>VZRL01001861.1:35135-118922 GCA_013397895.1 Origma solitaria
CCCGGGGCCGCCCGGCTCGGGGAAGTGTCCGCGCATCCCCGGGACGGGACCGGCCGGGCCGGGAGCGGAGGGCTGTGCCTCGCCATGCAGCCAGGGAGCCTCGCCCCGGGCAGGTAGCGAGGGCAGGGCTTTGGGAGGCGGTGCCAGGTGCCGGCAGGGCAGGGCAGGGCGCAGGTGAGCGGTCAGCCATGCAGGCGGGCGGCGAGGGCGGCGCTGCCCTCGGGGCGGTGCGGGGGGCTCTGCGGACCCCCCGGCCTCTCCCTCCGTCGGCTTTTCTCCGCTTCTCCGGCGGCCCGAGGATGAGCGGCGGCGAGGGAGCGCACTTCAGGCGGGTGGCGATCCGCAGGAAATCCAGCGCTGCTGCCGGAGCAGGAGCAGGAACAGGAGCAGGAGCAGCGCCCGCCGGAGCGGCCGGCCGGAGCCAGCCCGCAGGTACGAGCGGGACGGGACGGGACGGAACGGGGGACAGGACAGAACGGGGGTCTGCCGGGACCTGGGACCGGGCTGCCTCCCACCCGGCGGGTACAAATAGAAGGGGCTGTTTCCCACTCAAAGCCCCTCGCCATCAACTTCTGCCGTGCGGGGTTTGGGGCTTGGGGCTTGGTTTTGGGATTTGGGGCTGAGCTCGGGGCTGATGGAGCAAAGCCCCCCGGGCTTTGGGAGCCCCGGGCAGCTCGGCTTGTGCGCACCTTCGACGCGAAATGTACTGAAGCTGTACTTTGTAGTCATATCGATGTTATTTTTGTATCTCTGTATTCATAACAATTGTTTGTTACATTGTCATAGACTAGAATATTGTCATATTTATTTATTTATATTTTTACATCCGAGACTTTGGCACTGGCAGTTCTCAGGGTGGCAGAAGGCACTGTTCACCTCTCCCAGACCATGTTTTACACTCGCCCCTCCCCAGTGCATTTTCCTTTTCCCCTTTCAGCACAACCTATGCCAGACTCGTTCGGCTTGTCACACTTCAGCAGGCACTGCCACAACATTGGTGCGCAGTGCTGGAAGGGACAGGCGACTCGGGCTGGGTCCCTGTGTCACCCTGAGCTGCAGAATTCAGCTGTCGGAAAATGGGAACTTCAGAAAGTTGTGCTTTGTAAGCACACACAGATATTTCCAGGTGTGAGTTCAGCAGGTGTGATGTGCTCTGCTCACGCTCGCAGTGTCACAGCGTGTTGATTTTATGGCTGTGCAAGGGCAAAGTGGGTGAAATAAAGCCTGAAATCTCTGACATATGCTTGTTACATCATTGGGAATTACGAAATGTCGAATGCTAGGATGGGGTATTTTGCTTGGGGACGCTCTTTCCATGACTTCCTGGGGCCTGCTTCATTTAACAATGAGTATGAACAGAGTATGGCAATGCTGTTCACAGAATGCTTTATTTTCGCTTTAATGTGTAGTGACTTTGGATTTGTACATGAAACCACAATTTTTTATTGGTGGTGGGATTTTTTTTCCCCAAGGCTTTATGTGTTTGTTTATGTTGGGAAAGAGGACTTGGCAGCTGTATTTGCAGTATGTAGACTTGGATTTTTATTCTCCTCTATTAGGGGCATACTTACAGCCAGGACCCTGTGTTTTCTGTTAGTTTCTACTTTAGTTTCTTTAGGCTTCTGCCATTGCTCACTGTTACCTTAGACTCCTGGGTGATGTTTTCATCCTGATCTACCATCGATTTATTGCTGCTTTTTTCATCTGTGCACACACCAGCTCCACTGGGTGACTTTTATCTGCTGAACACCTGTGCACTGTGTGGCTTTGCAGCGTGGCCATTCTTGATTTTGGGTTGCAGGAAGGTTGTGAGGGCAGTGACAGGAACAATATTCTGCTAATCAAATGTCCCTGCACTGCAGTAACCAAACTCGTAGTAGCTTCTTGTATTGCGACTGCTAAATATGAAAAACTCCCTAATTTAAGATAAGGAAATGAACCCCAAATATGTGGGAAATAAAAGGGAGCCTCAGTGATGATTTAGCCTTATGTCAGTGCATAAAGAGTCCCTTTTTCCCATTCAAAATCCATTTCTCCCAGAAAATGAGATGAAGAAACCTTGTGTATATAACTTGTATTCTTTTAGAGGGACTTTGGCTCTGCTCTTGCTGTTGCAGAGGCCACTTCAGAAAGTGCTTCAGCATCCCATAATCCCAGGATAGCTTTGTACCTCCCCTCCGTGTAGTCAGAATGTGACTGCTGACAAAACCTGACCAGACTGCCTTGATTCTGCAGTAAATTGAATTCACAGTAAGTTTAATCCACATGAAGCTGGATGTGTTCTTTCTTTTGTTGTGCATTGCAATCGAAGTGTCTGACATGGAACAGAAAAACATTTCTGCTCTTCCACATATTATATAGCCCAAAGTTATTCGCCTTCATTGTCACGTGCAAAGCAGCAATTACATTTTGTTAACAGCTGAATTAGAAAAAGCTTGGTGTGTTTAACTGCCTACGGGACAAAGCAAAATTTATTTGTCATTAGAAGCTGGCATGAATTTAAAAGTTTAGACAAAAGAGTACTTGAATCTTCAGAGACACTTTGAAATGGATGGAAAATGTCAAACCAGGTATCTGGAGGCAGTTTAGAGAAGGGCATGACGTGATTAATAATCTGTTTTTGAAGGGAATAACTGTTGTGGACTTGGTGTCTTTTTTATCTGTTAAATTACAATTCTACTTTCCTTTCTGGAAAGTTTTCCTGTGACTACTGACTTCCCAAATGAACATCTGCTGGCACTGTTCATCTCTTGGCAGTCTCCAACATTGCAGAGTGCCTCGTGGGGAGCTGAGGCCATTTGCATTCAGGACAGCATTCACTGCAGCAAGGTGTCTTCTAGCTCTGACAGGGAAAAAAATAGTTCCCTGCTGCTGCTGCTGTATCTCTGCCTGTGAATGGATGTGATTTGATGGGATTATGTTAAAGAAACTAAAGTAATCTTTTGGGTTTGCACCTTGCAGTAGGAGATAACTAAATGAGACTCTAATAGCGCGCTGCTCTAGTCTGTGAAAAATGCCTTTGTTGTTTATTTTTTTAAATGCTGCAAGGACAACTGTGCCCTGCCTGACAGTTCCTCATTGTTGTTTTACCTTTGAAAATAATGAACTTTAGGCTTTCATTCTCCTCGTTCCTTTGTATAACCCATTGCATTTTGTTGATTGGTGTACAGTGATTGAAAATCTGCTATACAGAGTGGTCAGGGAAAACCTATACAATTATTAGGGCTAATCTTAGCAGGGATTTGCATCTGTAGGTGCATTAGAGACCTCTAAGAAAGAGAAATAAATAAAAAGGCCTTCGTGGGGATTGCAGGCTTTCTGACATTTCTCTAAAGTTGAGCTTTAACAAACAGAGCTCATACTTAAAAATGCTGAGAGAGGAAGGTGAATATGAGGACTGCTTCCAAATATTCCTTCTCCCTTCAAAAATGAGGGAAAGTAAAGCAAGTTCTGCACAATGCAATTTTTTATGCATGAAAATGCATTTCCCTGTCATTAGAGAGCTTCCTGTTCCTCTGGGCCAAATTAATCACCTGTGCCTCCCATTGAAGCAAACGTGTGGAAGTGCCAAGAAATGGAACTTCGCTTTTACTGTTTCTTCCCCCACTTCTCCTCCAAACATTTGGGATCAAAAGAATCCCCTCAAAGCCAGTAAAAGTGCATTGTTTCATTCATAGACTATCCAGTCCTGTATTGATGTATTTTGGGTTGATATGTCTATTTAGCTCTTGCCTGACCATGTCTACCTTACCCAATAATTGATGTTGGCCTTATAATATGAACTTCCTGGTGACCAGGATGGTGATTTCATTATATAATTAAATATATTTATAAATTATTTATAAATAAATAAATAAATTAAAATTCGTGGTCACTGATTGACTTTCTAGTGGCAATACATAAAAGATTTCAAAGGAGAGTTGCAATTTGGCATAGGTTTACTGAAAATTAAGTCTGCTCCTTGCTCTAGAGGCTTCTTTTAAATATACCCTGAGAGGGCAAAATGGCAGAGGTTCTGGTAAGTACCACGGCTGAAATTGGAAAAGTAATAATTTCCACACCCACTACAAATTAGTTTGTTGTACAAAATCATAGGAGCAGGTTTCTTTTGTTGGTAAATCAATAAATATATTTGGGAGATTCCTGAAGTGGAAAAGGAGAGCTTGTTCGAGGCATGTGTTACTTTTGGATAACAAATAAAATTGAATATAAAGGAAGGAAGCTGTTAATAAAAAAAGAAATTATGATTTGCCCTTGGCTGTTATTTTGCTCCTTCTTTGTCATCACCCATGCTGCTTAAAACTGCAGTTACCAGACTTTTCCCCCAGTTCTTAAGCCCTGCTGAGGGAATCTCTCATCTCCCATCATTCCAGCCAAAATCCTGTTCCTAACTGGGCAGTTTTGGCACTGTCAGTGCCTTGGGCACAGTGAGATCAGTGATAAAGCACTCCAGCTGCTGCGTTTTGCACTGTTGTGTCTTACAGTGGTGTCATGCATTTGATGTGAGTTATGTTCTCAGGATGAAGGATTTGTCAGAGGGAAAGATACAAAGCGAGGAAATTCTGAAATAAGACACTTGTGCGCTTTTTCCTCTAGTTCTCTCCAAAACATTACTGTCAATTCAATGTTTTGATCAAATTACTGACTGTGAATCTTGTAGCTGAAATGGTTTTGTGGTTTTTGGGGAGTTTTTTTGTTTTGGTTTGGGGTGTTTTTGTTTGGTTTTTTTTTGTTTGTTTTTAATTTGTGTTTTGGTTTCTGGTGGTTTTTTTGGATTTTTTCCCTTGGTTTTTTTTTTGCTTTTGTTGGGTTTTTTTGGTTTTGTGGGGTTTTTCAGTGTATTTTTTTTGTTTTGTTTGGGGTTTTTTTTTTTTTGTTGTTTTTTTTTGGGTTTTTTTGGTTTTGTGGGGGTTTTCAGGGTATTTTTTTTGTTTTGTTTGGGGTTTTTTTTTTTTTGTTGTTTTTTTTTGGGTTTTTTTGGTGGTTTTTTTTTCCATGAGGGCAAAAATGGTTTTCCATTCCGGAACGGGACACTGTGTATATTAGCTCTCCTGAATATGAGGCGATCCAGGATGAATATTCACACTTACATGTTCACAATGATCCTTTTCACCGTGTTAAATCGGTGAATAAACTCTGCCTCCAGCTATTGATGGTCCAAACATTTTAATCAAATGTGTAGCAGAGGACAGCTCGATATATTCAGGCCATTGTCAACAAATTCCTGTACTTCTAACAAGGGGAGAGAAAATTGGGAGAGCACCAGGAGGTGTAAATAACCTGAGCATCAAGGAGGGGACTGAAAGAGGAATTTTTAATGTTTTTTTCAGCTTGGAAATAGCATTTTATCGGAGATAAGGCTTTAGCAGGAGAAAATACTTTTGAAGTAAAGGTAGGGAGGGGAGGATGGAGCTCTGAGCAGCCTTGGAGAGATCAGGTGTGGTGTCAGAACTTGTGGAGAATTGAGGAAAAACAGGAGAGGAGGAAAATTTATGCCTAGAGTGGTCTGCAAAAGTAGATGTGTAAAGAAATATATTTCTGATGGGTTTCAGAGCAATTTGACACCTCTGATTACACTGAAAATCAGGAAAATGGAGTATAAAATGTGTTAGAGGCAAGAGGTACTGAGTGGAAGGTAGGGCAGGGCAACGAAATAGAGTTCATTGTGGGTATTAATGCTGAGTATGTCAGATGTTAATGTAAAACAAGTTAAATAGCCTGGAAAGAGGGAAAAATGTGGCAGAGCTGGGGTGTGAGATGGGAAATTCTGCGATCTGTTCGTGACTTCTGAACAAATGCCGTGCAGCACAGATGATGATGTCCTAGAGGTGTTCCTTCCCCCTGTGGGTAACTGCAGACACTTTCCTCCCTCTCAGTGGATGCCGGTGTGGCCAGAATTCGGTGAGGATAGAGGTGTACAATGATTAAAAATCACTCACTGGTTCTGGGGCTGAATTTCTTCTGCCCCTCGGAAAGGTTTGGGTTCAGATTGTAGTGTTGTTGACCACGCTGTGGTAACCTGACCCCACTGCTGCTCTGTAATCACCTCCATGCTCTTGAGTTATGTGTGATTATGCAGTAAACAGCGTTCTTCATCATTTATTAATCTAGAACTGATCCAGGGGCCAAACAGGCTCCCCAGGCCTGCAAGGGCAGGCTGTTTAGGAGAATTTGTGTTCGTGGAGAATGGCCTTTAACTGTTTATTTTATTTATTTTCTTGTGGAAGGGCTGCTCATGCACGGGATATATGAAAAGCTTCCTGAGAAATACTGACATTTTGTGTATTAATGAGACAATTTGTGTTTGTGGAGAACGGCCCCTTTAACTGTTTATTTTATTTATTTTCTTGTGGAAGGGCTGCTTGTGCATGGGATATATGAAAAACTTCCTGAACAATATTAACATTATGTGTATTAATGAGGAATTTAAAGGAACTTCAAACCCCAGATGAGTTACCTCTTCAAAGGATTTTCATGGAGCTTAAACAAACAAGTTCATCATAACTGTGGAGAATGATTATTTCCTGGGTTTAACCACTATTACCTTTTAACACTATTACGGTTGCTTTTCCCAGGTGGCCAATGCCAACTGTACACTTCACTGGTTTTATGTCAGATTTTTCGGGGCTGTTGTCACCAAATGCAGTTGAGAAAAGCAAACTTACAATTAAAAAACCCGAATAATAACAGGGTTTGTAATATAGAATATATCATGTACCTTACCACTGTGAATATTGTGTCCTCTTTGGCACCCAAGTGCCATTTAGCTGCTGTAGGGGACTGGACCCTGATTAAAATTAATCTTAATTGGGTTTTGTGCCTCTCGTAGCTTGCGGAAAATGCTGAGATAGGACTGTGGTATGTCCTAAATGAAAAAGGGATTAATTATGGACACTGTGCATGTCTTGTTGATTGAAAGACTTCCATCGTTCAGAGAACAGGAGGGTTTCAGGGGTGTCGCGTGCATCTCAAATTGTCACATTGCTTTTCCCCCCACCCCCAGGGCTGAACCGTTGATTAAAGGCATCTGCCGAGCCCTTTATTGATTGGTTTTGTTCTGGAGTCAAGGCATCTGTGCTCAGCACCCATCTGAAATAAAATGCAATATATAACAGTGGTGAGCCAGGACCACGATTCTCATATAGGAGACACCAGAAAGCCTTCAGAGTCTTCTAAAACTTCTTTGCTCCATGTAATTCGTAAGCCTTACCCTCTAAAAATTAATTACTTTCACTGTGGTTTTCTGAGAGAATATTAACGTAGCCCTTTCAAAGAAAAAAGAGGTTTTAAATGTGACATAAAGAAAAATGACCGATGTCTAGAAGGCTGGGTTTGTAAGGCTGCTGAAGTACAGTTTATAACTCTTCAGTTCATTTGTTTAGGTGTGATACAAGGAATAATCAAATGTGGTGAAGTTACAAAATCCAAACCTCACTTGTAGGGCAGTGCAGGTAAAAACTCCAGTGTGAGTGAAAACGTACAGGGCTCAGACCCAGAAACACTCACAAGTGTTCCTTTGCTTTCCAATCGTTTCCTTTTGCCTGGAGGTGGAGATATTCGATAGATCAGGAAAAAAAATCACAGAAATTTTCTGTTACAGTGGTTTTTTGGAGAGAGTTTTCTGCAGGAGAAAGAATCCCATTCCCTCTGCTGCCCTGTGGTGTAGAGTGCTGTTTCTCACACCGTTGCTGCCTTAATAGAAAAAAGAAAAATAAAACTCTTCCACTGTTTCCTTCCTCTCACTGCAGGGAAGGAGATTAGAGACCTGAGCAGAAGTGGATGAATTGTTCTCTGTGGAGACCGTGCGAGGGCACATATTTAATAATCATCTATTTTCCAGTGTTCTGCTGAGCTCTGTTTGCTTCTACAGAAGCACTTCTGGAGGAAAAAAACACTTCTGCCCCACTCTGCTTCCCATATGTTCATAGCTCTCTGCGCCCCTGCACCACCCTGAATCCAAAGTTTGGGATGGAAAAGGAGGAATTCTCCAAGGACTTCTCCTCCTTCAGGAAACCAAAGTAGCTGCTCGCTGTCAAATGTTAGCTTCAGTTTCAGGAAGGAAAAAATGCTTTTTAAATATGAGAAGTGAGAATATATTATCCTTCCTGAGACTGACAAGGACTGCATGCTTATTATAGTTTGGGAGCTGACAGGCAACACTGAATGTGGGCAAGGCTGGCAGAGCTGGAGACTGAAATACTCAGAGCTGGGGGATTTGGAGTCCTGCAGTTGGATTTTTTTAAAATTTTTTTTCCCCTATGCGTGGAGGAGGAGGTTGTTTGAAGTTAAAATACAATATTTGCTGTGGCTCAGGGTATAGGAGCAGGATCAGCTCTCTGATAAGGATTTTTTTGCAGGTATAGTACACAAGGGATTAGAAAAGCAAAAGGTATTAATTGTAAAATGGTTACATTTAGCACTAGCTCAGCGTGATAGTTTTCTATCCTTATTTCAAAATCTAGTATGAAAACAGCAATTTACCTGCATATTTCATCCTTTGAGAGTGGCTAAACTGGAGATCAGTGATAAAATTTGGAATGGAGGATAAATTGCCTATGGAAATGGATAAAAGGTAAAACATCCGTAACCTTTTAGTGGTTTTGCTGTAATTCCCGCACTATGCTTTTCATATCTGCAGTGTGGTTACTTACGCTGAATAGTGAAACCTTTCTAAAACTCAGTTTTGCTTTCTGCTTCCATGGCAATAGATGCTCTTAACAAAAAAAAAAAAAAAAAAAAAGAAGAAAAAAGAAAAAAAAAATAGAAGTAAGTGGAGATGCACTTCTCATTTTCCCAGTCTCTGTGCAACTTAACACTTCACCTTCAGAGATGAAGACCTTACTGAATCCCTTAGTGACTCTGCTGATGGCTGACAAAATTTGTCTCAGCAGCTTTGTTTCCTGTCCCTCCTTCTTGTGCCTGAGCAGCACAATGAGAAATGACACACGAGATATTCGCTGTAGTTTTTTGTATGTGTGGAGATGATGCCGTTGTCTAGTGTGCTTCCATCTAAATGAGAAAAAAATATTTCTGGGACTGTTTTGTTAAATTGTAAACTGGATCCTGTACTATTTCATGTCCAAAATTAATAAAATATATCTGATTTATATTTTGACTTGTGTGCCGCTATACTAAAGGCACTTAAACGTCATACCTCATTTATCCCAAGTGGATCTCCAAATTTTCCCCACTCCAGCTCTTTGCCCTGATTGGGAAAGTCACTGGTGGTTTTATTAAATTAACAACGTTCAGTGATCAGCAGTACCCTCAGGGCAGTGACAGTGACTCCCCAGGTGCCATGGGCAATCTGAGATGGGTGGCACCATTTCATGAAACAAATCTATTTGTCTGCAGCCGGAGATTGCCTGGCTGCTGTTGGATTTCTGGGATTTTAAATAAGAGCTCAAAAATACTGGAAAACCAGTATTTTTTTGTCTCATTGAAATAGAAGTTTCATTATTGCAAGCAGATTTCTTTTTCATGGTTTAATTCTTTAGAAAACAAAGCACTCTATTGTGGATACCCAAGATTTTGATCAGATGCCCGGTCTGTGTTGGTAATATAATACGGACATTTTTATTTTATTTTCAAGCAGCAAGTAATATAGTTTTGAAAGGACTGAGGCTCTCTACCAACCTATTTCTTCAAACCCATAACGTTTTCATTTGTAATGTTCTCATTTGTATATGCATTTTTCATCTCAGGAGTATATCATCAGCCTTCAAAGTATTTTGCAGGTATTTCCTTTGATAAAATATTTTTGACCTATTTATCGTAGTCTGTGTGATAGGTATGGCTTTACCTTCAGAACTGTCTTCCATGCAAAAGAAATTTTAAAGGATCAGAACTCCCTCTCTTCAAAAAGAGGAACTCCCTCTCTTCAAAAAGAGGAGGCGGCTACAGTGTTTTATTTGATTGAGATCTGTTATTGGACAAATCATTATTAAAGCTTTGTATTGCTGTATAAACCACTGGAAAGGAGTGTGGTGTGTGAGCTGATGTTTATATATATAAATATATATATAGAAATATGTCTATATATATATCTGTATTTTTGGGTGTTTTTACACCTCAGACTGTTAAATGAGAGAAAAAGGAACTGCTTATCAAGTAATTGCTGATGATGTGCTCTGTTGATACTGAGATTGTTGGGGAGCAATGTGAAGAGACTTCCTCCAAAACATTGCCCCGGTGTGAAACGAGCACTGATGGTTCAGCTGCAGGACTGCTCCAAAACTCTTTTTTTTAAATATGAACTCATGATAACACTTGTGAAACAGAGAAGGGATTGCTGTCTTTGTGATCTCCAAAGAAAATGACTTCTTCCCTCCACCAAAGAGCTGGGATAAGATGAAAAGTGTGACAATCTCATAAGTATTTTCAGTGGGGATGCCTTGTTTTACAGATGAACTGCCACGGGTCTGAAAAAGACCTGGCTCTTGGGTTTGGGTGACAAAAATCCCATTTTTCTATTGATGTCAGCTCAGGTTTTCCTGTGGAAAGGACAGGAAAGTGAAATTGCTTTGCAGGGAAGGATGAAGTGCAGTCTCACAATATATTCTTCTGGTAGCCACAGTGCTGTGCTTTCCCTTTGCCTGGATTGAGGTTTACATGCTGGAAATTAGAAATAAAAATCCAATATTCAGACTTGTAAATGAATGAAGCAGTTTTCAGAGGAGCTCGAATGCAATACCTCAGAAAAACAGGATATTTAGCTGTTCCATTTGTACATAAAATCCTGGCTGTAGAATGGAAAACTTTCCAGCTTGCTCTCACAACTCATGCAGAGTCCACAGCCAGCATGAAATGGAGGTGCCACCTTCCTCTGCATCCACAGGTAAAAGCAAATTAACCTGAGAGGGTGAATGAGAAAGTAGGAGTGAAGCTCTCGCTTTAAAACCATTCTCACCCCTTCGTAAAATAACTGAAAAGTGCAATATTTGAGTGGAAAATAAAAAGGTCTCCCTCTCGTTTTGGGCTTGAAAACCACAAAAGGAAGTGAAAGAGGCAGTGAGGCTTTTTGTGCAGTCACCTTGGGTGGTGGCTCTGAGGATGGAGCAGGAAGTCAGCCTGGGGTAGAAAAAATATCTTCTATCTTCTGACCTGAGGAGATGAGGAGAAAGAAAAAGTGAATCCCTAATTTATCAACAAATGCTCCTCGACGTCCTCGCCGGTAAGTAAATAAATTACTGTGTGTGGACAAAAATCCCTCAGAAAAATAGGATAGGGTATGGGTGTCGTTGTTTTCCATAGAGATTTTTTCCTTAAGGCAAGTTTTTGTTGCAGCAAATTTTTAAGTGAAAAAGTAATTAGGGATTTTTTTTACTGAGGGACACTGAAGGGCAAAAAGAAAGGGAAAAAAAAAAAGAAAAACAGTATTCTATTCTGCCAACAGTGTGATTCAGAATTAAATTCCTGCCTGCAGTTAATTAGGATTGATTGTCTCTTTCTAAATTATGCATAGGAAAAGCAAAGGTATTACTCAGTGGGGTTAATCAGAGAGTTGTGAGAGCAAGCTGGAAAGTTTTCCATTCTACAGCCAGGATTTTATGTACAAATGGAACAGCTAAATATCCTGTTTTTCTGAGGATCTTCTTAAAACTGCTTCATTCATTTACAAGTCTGAATATTGGATTTTTATTTCTAATTTCCAGCATGTAAACCAACAGATTCAGGTGTATAATTCGGCAGATTAATATCAATAAGTACATTTCTAGGTATTTTGACTGTTTTTGGAAATCCAGCAGAGCTGCCTGTGTATAAAAAAAAATCATTCCTGTCCCTTTTCAGCATGCGAAATTGTCAGGAAAAGCAAAATGTAAGCTGAGCAAATGGCGCCTGTGGACAGCTGAGGTTTGTGCTGCAGTGCAAACGTGAGCTCTCGAATGCAGTAATTAGAGAGGGCAGTCAATACTCGTTAATGAAGGCAGGGCTTGTGATCTGTCTGAAGGGAGAGCGGAGCCACGCTGCCCTTCCCGCAGTGCCTTGCTGACCTCTCCCAGCTCATTTGGGGTCATGGACATGCTTTCTTCAAGAATAAATTTTCCAAAAGCGCTGGAAATAGTCGCAGAAAAATGTGAGGTGCTTGGGACTGCAAGGTGTCCGGGTACAGAATGTGTGTGTGCAGTCACAAGGGTTTTTGGTGGGATTTACAAGCTCTAGTAGCGGCATTTTCAGAACCATTTCCTCATTTTTAAATTTAAAAAAAAAAAAAAATTATTTTTAAAATTTTTGTTCTGTAGATCAATCTAACAGGGCTATGCATAACTTGACTGAGGGGAAAGTCAGCCTGTGAATGCCTTGCTGCCGTGAAGGGATAATAAATGAAATATGAGGTGGTTGGCAGAAAGTCTGCAGCAATGTTTCAGTGATTTACTTCTCTGGGAACGACTGCTGCCACGTAATTCCATTAACTGTGCAGTGCCCAGGCGTGTCCCTGCCCTCCAATTCCCATTTTGTCCCCTCCTCCATCCGTGCCGTTCCCATGGACCATTCCTCTGCATCTTCACCACCATCTCGGAGGTGACCGAAATGTGGCGGTGACCTCTCCTTCCTCGCGGCTGTCAGAGCGAGTTTGGGAGGATCAAAGGTGGGCAGAGGGGGTTCTGCCAGGAAAAGAGGCTTGGCGTGGCGTTTCTTTCGGGGCTGTTCCAAATCTGGCCTGGGATGAAGAACGCGTCCCTGGGGGCTCTGCCATGCCACTTAGCGCCACAGTTATGGGAGAAAGTGCCCAAAATGGAGAGCTGCTCGATTTCCCATGGAAAGGGGGAACTGGCACTTCTTTCCTTTTGGAGCAAGGGAAATGAAAAGGAGAATTTCGGGGAATTCTCCTATGAAATGTTAGCAAGTTGTTTTAAGCAATTTTATTCAGCGTGGGTATGTTGCCGTGAGCGGGAAAAACAAGTACAAAACCCCCAAGTTCTGCTTCTTAATTTATTGTGTTTTTATGCTTATTATCATGATTCAGCAGTGATCAGGGCTGATCTCAGAAGCTTTAACAGCGCTCTAAACATGCTGGGTGAGCTCCTGATATCCCACAGTGCTCAGACCTGCTCTGCATAAACCAAAACATTCCTTCCTCCTCTCACTCCTGCTGCAGTGTTTGTGATTCCTGAATGTGTCACTTGGAACCCAGCACTGACCTGTATGGATTGCCTGCTTTTTTTTCTTTAAAAACATTTAAAATAGTTTATTTCTCAATTAATATTGGGAACAATGAACACTTAATATCCTACCGGTGTTTTAATGGAAAAGTCTTTTTGGAAGGGACACTGGCCTGTATGGATTGCCTGCTTTTCTTCTTTAAAAACGCTTCAAATATTTTATTTCTCAATTAATATTGGGAAAAACAAATATTTAATATCCTACCGGTGTTTTAATGGAAAAGTCTTTTTGGAAGGGACACTGACCTGTATGGATAGCCTGCTTTTTTTTCTTTAAAAACATTTACAATATTTTATTTCTCAATTAATATTGGTAACAATGAACACTTAACATCCTACCATGGTTTTAACGGAAAAGTCTTTCTGGAAGGGAGTTCTGTCACGACTGACCTGTATGGATTGCCTGCTTTTTTTCCTTAAAAACACTTAAAATATTTTATTTCTCAATTAATATTGGGAACAACAAACACTTAATATCTTACCAGTGTTTTAATGGAAAAGTCTTTTTGGGAGGGACTTCTGTCAGGACTGACCTGTATGGATTGCATGCTTTTTTTCTTTAAAAACGCTTAAAATATTTTCTTTCTAAATTAATATTGGGAAAAACAAACACTTAATATCCTACCAGGGTTTTAATGGAAAAGTCTTTTTGGAAGGGACACTGACCTGTATGGATTGCCTGCTTTTCTTCTTTAAAAACACTTAAAATATTTTATTTCCCAGTTAATATTGGTAACAATGAACACTTAATATCCTACTGGTGTTTTAATGGAAAAATCTTTTTGGAAGGGACACTGCCCTGTATGGATTACCAGCGTTTCTTCTTTAAAAATGCTTAAAATATTTTATTTCTGAATTAATGTTGGGAACAAACACTTAATATCCTACCAGGGTTTTAATGGGAAAGCCTTTTTGGAAGGGACTTCTGTCAGGACTGCTCTAATTAACAGTTGCAGGATGGTCAGTGGCAGACCATCCAAATTTAGAGTGCCATCCAAATCCAGCAGACACCCAGAACTTTTTTGCTCTATGGTGTTTTGCTGGATAAGCCTTAGTGGGGTTGTCCTGGTGGTGTACAGAAACCACGTGTTGACCTCTATTTATTGATGGTTTTCTGTGCAGGTGATTTGTGTTCCGGTGTTTGTGCTCCGTTGTGTTTTCTGCGCTGAGCTCAGCGTGGTGGGATCTCAATGTGGAGCCCATTTCAAATTTTGCTTCTGCGTTTAAAGACAGAGGGTTAGGATTTCAGCTCCGCCAGGGCCAGAGGAAAGGCAATGATTTTGCGCTGTACATCTGGGGAGTGTAAAAAGGGCAGGAAGTCGAGCTTTTGAGTGCTCTGACCTTCACTAAAATGAATACTGCTGTCCAGACTCGTTTTTGCCCCCTTTCTGTCTCAGGTAAATCTGCTCAATGTGCTTGGAGTGTAGATGGGGCCTTGCTTAGGAAAGCATAACCTCCAAGCGCAAATCTTATATGGCTAAAAAATGAGTGATATTGGTCTATCTGTACTGACTGACAGATGAAAAATCTGGATTTAGATATTCCCTCTCTGCTGTCTTGATGGAACCACAAAGTCCTTCTCTTTCGATGGGGATCTGAAGCAAGGAGGGAAGAGAACAATGCTTTAAGCAAGGCATTTGTGTCATTGTAGGAGTTCTGGCAATACACCATAAAGAACAGATAATTTGTGTATCAAATAGCAATTTCAATGGAAAAGGTTTGCTTAGAAGAAAGTGTATTAAAATAATGTTGCTCATTTCAGTTCTGTAAATCTGACAGAAGCCAGGCTGGGGTAGGAGAGAGAGTTCAGTTTTGGTTTTGTAAATCCAAAAAAACAAGGCACAGACGACTGATGCACTTACTGCTTCTAGATGAAGTGTTCTCTACATTTAAAAAAATCCAACCTTCCCATCCTCCCAAGGTGCTTCTTGTGTGCCTAAAGTAACCAGGACCAGCCAAGCCAACCACAGTCAGAAAATCATAATTTACACGTGGTGGGGATACGTGACAAGTCAGTCTGCGTTTTAGGCTCAGTGTCTTTCAGTTTCCAAGCTCAGCCTCAGCAGGGGAGGCTGCTGCAGAAGCTCTGAAGGTACCTGGCTGCTCCTTCTGTGCTGCTGATGTCTCACATTGTCCCAGAAAACCTTTTCCAGAAAGTTCAGTCTGCTAAGGAGGTGCTCTTATTTTTTTTTTATTTATTTTTTTTTTTAATTTTTTACTTTTATTTCTCATTTCCTTCTCATTTCTTCAATGGTCTGAGCTGGCCTTACATGGCTTTGTAGGAGGCACTTTGTGCCTCAAAAGTTTCTGCTCTCTCCTGGGACTCCTGGAAGTCTCTTTTATTTGAGATTTCTGCCACAGTTCAAGAAGTCCCAGCCCTGTACTCTTTCACCTACTGATTTGATATGTGATCTTCCTGTGAGTTTTTGTCTTTAGGATCCTGACATTGCCTAGAAATAACTCATGGTGGTTCTATTCTATTTTTCTTTTTTTTTTTAAAATCCAACTGCACTGTAACTGTAAGATCTGTGAAAAAACAGCTGTGATCACCCAGATATCTCAGAGAATAACTTTGTTTTTTGTGAAACATGTGCCCATTTTTAAATTTAAAAAAAACCCCAAGAAACAAACAAAAAAAAAAGAAAAAAAGAAAAAGTAAATGTTCCTCATTAGTACTTAGTCTCTCAAATAGTCAAAATGAAACTGGTGAGCCAATGGCAATGTCTGCAGTGAGGTTTATTTTTATAACTTCCGTCGTTCTCTTGAGTGTATTCCAGATTTGTATTCTTATCTTCACACCTTCAGAGGATACAGTGAGTATCTGATAGATCATTGTAAACCTGATAAACTTTCTTTGCACTTTTACACTTGAACTTTTAAATACCATCGTTGTATATGTGTTAGTATAGAGGAAAAAATGGACTAAGAAACAAATCTTTTGTTAAGAAGGCACTTTTTAAACTGATTTTTGCAGTGTGCATGTTAATTTTTTTTTTTTTTTTTTAAATTTCTCTTGAATGTAGTCAAGCCACTCTGCACTTTGGAAAGCTTCTGTGGTGTCCTATTCTGTATTTAGCTTTTCTCTCTCCTTCTGCATCCCTTGATAAGACTTTTGAGGCCGAGGTAGGATTTTGAGGTTCCTGTTTCGTGGGATGCTTTGTTCCGTCGCTAGAAAAGTCAGTGCTTGGCTGGCAGCTTTTTCATCAGGAAGTTCACACTGCCTTGGAGGTTTGTCTGTCACTGGAAGGACAGACTGAAACAGCAGAGAAATACAATAATCGTGACTGAACTGCTGCTCTTGGCACCGCGGTGGAAGGGAATGCTATGAAATAATGAACTCTCAGGTAGCCATGGAATTCTGCCCTTTTTTCAGTACAATGTTTGTGGTTTTCCAGTGGTTTCTGCTTTTTGTCATGCTTGCTACAAAGGTGTTTAAGCTTTTTTAACAACACCTGATGATTGTCATCCAATCTCCTGGAAATTATCACTTTCAGGGCAGAGCAGCTTCTCACACACATTGGGCGCTGGCTGCCCTTGCTACTTCAGAAAAACAAAATTGCATCTGCCTTTTCCCTCCAAAATGGTATATTTTAGATCATTCTGTTGCTTCTGACTGAAGAGAAAGCCTAGCAGAATTTCTGGCTGAACATGTGTAATGTGCAGTAAATGTTTCAGTAAATGAAATAATGAACTCTCAGGTAGCCGTGGAATTCTGCCGTTTTTTCAGTACAATGTTTGTGGTTTTCCAGTGGTTTCTGCTTTTTGTCATGCTTGCTACCCAGGTGTTTCAGCTTTAATGACAATACTTGATGATTGTCATCCAATCTTCTGGAAATTATCACTTTCAGGGCAGAGCAGCTCCCCACACACATTGGGTGCTGGCTGCCCTTGTTACTTCAGAAGAACAAAATTTCCCCTCAAAAATGGTAAATTTTAGATCCTTCTCTTGCTTCTGAAATTCTAGCAGAATTTCTGGCTGAACGTGTGTAATGTGGAGTAAATGTTTCCTGGTTCTCTTGGGTGGTTAAAATAAATATCAGCTGATTGTGGGGGTGTTAAAGGACGTGACATTCTGCTTATGGATC
Source organism: Origma solitaria (assembly GCA_013397895.1). NCBI lineage: Eukaryota > Metazoa > Chordata > Aves > Passeriformes > Acanthizidae > Origma > Origma solitaria. The sequence goes on from VZRL01001861.1 coordinate 52,384, forward strand.
TGCGATTCTTCCTGCACCTGTCTTTGCTCTGCTTTTTCCAGCTGATCCTGTACGTGGTGTATTTGAAACCTAAGTGCAGACGTTTTATGATGAGTCATTTTTTTGTTGGTTTGGGCACCTTTGCATCACTTCTTCCTTCATCCCCTGCGGGAGGGGGTTTCTGTTAACCTCTCAGAAATGCCACAGAGGTGGTTTGATCATCCTTCATGTCCCTTGATATTGGTGCTATGCTGTACAGACAGCTTGTCCTCTTAAAAATAATAAATATGAAAAGAGTGGCTCAGTTCCAAGCGTGCTGTTATACGAGGAAAACCTTGCTACTTTTTTCTTGGGTTTTTTTGTTTGTTGGGTTGGGTTTTTAAACCAGATTTAGCCCTTTCAAGTCCTAAAATACTTGTAAGGAAGCTCATCAAGCAGAGCTCCTCTAAAATCTCAACAAATAGTACTGCCGAGAGCCCTGTGCACAAATAATCCTAAAATACTGCGAGAAATGTTATATCTGCTGTCTTCCCAGCAGCCCCAGTGCATCACCCAGTAAAAATAGACGAGGGATGATATAGTAGCAGCGACATTCTCAGTCTGGAAGTTGTTCCCCCTGGAGTGGGATGTGCAGAACTAAATCCAGACAGGCACATGGGAGGCTGGCAGCTCTGCGGGTAGGGATGTGAGTTGGAAAAAAAAAAACCAACGCTGGTGGCATTTTTGGAATAGCTCTTTCGATGCCGGACCTGGGAAATCACGAGATGACTTGGAGCAAAATTCCTGGGATCCTGGAAATTCGCTGTCTCCTCGGTGGAATTTCTCCATACAAGGTCAGCGTTTGAACTCCCCAGGGGCATTTTTCAGATGTACTTTTAGAATAGCTCAACTCTTTCAACTTGGCAGGGACAAGCTGCGGCCCTAAAATGATTCCTGGCAGTTGATTACCGCTTTCCCCGGCTGGCAACTTTTCCTGTTGTTTTCCTCTTCCCCTTTTGTGTCAGGCACTCGGAGATATTTATTTGTCCTCTAATGGGAAGGCAGTTTCCTCTGTCCTGTATTAGAACAAAGTTTGATTTTTATTTTAATTCCTGAGTCCCCTTTTTTTTCCCTCTCCCTTATAACTGCCTAAAAGCACCATGGGTGCTGTCAAGAACTGCATGTTCATTTTTCTTGCCTTATAAATATCTGCACAGTAATTAATGATTGTTTCCTCCTCCTGTGTTCGTGTGGGATTATGAATTCTGGGGTTGTGCACACAAAAGTCTGCATGGAGAGTGAAGGAACATGTTGAGGGCAAAAAGTTCATTGTAGAGACAAAGATTTTGAACTTAGACTTCTTGAAGCAATTCAGTAGTTAGCCACAGGAATTTTTTATGTTTTAAATTCTCCATGCAGAATATAATATAGTAATTTCATCATTATTTCCTGTTTGGATCACCATATTTCCCAGCTTTCTTCATTAATAGTTTTCTGTTGGTTTGGTTTTTTTTTTTTAAACATTCTTTTCTTTCAAAGCATCTCTGTGATAAATGCAGATATCTGTAAATTGTTTTTGCACTTGAAATCAGAATGGCACAGTGAGAGTGAATTTTCTCCTTTGAAAAGGAATAACGTGTCCTGTGCTCCACCCTCGTTTCTAATGAGTTTTTATTAGATTTATCTCATCATTTATCATTTATCATTTATCATATAGAAGTTGAAGCCACCTTTCTGAAAGGAAAGGTTCATTAAACTAACTTTCCATGTTTCCATGGTGTCTTCTCAATAATCCATGATCTATCTAAACTTCATCTCTCTGTTGCCCCGAAGTAGTCCTGTAAGCTGTTCCTCTCTACCCTAAATAAACTGTGCGAGACTTAATAGTTATCCATAAGGAAAAATTCCAAATGAGTGAAAAAGGGTCTGAATTCTTTTTTTCCGAGGTATGAACTGCATTGTTTGGTGGGAGTTTCTAAATTCCCTGGGGTGTCAGATGTGTCCCCAGCTGGCACAGGACTTTGGCTAAGGGCCAAGGTGGTTGGGGCACTCCATCTCTGGAAATTGTCTTTTCTCCGTGAATAATGATAAATTGATATTACTGTCATGTTTTTCTGCTTTTTCCTAATCCCTGCCCTTCTCTGAATAAAAGCCAAAAAACCCCAACCTTACATGTTACTCTGACATTTATTATGTCCATTTATTTTTATGCAAATAGTTATGCCATTCCTTCATACACCAAAAATGTAAACATTTTTTCCATTCTGTGAAGTTACTGAGCTCGAAAGCTCTTCAAAGAACCCTTGGGAACGGAACCCACCAAAACAGCTTTGCAAGTTTCTTCTCTTCTCTTTCTTTGTTTATATTTTCTTTTTGTCATGTACACAAACAGTTCAGGACAGGCAAAAACTTAGAACATTTGAAACTTAGAAGTCTCCATCGTTTTAGATTGCCTGTTGTGAATGTTCCTGTGAGGCTATTTAAATGGAAATAGAAATGGCCCAAAGCATGGGCCTGCTGAAATAATCTTTGTTGGTTGCTGTTCTTTGTAAGGTAAATAAAATCGTTGTTTTGCCTCCTGAAGGAGAAAAATAGGCACAAACTCCTCCATCTTGGGTAGTAAAAGAAATGTGTTCGTCCTGATTCCTTCTCCCTCTAGTTCACCACCCCAGCTGCAAGAATTTAAGTTATACTTCCATTGAATATACCATAGAATATGTGATATTAAATCTTGAGGCGTCTTCCTTGGTCTTTTAGTTCCTGTTGTTTTCTGTCCTGAAGGAACTGTAGACTTCAGATAGAATTTATTCTTGAATAGTCATTTTTCATTCTTCCTTCGAAGAGCCCAGGTACACAATAAAATTCCAAATAAGATGATGATGAGCTCTAGGATCCAAATCCTGCACAAATGTATTCCTCAAGGTGGAGCAGCAAATACAAGCCTGGTGTATTTATTTCCTTGATTTCTGAATTGATTTCCCAGCGTCATGCATCTGCTTTGAAAGTTTTATGAGAATATCAACGCTCAGATAAACATTTTCAGTTCTGGAAGAGCTAAAAAGTCACCATTTGCACTCCCTCCTCCCAGTCTCGGGTCAGTCATGGGAGTTGATAGAAAGGCTTATCAAAATATTCTGACAAATGCCTCGGACATTTTGCAAGACAATAGAGATGTTCAAGCCCTGTGCAGAAGAGCTCAAAGAAATCCTTGGAGAAGGCAAAATGGAACTGGGTTTTTTGGTTGTTGTTGGTGGTTTTTTTGGTTGTTTGGGGTTTTTTCTTTGCTTTTTTGGGGGGTTTTGGGGTATTTTTTGGGAGGGGGGTGGTGTTTATTTTTTGGGGGTTTTTTGTTTTTGGATTTTGTTTGGTTTTTTGGTTTTTTTTGGTTGTTTTTTGTTTTGTTTATTTTTGGGGGGTGTTTGGGGTTTTTTGGGTTTTTTTTGTTTGTTTTTGGGGGTTTTTTTTGTTTTTGTATTTTGCTATTTGTGGTTTGCAAACACTCTGATTATTTTTAGTTTTTAAAGGTGTGAGCGTACACCACAGAGCTCTTCTGCCTGCACTGCGTCTTTGCGTGTGACTCTCACTTCAGAGCCATAGCGAGGATGCCCTAAACCCTCCAAAGATTAGGAAGCAACTCCAGAATAAGTGTTTTTGCAGTCTGAAATGGTGAGTCAGAGTCAGGGCTGCACGTGGCCATGGACTTGGCAAAATGCTGGGCAGCAGTTCAGAGTCTGCAGCAAAGGCAGAGGGGCCCAAATTCAAGTGGGTATCTTATTTTTTTCTCTAGGGTTTTTTTTTGGTTTTTTGGGGTGTTTTTTTTTTTTTTTTTTTAATTTTAAATGGCATTGCACATCTAAACACCTCTTTATTTAAAAGCAAATTTAGAAAAGAAAAATTCCAGTGCGGATTGACTTGTAATAGACAGCATGAAGATTTTGGCACAAAGTAAACTTGGAGTAACGAGCTTTTGTTCTTGTTTAGCCCCGTGAGTAATTTCCACTTTATTTGACTCTTGCTGCATGAAAATATCTTGCATGCTGCCGCTGCTGATTAATATTTTCCCGTTTTAATTCGGAGGGACGCGTACAGAATGTACAAGCGTAAGGGCAATCAGATGTTGACAACCTGACGTGATTTGATCATGATTAATAATAACTCTGCAGGGCCTGGCTTGTTTAGAGCCTTCAAACCAAACAGCCTCACCACCATCCCACCCTTGCATTCTCACCTTCTCTGACAGAAAAAAAGCTTCTGTGTGTGGCAGAGCTCTCCAGCAGCTCATTTTTTGCTTTTCTGCTTGCAAATCTGAGCCAAAATATGGATTGGACTGGAGAAGCTTCAGTTTTTGCTGTCAAATTGTTCTGTTTTGAGGAGTTAGCCTTTTTTTCCCCATTGGTTATTTTATTGAAATGGGATATTAAGTAAGTGAGTGTAAAATTCTGCTCAGCTGCTGCTTGCAGAATGTCTGATGCTTTGTCCCTTTGCTGGGATGTAATGTGTGAGCAACAAAATAGAACCCCAAAATATTCGATAATTTTGGTTGTTTATTTAAAAAGAAAAGTTTTTTGGAATATAATCAGACCTAGCTATTGTTTTGTTATGTTCCTGGAGATGGGAGAAACCATAGTGTGAACATGGAATATTGCTGTGGACACACATAAAAACATTGCTCATTTGGGGTTGGAGGTTGGTGGCCTCCCTAAAATACAAAGTTTTAGTTTCAGCATTCAGTGGAGATCCCTGCTGTCAAATAGGAGAGAGAAGAAAGCAAGAAATGTTTATCGTCAAATACTGTCCTTAACACACAGGCTTCCTGTATATCCCAAGAGAACTTCCCAGATCTTTCTGCCTCCAAATCTGAGCATCATAATCCCTCAAATCCCCAAAGAGATCGCTGAGGGAGACCCTAAGGCTTCCTGTGGGTCACAGTGTCCTCACAGCCCAAATAATTGTGACTGAAATCTCTTACAGCTATACCTTCAGAGTTTCTCGAGCTCACAAAAGGGGTGAATTTTCCTTTTTTAGATAAAACGTTGGGCAGTTTGCCACTGAACAGGCAGCAGAGGGAGGTGGCACACACAGAATGTGTTTTGTGTTCAGAGGAGCACACTCGAGGTCACTCTGGCACTCCTCCACTGCTGCTGTGCTGTGCTGACTCAGCTGGACTATTTATATCCATTTTTAGCATCACTTCTGATAAATCACTAGTGGGGATGTCTTTGCTGTGACAAATGCGTGTTTTAAATTTGAATGGGATGGATTTCTTCTGCACTGGGGAGTGGATGCATTTTGGAGTTGGTTGTTTTGGATCGTGTGGGACTGAGCTGGAAACCTTTCCAGGGGTGCTCTGTCTTCATTTTGTAGCTTCCAGATATGAATGTCATAACTTAATGAAGTTTCTCTTTGTTATGGAATATTCAGATTAATAGCTGAATCTGAAACCTTTTACAGATTTTGCTATATTGTGTCCCATGATAGTATGGGATTGCCTTCAAATCAGATATTAGGGTACAGTTTACTGAAGCAACAGAAATAGAATATTTCAAGAGACAAAAAAAAATAAAAATTCCCAGTCTTACAATATAGCCTTAATTATTTGTCATAAAAAGCTTAATGGAAGTTTAAATAAAACAACATAAGTTTAAATAAATGGCAATGTAATATATGATATAATGCCACTGAATTCTAATTGGAGCCGAGATGATAAATGCTCTTTGCGGACTGTTGAACCTTTTAGATTACAGATTTTGCTATATTTTGTCCCATGATAGTAAGGGATTGCCTTCAAATCAGATATTAGGCGACAATTTACTGAAGCAATGGAAATAGAATATTTCAAGAGACAAAAAAAAAAAAATTAAAAAATCCCTGTCTTACAATGTAGCGTTAATTATTTCTCATAAAAAGCTTAATGGAAGTTTAAATAAAACAACATAAGTTTAAATAAATGGCAATGTAATATATGATATAATGCCACTGAATTCTAATTGGAGCCGAGATGATAAATGCTCTTTGCGGACTGTCGGATGCAGAGGTTTTCCTGTTGATGACAGCAATGGTTACAGTGCTGAAGTCAAAGGTGACTCTGCAAAGTGAAAACCACAATTTTTCTTCCATTAATTTCTGTTCAGATATCGTCGCTTTCTTCCATAACGTGAAATTTCGTGGAGAAAGAATGTGAAAATTTAATGTTTCTGCTGTTAAAGTTGCAGGAGGTTGTTACAAGTAATATGACCAAAATGATCATTAGAATTCATACTCAGCTTTCAAATTATAGCTCCAGGGCTTGAAGGAAAGGGTCAGAAGAGTTTCTGGGTGAGACAGTGGACAGCATTAGAGATGATGATGATAATGTTTAAACTCCATTGTTTTATGGGAATGCTGAGGATCTTAGCCTTAAACTCCATTTTTTAAAAAAATGGAAATGTTGAGGTTCTTAGCCCTGCTAGTAGTTAGGAAAAAATGAGAGAATGGCTGATTTACACTGGTAGCATCAGGTGGCTTTCCACTAAAAAACCATTAAAAAGTGCTGTATTTTTATTTCTTTCAAAGGTGGGAATCTGGCTCTCCAGAAAGCTGCTGGCATCATCCACGCCTGATGCTGGGGGATTTTGTCTCAAGAGTTGTCTTTTTTTAAATTGAGGCATGCTGGAAAACATAAAATCTTTTTATTCTGCCTGAAAATCCTCTAGTAGCATTTCAATAATAGAACAGTCAGTGCAGAGAAGAGTCAGGAGCTTTTGGCTTTTTTGCTTGTTTCTGTGCTGAATTTTGCATGGTGCAGATCTGTAGCAGGAGAAGGGTTGGAGGCCTCCTGCTGAAGTTGGGTACAAAGAGCATGAGATGAGAAGCAAAAATGGAAGAGAACAGAATGCAAATTATTAGACTGTCTTGTAAACAAGATTCCTACTGCAGGAAAATAATAACTCACTGCTAGACAGTTTGTTACTGTGAAAAGAACAGTGGGGCTGCAGGTGGAAGCAACTTGGAGAAATCCTTTCTCTGAATTTATTCCTGTGTTTCTAGATCTTCATAAACTAAAATAAAGGACTGAGTGACAGACGTTCTGCACTGCCAGAGCTGCTCACTGTTTTCTTGAAAAGTGAGGGTTCCCAAAAGGCCCTAAAGATGAGACTCGAATATGGTTTCCATAACGTGGAATAGAAAATAGCAATTCTTGGTGGCACTGAGACAAGTGAATCCTGACGTGTAAGCATTTTTTTTTTCTTTTTAAGGAAACATTTCAAAGATGCATTTCCTTTGACATAGGTGCCCACTCACACAATCTGCTGTTAGTATGTGTTGAAATGCTTCTAGTTGCTTATTTCCTGAGCTATGTCACCAAGTTATGAAATTCAGCACTTCCTTTTTCATAGAATGAGTTGATAATTCTCATTCTATGTCCAGTTTAAGGATTGCCTCCTAGACAAGTCGGCTTATGTGCACAAAATCACTGGAATGTAAGGATTTCTGCTCGTGGTTCTGGCTTTCCTATATAAGGCATGGGTAGCTGTAAGTAGATGTCTTTTTTTGTGGTAGTTTTTTTTAAAAATGTATTTGTTTGGTTATTTTTTGATTTTTTTGGTGGTTTTTTGTTTGTTTTTGCTTGGGTTTTTTGTTGGGTTTTTTTTGCTTGTTTGTTTTTTGTGGTTTTTTTTTCTTTGATAGTTTACTGGTTCTGAAATAAATATATGTCCTCTGGGAGAGCCTCAGAAATACTTGAAAATCAAGATGTAGATCATATTTCTTGATGCAAATCAAGATGTTTTTCCCATCCTGGCCTGTAGCTGATATGCACACAGACCTCTTTTAATGAGTTAGGAATGAGCAGGAGGCCACGAACTTCTCCAGTAGCCTGTGGCCAAACTTTCCTGTGCAGGAGTGAATTCTGTGGTCTCAATCTAGGGGTTTTTTTTCTGATATCAAAAAGAAAGGCTGTTTCCTGCTGTTGTTGAGGGCCAAGTCAAATGCCAGCGTCGCAGGGCAGCTGCACTAAACTGAATTCTCATGGCTTGGATGAGCAGCAGCAGAACAAAGGCTGTGTTGATCCAAGGCAGTCACGCCCACAGCGAGAAGGAGACGCTTGTGACCTTCCCCACTGCACACCATGGACTTGTCTTCGGATTTAAACTTAGTTTCTGGCACTTTCCTGACCTTTTCTTCCTATTTTTCTGTCATGTGAGTTCTGAGAATAGAGATGATCATTGAAATTATGGATGGGTGAGTGTCACTGTGGCCCCCACATCATTGCATTGCCAAAGGGTTTGTCTCCCTGAAAGTGAAGTTTAGGTGATACTTATATTTACTAGAGTGCTGTTTAAATAGATAAACTCCTATTTATAGATATATTGGTATATATCAAAATAGAAAATGTATCCTAGCTGTTTAAAATGTAAGCACAAGCAGAGTGGATGGGAAGTATTTCACTGTAGTGCACATATACATTATATATACATTATCTATACCTTACATATACACATTAGCACTGTATTGTATTTCTCAAGGAACACTGAAATGCAGTTTTCATTCCCGTTTGCACTGCATTCTTTTGACTCGTTTTGCTCACCAGTGCAAAGATAATCAAAACTTCAAAAGTGTTTTCAAAATATTTTTTAGTGAGCAAGATCAGTTTATTAGTTCTGTTTTGTGTGTCACTGTTGCTCATTTCTCAGAATGTGTGGAGTCTTTCTTTGCAGATATGTCTTGATTTATGCTGTTTATTTTTTTCCCTATCCCTAGGTGTAATAAGTGCAATTAAAGGCAAACTATGAAAAGTCTAAGCCTCTCATGCCACTGCAGTGACTCATGTGCTAATATTCTTTTGTGTTTCCTTGTAGCAAAATAATAAAATCCTTGCCAGATCCCTCTTTGCTGCATATAATAATACTTTATAATAATAATACTAATATTTGCAGCAATAATAATACAAGCCTTCATGAGGTCCAGCAATGCTGCATAGCAATAGGCTGTATTTGGCTATTTTATTTATTGAAAGAAATTGAAATATATTTATTTATTTTACTAGGCTGGTTTATTTATTGAAAATAATCTGAAATAGAGATAACCTGCTCTATGTCTCTAGTGCCATAGATCTTCCACCTGGCAGCCCTAAGTGTGACCAAGACCCCCAATATTCATCAGGCTTTTCTAAATAGCTTCTGGCAAAATCTCTTTCTCTTTTTTCCTTCTTTTCTTTTTTTCCCAGCTGTGAAAGTGGTCGCTTCTCTTGTGGGAGGAGGTACGCTGCAAAGAAATCCGTGAGCCATTGAAATATCAAGAAAATAAAAGTATTTTGGGTGGCTCCAGCGGAACAAACAGTCCCTGTTGGCCTAAGTGGCGCCGCAAATTTGGGTTGTGAAAAAGATAACTCTCTTGGGTGAGCTAGCATGGGAGGTGGGTGGAATTTTAGGTTTTGCTGGTGTTGTCAGCTGCCAGTAAATCTTGTGATGCTGCTTTTCCTTCCTCTTGCCAGTGGAGCTGTCAGCTGTGGGCATGGAAGGAGTGTGCTTCATTTTTGCCTTATCAAATACCCCTCAAAATGAGGATTCCTTCCTGCTGTGTCGACCTGTGGACAGAGCTTCTGGGTGGAGAAAATTGTAAATTGTATTGCAAAATGAGTGTGGTGTTGTTCTGAAAACTGTCAGAGACTGCCCAGAAAATTCTTTGCTTGTGTTGGATCTGGCACAGACATTTCTAGACCTTAGAAACCTCTGGCAAAGCAGTGCCTGATGAGTTTGGAGAGAAATTTAATCAAATCGATGTGTATTGTACGAGTGGATCTGCTCAATGCATTTTAAGAATTTTTTCTGCATTCTTTGTTGCTAATAATTTACCCACCTGCAGTGGGCTGAAGCGTGACGGTGCTGATGTAATATTTAGCACTGCTCAAATGCCAGCGCTCCTGCTGTACCTCAGATTACCTCTGCAGAGCCCAAAACTTCAACTTCTGGAGCTGTAACAACCTTTTTTCTTTCCAAGTCCGATTGATGAGGTGTGAGAGCATCCTGCATCTGCACGGAGGAGACAAGCACGCTGAATGCCCTTAATAATGTGAGTTAATTCATTATGGCAGCCTTGGTTTCTCCACATTCCCTGATTTTCCTGCTGGTTTTGGGCTTTGCTGTAGGATTCTTTACAGAGGAGGGGATGCACAGGTTGTTCTTCTTGCAGAGATACCATTTCTATTTTTGTTTCGCAAGTTCTGTCCACGAGCAGTCCTTCAGCTCCAGCAGAAATCATTCAGAAACTCTTTTAGTGCAGCCTAAGGAGCAAGGAAAGCCCCGTGGGCACAGTCCCACCCATGAGCTGCTGTGATGTCTGCTCTGCCCTCCCTGGAACTCAAGTGTTAAAAAAATAATAAATAAAAAGCACAGAGCAGAGCCCCTGGGGCTGGGCCATTCCCCAGGGCTGGATTCAGTCTCGCTCTGCTCAGAACCACATCCAAAGAGCTGTCTGGGATCTCTCTGAGCCTGCTGAGGCTGAGCTTTGCCTGCCTCAGCTGTCAGATGCTGAATGTCAGACCTGGGAGGCTGCTGCTGCTTTTCCATGGAAACACTCTGTGAGATTGCAGAAATAATCAGGCACTGCTGCTGCTTGCTGTGCCCTATTGTTGCATGCTTTCAGGCTGAAATTTCAGAACTGAATTGATCCACCTTGACAAACTGAGTTTCCAGCTGAAATCTGCTCTACTTTTGTCATACCTCTTGCCTTTTTAAAATATTTTTTAAAAATTTTTAAAAAAAATTTTTAATTTTTTTTTATTGAATGCATTGGTGTGATAGCTTATTCTGCTGCTGTGATGCAAAACTCTTGATGCTGACTTTCCATTTCTCTCTGTTCATGCCCAGATTGCCAAACCAGGTCCTACCCTCCTCCTCCTGGGGAGGTACCCCCAGGATGAGCTTTCTCATGCCTTGGATGAGACTTTCTGGGCGCTGCACTTTGAAACAACAATATTTCAGTGTTTACAACAACAACAAAAAAAATCTGTGTCTTTATTATCAGCAGTTTCCAAGAGGATTTTTTTTTTTAAAACTAGATGAAGGGGCTCAAATCTAGAGCCTTTGGATGGGTGGATTTTTTTTTTTTTTAATTAGATTTTATATGATTTTCGTTCCATAATACTTGAAAATTATATTTATCAATGGGCTTGGATAACTCTAGATATGCTTTAGTATTGGCTATGGGAAGAAAAAATGTCTTTGCTACAGGCATTACAAACTTGAAGGCACTGTTGCTACAGCTCAGGGAGAGGTGCCATGAACTGCTTGGAAAACTGAGGCAATTCGGATTTATGGATTTTCTGTTTCAGTGTTTTGGGCTGGTGCTGAGCCTGATCTGGAAATAACCATCTTCGGAGACATAACAGTACAAGTCTTGCGTTTTATATTTCTCTAAGGCATTAATTTTCATAACTTGGGAGTTATTCTGGGGAACTGTTCATGAAGGGAGGACAACCTTCAGGTTTGTGCACCAAATGGGTCACTAAGATGGGAAGAGACAGTGGAAGTGTGGAAGACTTGGCCATTCTGTGCTTACTAAATCCTAGGATTTTGGAAAAGTAAGAGGAAATTGTGCTGGGTTAGCAGCTGAACTCCATGATCTTGGAGGTCTTTTCCATCCTAAGCTATTCTACGACTCTGTATTTATACCGAAGTTGATTTCTCTTTAGAAGCAAAGGTGATGCTATGGCAGAGCAGATCAATGTTCTGTTGTTTTACCTTGACAGTAAATGTTGCAACTGTCAGGAATTACAACCCTGTTTTAGTACAACTCTAAAAAATGGTATGGTAGTCTAAAAATGGTATGGTACAACTATTAAAAATGGTATGGTAGTCAAAAAATGGTATGGTACAACTAAGAAATGGCATGGTACTCTAAAAATGGTATGGTGCAACTCTAAAAAATTGTATGGTCCTCTAAGAAATGGTATGGTACAAGTCCAGAAAATGGTACTCATAAAAAATGGGCAACAACTGGAAACCATGCATGTGTGAGGCCTGAGGTGTCACTTACTCAGATGCTGTGGTTGGTTTTAGTTAAAGCTTTCAAATCTTCTGCAGACACTGGAGGCTAAGTGCTGTCTGCGTGCGTCATTCTGATCCCACATCACTTGTTTTGGGTGAATGGATTTTTAAGTGGTCATCACCAAAAAGACCCCCCTTTTATCCAACTTGAAAAACATACATTTCCAAAGCCTAGTTTGAGTCCTCATCAGCCTGGATGAAATGCCGGGTCCTTGGTCTGTCAGATGGCAGCTGGGGCTGGAAAAGCACATGGTGTTATTGTTGTGAAAGACAATCCTTTCAATGGAATCAGTTCAGGACACAGGACGCCAATATTTCTTTATTTTCCATTCATTTCCAGCTACAACCAGTTTATTCCTAAACTTCTATCTGTTTCAGACTGAGCCAAACAAGAAGGGGAGATGGCTAAGTTTTCTTTTTCTTGTCCACCCCTCCTCAAAATAATTTTGGATGTGCTGTTTTTTCTTCTCCTTTCAAGTAGTTTGAATAAAACTTTTGTCATATGTACAGAGGATATTATTTTTAGTATTGCTCCCTGTAACTTACTGCTTTTGTCAAAGGTTTTGGTATATCCCATTGCCCCTTTCTCCATGTAGATTCTTTTTTTTTCCCCATTGTATCTGTGTAAAACCAGACCTGATAATTACAGAAATTCCAAGTAAGGAGCTGAAACGCATCCTGACTGCTGTTGCCCTTCATTCTGCTAGCAATCCTCCTATAATGAGTACAGCTCGTTCTTGCTCAGGAACAGATGGTGTGAGGGGTTTTTTATGGTGTATGGAACAGGTTTTCCAATAGCAAGATTGCTTGTAATATTTCAGTAAACAACATAATTTTTAAATACAAAATCAGAATTAGCATAAATCTAGAAAACTGTTTTTTAGAAGGTGTCTCTTTCATGATGGAAAAAAGACTGAATCTGGACTTGAACCCCTATAATTCTGAAGTCAATTTCCTAAGAATTGTAATTGCTCCAATTCTTTCCCCCAGAAATGCATAAAAATCTATTTATACATCAGAACTAATTTCTGAGCCATGGTCTTTATTTTTAAGAGGCAAAAAGGAAATGCTGTTGGTGTTTTTCATGGTTCTTTAATGCTGAAAAGTTTTTATTATTAACAATTGGCAAGTTAAATAGGATATTGGCTTTCTTCCTTGCTTTATTTTACTGCTGTCGCTGATGGATAATTAGGTTTGGTGTCCATATAAGCTTCATTGGGTTTGCTGTGAAGCAAAATAAACCTCCTTGTGTTCTGAGGATGAGGGAAACTGAAATTTTGGGTGGGAGGAGAGACAAAACCATAGAGCTCCATGCCTGGAACCACTTGGAGAGAAGACACGTGTTTTTGTGATGGTGGGTTCAGGGTTTTTAGCCTTTTAATGGACCAAAAGCTGTTCTGCAGGACCAGCTAGAAGATTAAAGGTGCCATTAAGGGAGAAACCATTCTCCCTTCCTCAGAAGAATAGTTTGCAGGAACCTAAGGTCCAAATTTAGCTCAGCTTTAAGCAAAATTACCAAAACCAAAATTACCCACAATTTTTTTTTTTTTTAACATGTCATTAGTCATAAGCGCTGAGTAGTTTCGAGAGTGAGGGAGAGAAAGTTTGAGTGAGTCAGGGCTATTGCACATTCAGTGCTCCAAACCTTAAATATTTTGAGGCCGTGCAAAACCCATCGGTATTTAAAGCCTTAATATGTTCTCTCAATGCCTTTTTATTTTGCAGAGAGGACCATTATGGATTGGATGTGAAAAAACCCTGCCCTTTTCCCCGCAGAGAGCATCAGTGGGGATTCTCTGAGCTGCTGCTCTTCCCATCCCTGCAGGTGTGCAGCTGTGCAGGGGCTGAGCAGAGCTTTCAGACACACCTTTAAAATGGAAAAAAAAGGTTTTTCCAGCCACGCCTCTGCTGGCAGTGCAGCAGAGAGCCAGGGCAGCCCTGCTGCTGCTGATTCAGCATTGATCTGGGCAGATGCACAGCAGATAAACCCGATAGGGACCCAAACACAGGCTCTGGGCTGCCCTCGTTGGGCAGCAGATTCTGGGGGAGCAATTTCAAAGTCCGGCAGATAGAGATCAGGCAGCTAATGCTGAAATCCAACCCTGATTCCCCACTTCAGGGGGAATAAGCCTGCCTTCAGAAAACCCTTTCACCAGGGGGGAAAACCCGATCCCGGCTGATTTTTAACGCCAAACCTCACTCCCTCTCGGCTTCGGTGGTGTTGTTCCGTCCCCCGGAGGGAATGGGCAGTGCCAGGGTGAAAGCTGTCCCGATTTTGTCGCGGTGCCTCCCGCCGAGGCAGGGCATGCCCAGTGAGCCTTTCACCAGGGGGGAAAAACCCGATCCCGGCTGATTTTTAACACTAAACCCCACTCCCTCTCGGCTTCAGTGGATGCTGTGCAGTCCCCCGGAGGGAATGGGCAGTGCCAGGGTGGAAGCTGTCCCGATTTTGTCGCGGTGCCTCCCGCCGAGGCAGGGCATGCCCAGTGAGCCTTTCACCAGGGGGGAAAAGCCCGGTCCCGGCTAATTTTTCACACCAAACCCAACTCCCGGTCGGTTTCGGCGGTGTTATTCAGTCCCCCGGAGGGAATGGGCAGTGCCAGGGTGGAAGCTGTCCCGATTTTGTGGCGGTGCCTCCCGCCGAGGCAGGGCATGCCCAGTGAGCCCTAGCGCCGCTGCTCGCCGCACAAAGAGCGCTCTGCTCGCTGCCTGTCCCCGGCGGTCCCCCAGTGCCACCAGCAGCCGGGGAGGACTGGTTACCATGGAGGCTGCCATCTGTTCGCTCCCCGCCGGAATGTGATTATCCTCGCTGCGTTGGGAAGCGAGGGGAGCGTGTGCTGCCGGCAATTATCCGCAATGGAGCGCGCTGATGGAGGGCTGCAATTAGCCGGCGGGAGCAGCGCCTAGAGGGATTCTCACCCAAAGTGTTTCTGGACAAGAGGAGAGAGGTTTTGGTGCTGAGATTCGTGTCGGTGGGTAGGTGGTTTTTTTGTTGGGGTAGTAGCTTTAAGGGTTGAGGGTGGCAGCGCCACGGGAATAATGCTTATTGTTAGGAGGGTGTGGGGGATTGTGTTTTAAGGATCTTTGTCTGCCTGGTGCAGTCCGAGCAGTTCAGTCTGGGGGAGTTCAAGTAGTAAGTCACAACAATAACTGGCCGGAGTGACACAAATGGAGCAATTCATGCCTCTTGTCTTTATGAAATGCTGTTTGCTGCCCGAGCTGGTTGATTTGCGTGTCTTTTTTACGCTGATCGCTTTTTGTCTGAGCGATTTCTTTTCGGATGCGATGCGTGCTTGGTTTTGGTGAAGGGTGGGAAATGTTCAAGGGATACAATGGGTGTGAATTTCGGGTGTTTTGTGCAGTTTGCTCAGGGAGCAGCGTGAGGCAGGCAGAATGCAGGAGCAGGTTTTCCACTCCTCTGTCCCTGTCCCTAACTCACCAGCTGACCGAACATTTTGGACTATTTCTCCTTCATCCTATAGAGACTTAAATTTTCAGGACTTTCTGCAAATATTGTGGCTGTTTTGATGGCAGGGTTTAATTTAAAAGGGCAAATGAAATTAGCATATCCTCGTCAGGTTTTGGTGTCCTATAAAAGATTTTTTTTGCTGTGTTGTAGGAGCTTGGAGTATTCAATTTTTTCATAATAATACTCATTTTCATAATGTTCATGGTGAACATTTTAGTGTAATTCAAATTGCTGGCATAAACGAGGGACATTGAAATTCTGCACCCCAAAAATACAAAGTATTACTTCAGCAGATGTTCTCAGTCACATAGGGGCTTTCCCTTTTCAAATAAATGTCTTATGCTGCATCCCTCTCGCCAGAACTGCCATTTTTATTTGGTGCAGGGGAGAACACTACTAGAGGCTTTTAAATAAAACTGTGTCAGTGCTAATTCAACTGATCCATCCCTCTGCTTTTATGCACTGAAAATGTCAGAGCATTGGAGTCTGGGTGGAAAGTTCCTGATGGAGTTAATAAGTCACGATTGCAACATATTTGACTAAGATAAATTTTTAACCTACAAGATGCTTTTCAAGTCTTGCTGCCTGACAAAAGTGTGTGTGGGTGGCTGAGAGGGTTTTTATTTCTTTGAGTGCTTTAACTGTTTGTGGTGAATGAGCTTTCCATGTTCTTGTGGGAGGCTGTGTGTGCCTGAAGTCCTTTGATGAACCATATAACACTGCACTCCTAATGGAAGCTGCCCCAACTTGTAATTAAAAAAAAAAACCCTTTTTTAAAAATTCCCTTCCTTCCCCAGAATTTAAATACTGCATCGCCTTTGAAGTTGGTGGTTTATGCAAAACTCGCCCTTACAGGGCTGCAGTGGACTTGTTCCCACGTGCCAGCCCCAGGTGTGTGCTTGCAGTGAGAGAAGAGGCAGATTGGCTTTGTGCTTGGGAGGAGATTAGATTAGACTTTCCCCCTTCAGATGTCCTGCTGGAGCCAAGGGCAGCCCTGTGCTCCTGGGGGATGTGTGTGTTCCCTGCTCTGTTTCGAGGAAGGAGCTGTTCCTACAGGATTCTGTGGCTGCGTGTGAATTTCTGTCTCCTTGGCAAACCTTCAGACAGCAGCAATCCGTGGAGGTGATGGCTGTGTGCCCTTTCTGGAGGTGATTCCTCGGATTGCTCTCCGGGGCTTTGCTGGGGATCCTGCTTTTCCACTGCCTCTGCTCAACCTGGGTCAAGGATAAATAGGGGACTTTGCATTCTGCACTGCACAGCTCTTACATTCTCTGGTGAGCACCGTGGAAATGTCCAGTCTGAAGCTAACATTTTTATTTATTTATTTCTGTCTTGATTGGTCTGTATGTGTCTGTTGGATACTGTCTGATACCTTTTTTATTATTAAATTTCACGTTAGGTCACTAGGTCAGTGTTGATTTGTGGATGCAGGATTTAAAGGCTAGACACTGTTTAATCCATTTGAGCATCTGGCCTTTCATAGCAGACATCCCATTTCTATGTAACAGAGGAACTGTTAAATGTCTGTTGGAAACTAATAATTTTTTTTTAAATCGTTGGTGGATTATTACAAGTGGCTCTGATGTTTATGCTTAATGCAAACAAATGATTGTCAGTGTAATCTGCTATGTGATCTGTTGAAGGAGATTTATTCTAAAATATGGGCTTTGGGGCCAGAAGAGAGGATGGGTCATACTGAGTAGTGATTTGGTTTGGGTTATTTTAAGAGTGTAAGCTAAACTTAGGTACATTATCTCCCCCAAAAAGGACATTTTGAATGAACTCCCAACTAAACAATGTCTAGAAATACCATCTAGTACATAATGGGCTCATAATAATCTTGTTTATAATGTCTGTACTCACTAAGCTTTCAGGGAACTTGTCATTAAACGGTCAAATCCTGAGTCAATATATAGGAAACCGCCTTGCGCATAAACGATCACAATTGTTTTCTTCAAACAGACAAGTCTTTCTGCTTTTCACTTGACACATGACTGTGGAATGCTGTTTGACATGACTTGGATTTATTTATACATTGTGTTTGGGCTGCTGCTCGGTGCATGCATGCTTAGTTTTCAATACACTTTTTTCTCCATGCTGTTCGCTCGTGTATGGCGAATATTAAAGCAAAAACAAAAAAAAATCCCAGGCCCTTCTCTGTCTCCTCCCAGCAGCGTGGCTGTTTCAAGGTTAAAGCCTGCAGCTCCCTCTGAAGGGCCAGCTGTTTTGGAAAGTCCTGGTGCCTGTTTACAAACTGCTCTCCCATGGAATAATGGAGTTCTGCAGGCGCTGGATGTGGGAGGATGAAGCTGCTGACACAGGCACTGCTGCTCTGGGGCTGAGTGCTCAGGGATGGAAAATTGTCCCTGCCTTTTATGCTTTGGATGGGTGGGGTCAAAATGCAGGCACTGACACTTCTTTCCCCCCACCCCAGATTGTAGATTTTTGTACTAGATTTTAGAAAACACCAAACTGGTGGAGTTTGTTGCAGAGCAGATCACCAACCTAAACCTGTGCAAGGAGATGATAACTAGATGGGAGAGACTGGCAATGTGCAGGTGAATTATTTGTCTGGGAATTGTGGGAAGTTCTTTTCAGTGTTTTCCAGAGGGGTTTTTTTCAGTGTTTTCTGCATTTAGTACAGAAGTGCTTTTGTCCTTCCTCGAGGTTCCTCCTTGTTAAAGTGTCTGATTGAAGAACCTGAAGGCTCAGAGATGTTCTGCAAATAGTTTCAGAAAATATTCCTCCCAGGTAATTGTTATTCAAAGTTGGAAGAAGAACAGGATGGGAAGAAATGACTGCATGCCAGCCACAGAATATCTTGAAGTGGAATTATTTCTGACTTTTTTTCCCCTTCCCCAGTTCATCCAGTTGTTCTTAGTATATAATTAGCTGTTCATTTAAAGTATAAAAATACTACTTGGGCTTATGAGAGCCATGGGAATTGTTTACTTTTTGATGAATATCTCAGCAAAGTAAGTCCTTGAGTGTGTTGGGAATGTGGAGCTTAGGACTGGCAGGAGACTGAGGGGTTTTTGTGTGGGATTTCCCCCCTGCCACCCTCAGTCACAGGCAGCCAATCAATTACCTGTCCTTTAGACGTTCAGCAGGCTTTTCTTCTGGCGTACTGCAAATCACAGCAAACTTTAAAGAGACCTTTAAACTCAGCTAAATGATGAAAAGCCAGTGTTACACTATGCTGCAGAAACTGAACAGGAAAGGTTGAAGTCATTCCCATCAGATTCCTGTCAGCAAAAACTCGAGCAGGCACTTTGAGACATGGATTCTGCTCTCAGGATGGACTTTCTGGACTCAACAGCCACAGCCAGAATCTGGTGCTTTGGGAGAATGGGAGCCCAGAGCAGCCAGATTTTTAATTGGAGAGAAGAGCAACCCAAGCTAGCAAAAAGTGCTTTTTCAAGTAGAAATGCTTTTCCAGCTGCTGATCTTTGGAGGAACCTTCACTGCAGTTTTTTGTACTTCTTCTTGGCTATCTGTGCACACTTGCTGGCTTGTGCCTTCTCCAGAGTGTACTTTTTTTGCTTTCCCACCTCCTCAGGAGACTTTACCTTCATGGAGAGGGCGTAGGTGCAGCTAACCCTAAAATTAAATTGTGTTGGAACTTGTCAGTTCCACTTCTACTTGTAGGAGCATGAAAAAAACCTCATCCCCCCCAGCCCCAAAAATACCCCAACCAAACAATGCCCACATCCAAAAAAAAAAAAAAAAAAAAAGAAAAAAAAAAAAATCCACATTCACCTGCCTAATCAGGTGGTGTTGTGGTTATAGTTGTGAGAATCTGTTTTACATTTGTTGGCTAAGATTGAAACAAAGATTTATGCAAACCTTTCCAGCAAAGGCTCATGAACTGGGGATTCAGGCTGCAGAAGACCTGAATTACAGACTTTTCTGCAGCCAAGGGTTTTGTTTTGGAGGCATTGAGCAGTGCCATGGGTGGTGTGGTGTGTTCCCTGGAGAGCTGTTCAACAGAGCTGCTGTTTGAGTAGTAGAGGGAAAATTAGCTCAAGAGATTGTAATACTACTTTAAACAACTTGATTCTCTAATGAGTCATTCCTGCAGGGCAGGACCTGAACTTCCCACTTGGAATTTTTCTTCCTAATATCTCCCCCTCAGTATCATCATCCTTTGTGTATTTCTACACTGCTGTCCCTTTTTCTACATAAGTTATTACTTTATTTTTTTCCCCTTCCCTTTCTTAAGGTCACTGATGATCAGGAAGACAAATGAAAGCATGAAGTGCCTTTTTTGTGTTTCAAAATAGTTTTATGGCTTCCCATGCCATCCTTGTAGCAATTACATTGAGATTGAGACATGGAATAAATAATTCGATGCTCACTTTACTTGTGTTCAGTGTGGCTGAGTATTGTTCAGCTCTCTAAAACACCTAAAGGCTTTGTAGATTATATTAGATCACCTGTTGCCTTTCTTTAAGGATCCTGTGCTGCTTTCCTCCGCAGCTGAAATAGATCTCTGTGTGTCAAGGCAGTTTCCAAGATGAATTTTGATGTCTGTTCTCTTCAGTAGCTCCTGTTCACGCCATTGCTTGGAGCCTTATGTTGCTGTTATGACTTGGCCACCCACTGAAAAATGGAACTGGCAAGCGTTTTAGTCCCTTGGCTTGTCAAGATTTCTGTGTGTAAGTCAGCTGCGACTGTGGAAGCTGCTACAAACACTCTTAAAGATAGCTGCTATAAGCCAAAATAAATTCAGAGGCTAAGTGACGGAATTAGAGCTTTGCCTAAGAGCTGAAACACAGCAGTTCAAATCCAGCACGGTGAAATACTCGCAGTCTGCACTGTTTGCCCTCAGTAGAGTCAGCAGTGCTGCACTGCCCTGTTGTCTGCTGGCATCTTGTTATTTCAGAAAAATGCTCATTTTAAAATATTTTAAATAATTTTTAAATCTTTTAAAATAATATAAAGTCTTTTAAAGTCTGGAATGCCATAGAAGAAGAGCATTGCCCACCAATATTCCCCATATCAGCACTTGATCTGCAAGATGTGGCTTGGTTAGGGCCAGTGGGACGGAACATTTGTATGTGTGTGTTCAGGGAAATGCTAATTTTATAGTATCTTTTAAATAATTTTAAAATCTTTTAAAATAATATAAAGTCTTTTAAAGTCTGGAATGCCATAGAAGAAGAGCATTGCCCACCAATATTCCCCATATCAGCACTTGTTCTGGAAGCTGTGGCCTGGTTAGGCTTTCAGGGACAGAACATCTGTGTGTATTTGTGTGTTTGGGGAAATGCTAATTTTAAAATATCTTCTAAATAATTTAAAAATATTTTAAAAATCATTTATCATCTTTTAAAGTCTGGAACACTGTAGAAGAAGAGCGCTGCCCACCAATATTCCCCATATCAGCACTTGTTCTGCAAGCTGTGGCCTGGGTAGGCCTTCAGGGACAGAACATTTGTGTCTATGTTTATAAAGCTGATTTTATTGATTGTAAAACGTAGTCTTTGTAAACAATTGAATTAAATTTTCCGGACTCGTCACTGATTTTACTGGTCTTATTCCTGATGTCTCTCTGGCTTGCCTGAAAATATTCCAGATATTCCAAAGTTTTCCCACTGTTGAAAAATTCTGAAAACTGTAGAATGCTTTTTTAGTAGCTGGAGCAAAACTTCAGCTGGCAACTGAGGTGGTTTTGGTTTTTTTTTTTTTGTGTATATGTGCTCTCCATGGAGTGTCCTGAGCTTGTGTGAGCAGAAGTGTGATATTCCCTCAGTCTGATACTAAATATTTCCAGTGCAAAACAATGCCCAGGACACAGTCAGGGATGAGAAGGAAAAGCTTCTCAATCCGATGTGATCTCCTTACTGCTCTTTGATACCCTGCTCTGTTCATCATGTTTTAATGGATTAAGATTTTCTTTGCACTGCTTTAATCCTGTTTATCACGAAATCGGGTGGTGTTTTAGAATTTCTTTCCGTAGAAATTTTCCAAGGAACGCAACAATGGGACCTGGCTGTGTCTGTTTTACAGCTGGCATCTTCTCTGATTCCAGGATTTTAAGAGTTCAGTGATAGCACTAAAGGAACTGTGGGGAAAAGCTTATTGATTGCTTTTTGTGTTGAAATAAATGATGAAAAGTTATTACTGCCTGGCTGATGAGGTCTGGCGCGCGGATGGCAATAATTTAAAGGAAATTACATTTTCATTAGTGTGGATGTGGTCTCGAAGGCTATGTTTAACCGTCAGCACAACTTCACTCTATAAAAAGTCACAGCTCTCTCTGGTCTTTGACCCTTACTGCTCCAAAAGCTGAAATACACTCCTACATTCTCTTATTTGTCACCACTGTCTGTATTTTTACCTTCCATTTCTGAAAGAAGTTGGTTTTTTAGAGTTCCTTGTGGTCACTTTTCTCTGGGCAGTTGAGGTACACAAGGCTGGATGGACTGGAAAAAAAGCAGTACTAGGCATTAATGGTAGGGGAGAAAAAACCTGCAAAGAAGGGCTCAATTTGCTGACAATCCTATAAATATTAGATTAAATTTGCCGTAACAGGACAAAGCAAGGAGACTAAAGCTATATATGTGTATTTTAGGTGGAAGGAAATAGTTGTGAACAGACATTGACATTTTTTTGTCCTGAGACCCATCTGGTGAAAGATGTCCTTGCCCATGCAGTTCCCCAAATCATTCTATGATTTTTAGGAACTGATGTTTTCTGGGGAAATTCAATCTGATACTTTCTGTAGTGTGACAGGGAGGAAGGTGGAAGGGGAAAGTTCTTGTGCTTTTGAGTTTTTCCTCCTCAGATGGAGTGAGAGCTCAGGTGGAATAGGTTAAAAATGCTGTCACATATTCTCTAGAAGAAATGTTGATGGGATTCAGGAAAAGACTGAACAAAATCATGGTAAAATCCAGTTTCACCAATGGCTCTGCTGCCGTGGGTGATCCATAAACTGATGCTGTAGGACGTGGGGGATGTGTGTTTGCTTCTGCAGGGGGTTACCCACGCATCTGCTGCTGGTTCTTGTCAGATACAGGATATTTCACTGATTTTTCAAGAATTCTTTTGTCCCTGATCATATTCTGTGCACTCTCATCTACCCCAGGAGTGCATTAATGCATTCCACTCTGCTGTTTGCTGTGATTCCTCCGTGCAGGTTTTATTAACTCAAACCAAGAATAATTTGTACTTTATTTTTAGTGTCTAGCGCTGCCCTAATTTGATTTTTATAGGGAAGTGAAATCACGGTCACTGAAATCTGGTCTGCTTCATTTGTGAGTCTGTTTTTTGGATTTTTAATGCGGCAGGGGTAATTTTAAAGTTATGAATTCAACCTTTCACTGTGCTGCTGAATCTAAGGAGAATTCTGTGTTCTTGGCTTGGGTTGTGGCCTTTTTTTTTTGTGGGGTACACTTGTGCTTTGTGTGTTTATGTGTGACCGAAAGCTGAATTAAGTGGAAAATGAGTGTGTGCCATTTTGCAAATATGTTAAATGATGTTTGATCTGTGAAGGTGAGTAAAGATGGATGGCACGACACCTTTAAGGTAGATCACAGATTTTTTCCTCCTCCCTTTTTTTAACAGAAGAGTTGGCAAATCAAACCCAGCTGATGGGAGCATAGCCTTTGACCTCTTTTCACACCTCTAACCAGAAATCCTTTAAAAATTGCTGATCTTTCTCTACTAAAGAAGATTAATTGACAAGTGAACCACAGATTCCTGGATTTTTAATTTTTTTAAAGTATGGAATGTACTTTAAGCTACAGAAACCCAGCTTTATATGGTTAGTGTAAAACTCTGATAGAATAGATGGCACTCAGTGCTCTTGGATACAGTTCTGAGATTTAATTGAACAGCAACCATTTCATTATTTGTTTGGAGAGTTTTGTAATTCCTTGTATTGCTCTTGCTCTTGGACTAAATTGCAGACACCAAGATGCTGCAATGGCAAATGCTGTGCAAACACAGGACAGAAAGTTCTTTTCCTCTAAGAACTCCTATTGTGTGTTCCTTGAGCAGACTTTCCCTTTGGGGCACGTAGTACAGCTGAGCTGGAAGAAAAGGAAAAAAGGATGGAAAAATACTGCTGTTTGCTTTCTAATTATGGCATGGTAATTGCTCATCACATCTACCTTGAGATTGCTTTTTGTGCATCTCCTTGTGTGTGAACTGGGAGAGGTAGGGGAGAGAGTGATGGAAATTTCTGATTTCCAGAACTGGGAGGGGAAATGTCCTTCCAACAAACCCATTTCTGTTTGGGCTGCGGCCCCAGTGTCCCTTAGTGTTTCTCACCTCGCTGAAGGTTAGTTCCCCATCTTTTCAGGATGCTATTGTTGCTTTTCCTTGTTGCAGCAGTCCTTAACACCCATTCCCAAACTCCCTCCTTGCTCAGCCCACTTCCCTGTGGACTTTACCTCCTCCCTTCTTTCCTGGTGATCACTAATTTTTCTAGGTCACTTCCTTAATACAGAATTTCCCCCCATCCTTTTATTCATGATGTGCCTGCAATTCTTGAGCTGTGATATTCTGTTTCTTCCTTCCTCACATACCTGTGGGGCAAAGCTTGAAGGATGCAGTTTAACAAGGCAGCAGTATTAAAGAAGTTGCGTGCTTTGCATTTTTTAAAAATATATTTTGTCTAAGCCACCAAGGCTTCTGCACGAAATCACTTGCCACTGATTTTAGCCTATCCTGAGAGTCATGAAAAGGGCTGGGAAGTGAGGGTCAGTTTGGGACAGGGATGTGTGGTGTCCTGTGGCTGATCCCATTTCCCTAAGAGCCATGTTGAACCTCTCTGCAGGGCTTTTAGCAGCACCTCAGGAACTATTTGGGGATGAGGACAAAGCTTTTTATGTTTATTTTTATGTTTCTTTTTATTTTTATGTTTCTTTTTATTTTTATGTTTCTTTTTATTTTTATGTTCCTTTTTATTTTTATGTTTCTTTTTATTTCTATGTTTATTTTTATGTTAATGTTTATTTTTATTTTTATTTTTATTTTTGCCCGTGCCCAAACTGCTGTGATTTTGGGAGGGTTGGGGTGTAACAGAGACGGGAAAGGGGAGATGAGGGTGAGTCAAGCACAGCTGCTTTATGGGAGCGCTGTGAATAGGGGGGCATTTCTCTCTTGGACTCACTGTGATGTTTGTAGATCTCCCACGTGGAAAACGAAAGTTGGGAGGTGTTTCTATACTGGAATTCAGAAGTTTCCATCCTGGAATTCAGAATTTCTCCTTCTGAGTTCTGTCAGGGTGCAGGTGGTTTACTGCTCTTGGGCTGGGATAAAAATTCCTTTTCCGTCCCTGGATGCCTCATCCTCAGCAAACCTTTTCAAACACTTTGTGCCTGAAGTGAGGCTGCAGCAGAGGAGACCCAGAGCGAGTGCTGGACTGTGATTCAGTGTCACATGAGGCACTGTGCTTCTGGGGCTGTGTGTCACAGTGCCATGCAGCTCTTTAATAGTTCAGCTTTCCAGGTTTCCTAACAGCCCTCATGTGACTTCCTTCTCAGCTTCATCACATTAAGAATATTCAAATGAGTTGTGTGC
Source organism: Origma solitaria (assembly GCA_013397895.1). NCBI lineage: Eukaryota > Metazoa > Chordata > Aves > Passeriformes > Acanthizidae > Origma > Origma solitaria. The sequence goes on from VZRL01001861.1 coordinate 77,368, forward strand.
ACAGTTTGAGTGTCCTTGTCTGCAAAATGAGGAGAGCACTGAGGGAAAGCTGGTACTGTTTAATCTGAGAAGTGCTTGGAGGTGGGAAAAAAGTAAGTGCCATAATATTTATTGTGAGACATTTGTGAAAACTTTTAATAATTGGAGTGATGAAGTCATAGATGAGTCAGTAATTTTGATTTGAGGCAACACAGTTTCACAGACTAGTCTGCAAACACGCTGTGTTTAGTCTGTGTGGTTACTCTAGTTATGCTAAATGACAGCAACTTCTTATCTTGGTGCCATGACTTTAATGACACACTAATGAGAATGTTTGTTTTGTTTAACTACTTGTTCTCCATGCCTTTCCATCTGCCTTTGAGAGAAAATTAATAAAACTAGCTTTATTTTTTAATTAACTTTTCTTTAAAGTTCATAGGCATTTTTGGTGACAGGGAAGAAATAGGTGCACCTCTTATTGATGAATGTGCAGCTTACACTTGCATTGTGCAATTTGCACATTTCTGCTCTTAGAGTGGGCATAGAACACTTGTGAAACCAGGGTAATAGGTTAATGAGATATTCCCCTTGCAGCAGTTTAATCTCTTCCAAATCCCCTTATCTACTAGCTAATCAAATAGATATGGAACAATTAATATATTACTTTTTTAAAAAAAGGAGGAGTTAAACACTCTTTTCCTTGTGTGATCCCTTCTCTTCTCCTTTCTTGCAGTGGTCAGTAACCATTTCTGTAGCTGCTTATCTGAACTAATTGTTGCTTATATTGTTTTGTAACCATTTGTCTTAATAGTTTCCCAACCTGCTGTATTTTTTGTGTGAAAATTGTGAGCTGCATTGCTGATCCCATCTGAGTTTAAAGTCTGACACGTACTTGTATGACAGGCATTATCACTGTCAGTGGTTTTCCTGAGTTGGAAAGGGTAGACGTGGCTGAAGAAAGGTTGGCAAAGCCCTCACTGGCAGATGGACAGACCAGACTCATGGGGAAGGTGGTTTGTTCCAAATGTGGGAAACTGAGTGGAAAATTTATCTTCTCAACAAAGGCTTTCCTGGAGCCATGAGGTGTTTTGTTATAGAGGTACTTCATGGGCAAGCTGTGAACTCCCGGAGGTGAAATTTCAAAATATAAATATAGTTTGTGCATTGCGGTTCTCTTGGTCTGATGATGAAACTCAGCTGATGTTATTTTTTATTTTAATGATACACTGATGACCTGGCTGAATAAAATTTGTATGTGTCTTTAAGGAGCCTGAGGTTGGCTTGCTCAGAGTATCAGGGATGAGGAAATGCAACTTCCTAGATCAGCAGTTTAAATACTCAGAGCAAAACCAAAATTTGTAAATCTTGGTCAAAGTGCTAAAAATGCATTTGGGTTTCAAGTCCGTATGTGTGGAGCTTGCATCTGCTCATCCCAAGATGCAGAACACACCGAAGTGTTGAAAGAACTGCAGGAAAGTTGTTTTTTTGCTGTTTTGGCAATATCCCTCTGCCATTCAACATCTGTAACAGAAAGGAAACAATTATCTGCCCATTGCAGAGGCAGTGACAAACAGATACTCAGGGGTTGTTTTGCAATCCCTGTAACCCTTGGTGCTCGCTCACCCTCCAGCAGCTCTGCAGGGCTGGGAGTGTGGGATGGAGATGGAAGGGCTGCGGGGGGCTGTGGTTTGGACCAGGGCAGTGGTTGGAAATGACCTCAGCTGGCTGCTGTATTCTGATTCATACTATCCGAATTGACAGGGCTGGATTTAAATCCCAGTTTTTCTCTCCCGCTGGGTTGAAAGTGTGCCAGCCAGGGATCACATGGTGTGGGAGCTCTGAACAATAAAAGAAAGTTACTTGCAGTAACTTCCCTTTCCAGTTAATCCTTTTGCTTTTTGAAACTGTGTTTTTCCTCAGTTCACAATTCACTCTAATGTATTTGTATTGTAGCCTGGAGCACGATACGTAGTTTATGTCATTTAAAAATTGATTTTAAATTATTCTAATCAATTTTAGTCTACGCCAAATAAACGAATGTTTTCATAACAATTCTCTAATGCAGACTCTTTTGGTCAGTGCTGTGCTATCCTGTGTGTCATATGTACTTCATTCTAGACATAAATCTAAAGAGAGATTAGGAAATGCAGAAGATGATTTGAAGTGAGCACCATGCAATATAAAGGGAGAACAAAGAGAAATGTACTAACTCGTCCTTTAACCTTGCTGCCGCTTTAATTTCAAACAGCAACGCAATTAATAGTAACAAAACTTCCACAGCGGCTGAGGTATTAGACAAAACAACTTACAGTAGTCCCTCCTTCTCCTCCTCCTCCTTTCCCCAGCAGTTTGTACGTTACATAAGCCGATTTCTTTGTTTTTCCTCGTTCCTCGTGAACGGACTTCACTCTGTTCTCTGAGCAGACTGGTTTTGCTTACGCTTTTCCTCCGAGCGCAGGCTGGCCCTCGGAGAGGAGGAGCATCGTGTGCCTGAGAGACCCAGCGTGTAAACTGTCAGCACCTGGGGAGAAATCCTTTCTGGAAACTTGTAGGGCCTGGAATGGGATAAATGTGAGCCTCTCGTAGGGTTGTTGCCATTGCTAAATAGTTCTTGTGCAGTGGTGCTAGATTACACTTGCAGATGATGTCTTCTGAACCAGGTAAGGCTGATGGGGATGCTTCTGCTAAACTTCGATCTCTTCAAGAGACCCCAAGAGTTAAACTTTCTGCTCTGAGGCAAATAAACCGGTGAGCATCAGCTGCCTGGTGATGCAATACAGCTGGAATGCTCTGGTGACTTTTTCCTCCTATTCTCAGGGAAGAAACTTGAATTCTGCTGCACCGCTTGCCGGATACATCTCCCACACCAGTAACCCTGCTGCTTTTGGCTTTTGCTGCTGCTTTCACCAGCTCGGGACTTTCTTAAAAGCAAATCAGTTTTGTGATGTTTATAAGTGGTTTCAGTTCCTGCCTTATTTGTTCATAGATGTAAGGTTTCTGTAGGAGATATCTGTAAGAACGCATTGACTCTAAGATTTAATTCCTGCATAAGATTTGTATCCTTGTTTTAGGATGTAGGCGTACATTTGTGACTTATACCCAGTATTTCACATATAATGTTCACAATAATCCATTTAGCTGATGCTTATGCTATGCTTAATGTACAGAATTGACTTCAAGAGTGTAAAAAAAATATTCTTTTATTGCACCATCCAGTGAAAGGTTTGGTTTTTCCATTTTATCTTGTAAATGAGTTTTAAAGAATGCTGTTGAAAATATTGCTTTACTTCTAAGGGAGTGTGTTTTTCAGTTCTGAGAAAAAATCAGTTTGGGGTAAGTTCAATCAAAAGGCATGGCCAACCCTAATAGCCTAATATGAGATTCTGAATTAAGTTTTCCCCAGAGAGATGAATGAAGCTGATCTGAAGGTTTGGGTTAGGAATGCCAGTCTCCCTCTCTGGAAAGCCCTCTGAGACTAAAGAGAGGGAAGGGAGTCCCTGCAAAGTGAGTTTGAGATCTGCTAGAGAGGCTTGGAGTAGATGGATGGCAAGAGTTCCACCCATTTCTCCTGATTTCAGTACTTGTGGGCATCTGATTTTTTTGGGGGGGAGGGGTACAAAGAACACTTGTTTTAAAAGAATTCTGTTGGCTCCTTGTCTGTTCTATGCTCAAGTTTGAAACTGCCCTTTCCCCTCTAGCTTTTAATAATCAACCACAAGGATGGGAATCACACCTTTCTTCCCACTCCTTAAATACCATTTTGCTGTATCCTGAGAAGAATTGACATGTGTTTGTAGGAAACTTTCTTTTTCTCTGATCTGCCTCGTAAGAACTGTTTTCTAGGATATGTCATGCAAATTCTTTTCCTATAAATGTGACATGAAACCCTTATGGATTTTTCAGGAGGACAGTGTGGTGTTAGAACTACTATTTCCTCTTACCGCTTGGCTTACTTTCAGTTTGCAAAGGCCAAGGTCTACAGAATTCTTACATGTGACAGTGGCAGAGTGCCAAATATAGTGGTGAAGCTGTGATATTTGGTTGGGTTGTTTTTTTTTTTTTGAGATTAACCATGTGATGTACAAATAAATTTGTACATGCCTGAAGGTGACATAGATTACACCATCATGTAGGAGACTATGGATATAGACAGAGCACGGAGAAAAGGTGACACCAGGCAGTTCCACTCTGTGTGGGTTTTAAATCAGGGACAGATATCCCTGGACTAAACAGTGTCAGAGAAGCAATGAGTCTCTTGCTGAAGCAGTGGCTGCCTCCAGTCAGAAATGCGAAGAGATCCCTCCAGACTGCTGGGACTGGGTGAGAGGGCAGAAGGAGAGACAGGACCTGTAGGAAATAAAAAATTAACACGGCTGTTCATTCATTGCTGTCACCATGGGCAGTTTGGGCCCTTGAGTGTCTCCAGGTACCTGAGCAAAGCGGTTTTTCCAAGTACTGAAGGCCCACAACAAATATGTAGAAAGTACCTTTTCTGCAGTGTTGATGTTTTCGAAGATGCGAACTTTATAGATTTATATTCTTTTAGTAGTAGAATTCACTATAAAGGAAAACACTGATTTCAAGCGGTGTCTTTTCAAAGGGTCGTTGATTCCATGACCCAGAAATCAACAGGGACTTCAGTGTTTTCATTAGTGCCATCATCATGTTTTTCTTTGTGACTGCAGCACTGAGAATTACGTTAATCTTTTACGTGGTGGGTGCTATATAAACAGAAAATGTCTGTTGGTTTACATCAGTGCTTGTAAACGCAGTGAATCTGCTGAGTCTTTACTAAAAATTCAAAATGTTTATGTAATTCTCCTCTATCTCTCCCCTTCTGCCCTGGGTTTATAATTAAAATAAAACAAAAGGATTAAGTTTCCTTGGTGTTAAGAGTTTGGAACTTTAGTGCCCATGTGTTTCTTACAGTTTGACAGGCAATGCTTGACCTTGAGAAGGACAGGTAGTTAGGAAAAATCTTTCCTTTACATTGCCATAAAATATTTAATACATTACCATTACCCTTGCTTGCTTGGGAAAAAACCCCTGCAGTAAAGACCTGTCGCTATAAAAAAGGAAATAAAAAGAAGGGGAGGCAACAGCTGGTTTACGTCATGTGAGGTGGAGAGCGATTGGAGTGTCGCCAAACCTTGTATTAGAAAAGAAATTAAATGCTTAACCTTAGACAAATGTTATTTTTAAGAGCAATTTCGCAGAGTTTATTTGCTCTCTGTTTTGGAAAACTTTCCTCCCCATCATGCAAGCCGTGCCCTTTTTTTAGTGAATATTTCGCTGCTCTTTCTTCCCATGCCAAGAGCTGAGGCTCTGAGGAGAACACTAAAAATGACCTAGGAGTCAGCACCATTCTCTTGGGCTGCAGTTCTGGGGCAGCTCGGGGGATCCAGTGGGTGCCAGGAGGCTGCCAGGTCCCTCCCTGGCACTCTTGGTCTCCTCCAGAGCCAGCTCTGCTCATTCCCACAAAACTCTGGTGGTGAAACCCAAGTCCCCTTCCCCGGGAGCTGCGTGGGGTTGCACCGACCTGGAGAGAAAACCTCGAGCTGGTAAGAGGTGGGCAGCGGGAGCTGCAGGGGTGTCGGGGGATGAAAGGATGGAACTTATCATCCTGGTGGTGGTAGCTGCAGTTTGGGTGGGAACAGCCTTTTCTTCGTCTGTCCTTGGTCCTTCGGCCATTTGTGTTCTGAAATCTTCCTAAAGTGAAAGCTTCTCATTCTTGAGAAGCATTGGACAAAACTTCACCCATTTCAAAATTATTTCTCTTCTTTAGTTGCATTTAATGTATTTTTCCATTGCATTACTTTTTTTAAAAAGCCATTTCCTGTCAATTTGCACACTCAACGATAAATATTCATATGAGTATTAAGCTTTTTGGAAGACTGTGATAAATATTCATCAAATTTGCATAGAAAAAAAAAGATGCTTGAATTCTCCAGCTTCATAGGTTTTAAGAAATGACATTCAAAATTCATCATACTGCCATACTGCTGTTTTTTTGTTTTTTTTTTTTTTTTAAAGAGTTAAATTTTGAATGGAGGTCTGGAAAAGAGAGAGGACTAAACAATTGAATAGTTCTGAATTTGAACTCTCAGCCTGTTCTGAGCATGAAGTGTAAAGCTGTTTCAGTCTGTATAATGTTCAAGAGGCAGCTGCATTCATGTGCAGGTCTGGAGTGAATTCTGGGGGCAGCACAGAGTGGTCATCTCTGGCAATCAAGGGCTGAGGGATTTTCCCCCATTTGGATTCCAGGCATCTTGTATTTGGCTTCCTTACACAAGGATGATTATGAACCAGTGGGTCAGTGTGAAATGGTGATTGGTTTCTTGTTCCTTACGGAAAAGAGACGATGTAAAAGCTGGCATTAATTGTGGTAGGCTTTAAAGGTTCTGCACCAGGAAGGTCCTTCCTGAATGATTTCACAGGAAGGCTCTAAATGCACTTAAACGAGGCTTTTTGTGCCTATTCTTCACTTTTTTCCCCTCAACCAGGTCAAAAGCAGGAAGCACTTGAATTCTTGTGAAGTATCCAGCTTCGGGTTCTTTATATTTCTGGTTTGGTGCAGCGAGCATTCCCAGGGAGCTCTTGCTCTGCAGTGTTTCGGAGCTGATGGCTGTTAATTACTTGGCAGGGAGGCTGACGTGCTTGGGGAGCCTGAGAGCTCTGGGTTTGGGGGAGAAAAGGCACCAGCCATGGGCAGCTGCACCCCTGGAGCCACCCCAGAGGGCTGCAGGGCTTCTCTCCATCCCTTTAGCAGAAAGTTCAGGAGTTTACATTGACCTGGGACTTTTCGTCTAAGAGGAAGCAGTGCCTGTAATGCCATTGTGCAGTTATTCCCTGCTGCCTGCTCTAGAATTAGGGCATATTTCAACCCATCCATTTTTAGATGATGTTTGTTTTTATTATTTTTCCCCCTTTCTATCCTTGCTGTTTACTCCAACCCCGCTGAGATATGATTCAATAAAAGCAATATTATCCAGTGGCTGATTGCTTCTGGAAAGGGAATCTCGTCCTCCTTTCCTTATCAATAAATTTGCATCTTTGCCCAAGCCCCAGTGCATCTAAGGTGAAGGAATGCATGAAAAGGGCTGCTCCTGGCATATTTCAGGCCATCCATTTTTAGATGATGTTTGTTTTTATTATTTTTCCCCCCTTCTATCCCTGCTGTTTGCTCCAACCCTGCTGTGACATGATTCAATGAAAGCAATATTATCCATTGGCTGCTTGCTTCTGGAAAGGGAATCCTGTCTTCCTTTCCTTATCAATAAATTTGCATCTCTGCCCGAGCTCTGGTGCATCTAAGGTAAAGGAATGCATGAAAAGGGCTGCTCCTGGCATATTTCAGGCCATCCATTTTTAGATGATGTTTGTTTTTGCTATTTTCCCCCCCTTTCTGTCCCTACTGTTTACTCCAGCCCTGCTGAGATATGATTCAGTAAAAGCAATATTATCCAGTGGCTGATTGCTTCTGGAAAGGGAATATTCTCTTCCTTTCCTTATCAATAAATTTGCATCTCTGCCCGAGCTCTGGTGCATCTAAGGTAAAGGAATGCATGAAAAGGGCTGCTCCTGGCATATTTCAGGCCATCCATTTTTAGATGATGTTTGTTTTTGCTATTTTCCCCCCCTTTCTGTCCCTACTGTTTACTCCAGCCCTGCTGAGATATGATTCAGTAAAAGCAATATTATCCAGTGGCTGATTGCTTCTGGAAAGGGAATATTCTCTTCCTTTCCTTATCAATAAATTTGCATCTTTGCCCAAACTCCAGTGCATCTAAGGTGAAGGAATGCACGAGAAGGGCTGCTGCTGGCATATTTCAAACCATCCATTTTTAGGTGATGTTTGTGTTTATTATTTTTTCCCCTTTCTTTGCCTACCGTTTGCTCCAATCCCACTGAGATACAATTCAGTAAAAGCAATATTATCCAGTGGCTGCTTGCTTCTGGAAGGGGAATCCTGTCTTCTTTCCTTATCAATAAATTTGCATCTCTGCCCAAGCTCCGGTGCATCTAAGGTAAAGGAATGCATGAAATGGGCTGCTTTATTTTTATTTTTATTGATATTTTTTATTTCTGATGGCTCAACTTTCCCAGGCCACATCCTGAGGCTCGATGGATGCCAGCCCTGGTGCTCAGAATGTGGTGGGAGCAGGGAGGGAGCAGGGAGGGGAGGGTGGAACAAGCTGTGTCCGTGACAGCTGCTGGATGAGCTCTGGGCTGTCAGATGCTGGCAGGGCTGCCTCAGCAGCTGGATCAGGGAAAGTTTCCATCTATCAGTGAGAATTTTATTGACTTGTGTTGAGTAATTGACTTCTTGCTGGATCTCTGGCTGTTCCGCATTACTGTATGATGTATTTATGTCTTTAAATTATTTAAGTTACTATAATTTGAATTATTTTACAACTTCTGCTCAGATCTTCTGAAATAGTGTCAGTTACGGTTTCAACCTTCTGTAATTAGATGCTTTATTTTTTCCCCCCTTTTGAGTCTGTGGGGGCTTTTTGCTTTGAGTTGTTTAGCATCCTGTTTCTAAAAATGCCTTCTTTTAGTCCTTTTATCTGCAGAAATAGCTGATTTCATGTCTCAAAGCATATGGATAGTTTCTAAAATCGTTCTGAGCTGAGATGAAATAACTGCACAGATAACTGGGCAGAGAACAAGACTGAAGTGTCAGTGACTTGTTAGAGAAACTCAGAAGCAATGAATACTGTGCAAAAAAATTGTAGTTAGATCAACTTTCTCTAAGCACGCAGTTATTTTATAATGGCTTATGAATTATAGAAGGGGAGGTCTTTCTGTCACTGTCTGAGGAATCCCTGCACTTGAATCCTGCACTAGTGAATCCTCTTGAATGATTCCAGTGGTTTGTATGGATAGTTAGTGCCTTTTCCCCTCGGTTGACCCCAGTATTGCAGGTGCTTTCCTTAATATGAATTAAAATTGTGCTGCCCAGCTTGGTGTCATACTGTTTATCTGATACAAGGAAGAAGAAAATAAAACATCTTAATATTTGACAAAGTGAAAGCAGCACCAGGCTCAGTGCAACAACCCTTGCCCAGACAAGTGATTTTTCTGTGATCAGTAAATCTGTTTTTGCAAATGGGGTGTCTTGTTTAGTAAACAGGAGCTCGGGTCATGCAAAAAATGGTGATTGCCATCTGTGCAGAATATGCTGGTGGCAATTAAAAACTTGGTGAAAAATTTCAGTGATATATAAAATAGTGGTGGAGGGACATTGCTCACATGGCTGTAGGGTTAGGAACTGTCCACTTGTCTTGCAGTCTTAATAAAAGCAAAGAAAAAGTATTGTCTAAATCTGCTGAGAGATTTTAACATTATTTTATGAAACACAAGCCATGAAAAGTCTCTACAAGTAAAAGAATACTGTTGCATGTTTTCCCTCTAGATTTTGGGCTTGATAATACATGTTCAAAGTGAAAACAAAGGTTTGAGGGAACACATTGTAATACAGGAACTAAGTATGTGGAAGAGCAATGCTTTATTTCTGTAAACAGGCCTTCGGTTGTGTCTTTCTGGAGATGTGGTTTGAACGTTTCTTCTCCCTGATCATTTGAGAAACCTCCATTATTCACTAAATAGTTAAATGGATATCCACCATCAGCAAAGCCATTGTCCCAGTATGTACAACTGGAGGTGAGTAATAAAAACCTTAGTGAAGAAATGCTGTGGTTTTGGCAGAGGACCTCAGTCATGAGCTACTACTTTCAAACAACAATAATTTCAAGTTCTGTACAGTGCTTTCTGTTTTATTGGAACAGCATCAGCTGTGCATGTTGCATTATTGTGCTAATCCACAACTGAAACAAATGTTGAAAGATAATCCCATTAATTGTTGACTCATTTTAATACGAGTCCCAGCAGATGCGCTGGTCTGCCTGCAAGGAAACGACTCTCAGAGCCAAGAGAACAAAGATCACAGCCAGCCAGGACAACAGAAGGAAGCGCACTGAGTCTGCTTGCTGCAGCCAGCCCTGGCAGGACATTTGTAGGGAATGTGGAATTCACCATTCAGTTCCTTACTTTGCGTGATTCACTGAGACTGAGATCAGGGCATTACTGATAAATCTTTTGTAGTTAATAATTTGGTGCTGCCTCTTACAGTTTGGACTTTGTAATCTTGAATTTGTTACTTTAAATACGTATCCTACTTAAGTGTGGTGGCATCCCTGGCAACTCCCATCTTTTTAGCAGAAATGACTGAAAGCTCCATATCAGTCTAGAAATGAAAGTTGCCATCAGAAAGTTGCATGATTTCTTTCAACCAAAACAACTGTAATGACTAAACACGGGCAAAGCAGCGTGGAGTGCTCAAATCCCATGAACTCTTCCAAACCAATGCAGTAATGTCTCATGTTAGACCGAGCCGGTATGGAAACATTTGGGACTGGGTTCTGTCACTGATGCTCTGCCATAACCCGCCTCAGTTTATTAAAAATGAAACTATTTCAAAAGCCGTTTCTTCTTTTAGAGTATTTTGGGTGTTGGGCACAGTTAGGCTTGCTGAAGTTTCTTTCAGTTTTCCTTCTGTGTATTTATTGCCAGTGGTTCACACACTGAGGGTAGTGCACACCACAGTCTGGAAACCTCTGTTACTAAGTAAGGTACCATATCTAGCAAGAAGTTAAATATTTTCTGGTTCTTGGCAAGTATTAGGTAGCAAGTGTTTGGCCTGACAGTTTGAAATTCAGTAATATTTCCTGTTTGACTTCACCATCACATGTTGTGAGTGCACTCACAGGGGTCATTGAACTAAAAGAGCAGAATTTAAACTTTTTTCAATCTACAATTTATACCTATCATATTCACTTGAAGATTTATTTACTCCATGCAGAAAATGCTGTGAAAGGGAGAGTAATGTTAGTTTGGTAGTTCTATTAATGTTTGTGTGCAGTGAGAAATAATAGTTTTATGTGCTTTACATCTTTATTACTCCCAGAAAATGGTCTGCCTTCTTCTGTTGAACTTAAAATATTTTGCCTGTGTCTGGTGAATAGCTCTGCAGGAAAAAAAAGGCTACATTTTTGCATTTTGTCAGCATGCATATCTGATCTAATCCTTTAATAGGACCTGATCTGTCCCCTATACTGTGCCAAGATTGCATTTTTCAAAGATAATTCTAAACTGTCTGTTATTTGCTATTTATTTTTCTGGCCTGCACCTTCTTGCAGAAAGAAAACTAATTTATTTGGTGAGACAGCCCTCCTGACTTCAGCAAAAGCTATTTTTTTCTCTTTTTGCAGTGTTTGGTTATGAGCTATTTGCAGTATTTCAGCAGTGGCTCACCACAGTAAAAGCTGGTCTTAACCTCTAGAGCTCATCTGCTCAGAACAGAGTATCAGGATGGAGTTTTTGCACTATTCTGCAGCTGCAAAATATTCACAATTCTGTCACCACTGCAGTGGGAGAGGTGAATATGTATCAAAGGACAGCTGTGTGATTCATTTGGAAGGATAGCTTTTAATAGAAATTGGAGGAAAGAAGATTTTTGGTTTTTTTTCCATGAGAGAAATGTTGACTTCCAGACTTGCTACTCTTCTTCACACTCCTAATTCTCAGAAGGTTTGGGATTAGTCCAGTTGTTATTGACGTGTTTGGGTGTGCATCAGCAGGATAGGCCTTTCCAGGAGCATGTCAGTTCCCCTCACAAAAAGGATAAATCTGTGAAGGGGAGGTACCAAGTTCCTTGAGACTCAATCTTAACACAAAAGGCACACATAACTATATAAAATTAAGTAATTTTGATACTTTAATTTTGCCTCTTGTCACAAGAGACTAATACTTTCCTGTGGATTTTGTTTACATCCCGAAACGCTGCATTTCTTTCATTCAGGATGTGTGATTAAGAGTGGGATCATAGTGGCAATAAAAATTAGACAGTGCTGGAGCAGTATAGGTGCACTATGTGCTTGTAAGTGGGGATGAAAATGAAAATAAAAAGACAAGATTTAATGGTGTTGAGATTGGCCTATGGAACTGCTGATGGAGGACCTATGCAACACTTGAACATTAGTGTAATCTTAGGGAATATAAATAAGCCATTTAAAAAAATTTATTGGCATTTCAAGCTGGCTGATTATGTTTGTCTAAATGTTCATGGATCCAAGTTATTTTTAATTAGAATGACCTGAAAAAATACCTAATGCATCACCTAGCTTCAAACGCACTTGCAGATGCAAGCTTGTTTGGAAGCATTCTAGCTTTTCATTTCCTTGCAGATGATAAGCAAAATAATTAAGTACTTATCAAATTTGCACTGTTTATTTCTCTTTTCTATTAGTTATTATTGCCTCTTTCTCCCTTGCATTTCTTAAATCTTTCCCCATCTTTCTCTCCTCTTCAGTGTATTTAATCATTCTTGATTGTAAGGCAGGGATATTAATGTGCCAGTCAGCAGTAACTGGCTGGTAAAATTTTGTTGTGCATGGTATTTCTCTCTTCAGGTAAAATCTCTCTGTTTCTGTAATGCATGTGAATAGCAGAAATGTGAAATGTTTCTTTAATCAGGTCAGAAAGAATCATGATGGGTTTCTAATTCAGCCCAGTAAAAGCTGCAGGTTTTTGCAGCGTGTCTGCCTTTTCCCGTATCTAATGGGATTTTACATTGTGTTTATGGGGCAACAACTATGTTTTGAAAGGGTAGACTGTGTTGTTACTGCTTTCCTAAACCTAGACAATTGAGCAGCGCTACTGAAATGCATGCTGCTGATCCTGGAGTGAGAATTTGGGCTGAATATTGCGTGGTTTGGGTTTTGATATGACAAAGTGTATTATTATAGTATAATACACCTGCATACAATACACTAGATACAGGGATTCTCACCACGAGTTTGTGTTTCTGCCACAATTTTCTTGTCTACATCTCCTGGAAGGTGGTATTGTTCACTGGCTAGAAACTAGGGCTCAGATTTCCACGGATCCTTTTTTAAAGGATGCTTTTTGCCCAGAGAACTCGACTACTCATTTTTTGTACAAGTATGTGCGGCTCAATTTCCATGACCCTTTCCCATTCTGGCTTTGAGAATGTGACATGATTAACAGAATTACTGGTTTGAAATGCAGATTAAATGTCTGCAGCATGCCCATCTCGAGCAAATATGGCTTCCAGAGAGGATGGAGAATTTATTTAATGGCTTGTACAACAATAATGAATTTGAAGTCGTTCTCTTTCCCCACACCCCCATGGGCTGAGTTGTTGGTGTGAAGCCCGAGAACGTTGTGGGTCAGAACACCTCTTGGAGCTTTTATTTCCTGCAAGCAGTGCAAAAATCCCATTATAGAGAAGCACTCTGTTGCTTGTGTTACCCTTCTGTATTACGGTGGTAATGGCAAAATGGCTTTTGCCCACTGAATGCAAATAACATTTACCAGGCTAATGGGGGGCATGTGGTGCTGACAACAAAATTGTTGTTGATCCTTGATTCTGAAGGCCACCTTGATTCTGCAGGGCACCTAATGTTTTTGCATTAAAGGTTTGTTTCCAGCTGTTGCTGGTTTTGCTGGGCTTCGTTCTAAGGCCTTGAACCAATGAATGGTTTAGAGAATGAGAGTCGAACAGCCGCCTGAGGGGCTGGGGCTGTGTGTGAGTGCTCTCACCAGGCAGGTCCGAGGAGCAGAGAGGAGCTGTCCTCTCCCTTCCAGCCCTGTTCCTGTTCCCAGCTGTTCCCTGCAGCATTGCTGGGGTGGCTGTGAAGTCAAATTGATCCCAAATCTCCCCCAGTTCCACCTGGTGGTTCTGCTGCTGCTCTCACCATGCAGGACTGCTGCGGAGCAGAGAGGCCTTAAAAATGAAGGCCTTGTTACCCTTGTAAAATCCTTGCTCACTTTAGTTACTTTGGCTAACTAGGAAAGCATTCTGGGAGTGATTCAGCTAAACTAGAGGTGAAAAACGAGTTAAATGATCGTAAAAGGATTAGTAGAAGCAGTAAGTGCCCACACCGTGGGGCTGGTGGTTGGTTACACTGATGCCTGTTCCTATCGCGGCCTATGGCGGTTGGTTAAGCGCGTTCGTTGTGCCCCACAAAGATGTAAACTCAAACTAACAGTTGAAGAACCCTGGATTTTTGCAATGGAGTGTCTTCGCCACACCATTGTGGAGATGGTGTGCTTTAACCCGGCAGGGGACGGCGCGCTGGGGTGGCCCAGGGAAGCGGTGGCCCAGAGCAGGAGGTGACAAGGGCAGGGCGTGTGGCTGCCCACAGAGCAGCTCTGCTCTCGGCAGAGCTCTGCGCTGGGCTCCGTGTGATCGCGAGCGATAACCTTCGGCAGGTGTCGGGGCCTCGATAAGGCTTTGTGTGCGAAATGAGTTCCTATTGTGGCCACAGCGGTACCTCATTTTCTTAGGAAATCCTTTGAAGAAATGAGGTACCGTTTCGACGGGGATTTTCAGCCTTGGTTCCTTTCCCTTGCTCCTCCCACAAAAAATGTTGTGGATTTTTTTTTTTATTAATATTGACCTAAGTGGCATCTGGACATCCTTCATGTTATTCTTGAAAGGTTTTGATTGTGTTTAGAGAGCCAATTGCTTTCACACCCCGGAATAAAAGTGCATGATTTAGGCTCTGTAATCACTTTCTAAAGAGTGCTTTTATTACAGTTTCCATTGCTTGAATATGTTTTCCTTTATATTTTCTTCCAGATTTCTTATCAATAACAGCACACTGATCCTATTAATGAGAATAAATTCCATTCTGCTAAGGAAAAGTCAGCTGGCTTTGTGCTGTGCCCTTTTTTTTGTTGTTTTTAAAATACTTAAAATAAGGCCCTTTCCTGTGGAAAAAAATGCAATTAATTTAGCTGACTTTGGGATCCTACTGTCAGTAATGAAATAAATGTTCTGAATATATTTCGTGCACACTTTGAATGCAGAAATAGAATAGCTGAACAAAAATGCTGGTTTTTCTAGCGTTCTGTTGAACAAGCAACAATTCAAATAGGAAAAAAGTCTGTTGGAGACTGTCATGTTCCTATAGAAGAGCCTAGGCTAGTCATGGTGGAAGTATATCTTTAATATCCAACTCTTTAGGGGTTAAACAACATAATAAATTTCAGTGAAAGGCAAAGAGTGTTTTTAGGACGAGACACTTAAAGGGAAGACAAATATTTTAATATTCTCTAGAGAACTGTTAGCACTCTAATAAACATGTTTGCAGCCATTCTACCTTGTATTTAATCCCGTTTCTTACTTGTATATGTATTTATTTTCAGGCAGCAGCATCTGTCCAAAGCCCTTAATATTGTCCAGAGCTTGTGCAGCGAGTGCCACAGGCAGGCTGGTGGAGCAGAACGCACGCAATGAGGCGGCTCAGGGAATAAATGGAAGTGTGCCACTCAGACAGTCCCCACGCTCAGCTTCAAGCCCAAAGCCACAAGGTAAGCAATCTCAAATGTTTTTGTTAAAGTTGTTCTTCATCTCAGGCTTCTCAGAGAAATGGAGCGCCTTGAAAGGACCATGTTTGAAAGGGAGAAAACCATAGGGCATAATTTCTGTGATTTCTGACTTATTTTTTGAAAGTATTGCTGTATTTGAGCTGGAAGGCTGGACACAGTTTTTGAACGGGAGTGTTTTACAGTCTGGTTTCAGGCTGAGGTGGTGGGGAAGATATTCAGGGCCTTTGGAGCTCTAGCAGAGATGGAGAGGAGCCCTCCTGCAGGAGTGTGTGGAGAGATGGGTAATTCATTTGTGCACTAAAAGCTGACCAGTAATGCACACAGACTAGAATTAGATTTACCTGCTTTCTGCCTCTTCCCATAACTAACATCTTCACTTTTAAAAGCTAAATAAATCAACCCATATAGATAGATAGATAGATATGTAGATATATAGATATATATAGATATATATAGATATGTGTATATATATATATGTATATACACACTTTATATGTACTGACTTTAGATATATGTATAAATATTGATATATAATTTAGACATATATAAAGTCAAAATACATATTGACTCAAACTTCAAACCGTCTTTTTATGTGTTCTTCTCAGTAATGTTGCTGATTTTGCTGTGGTTGAGCACAGCAAGGAGTCACTAAATTCCAGGAATCTTGAATTCAGATTGAATCTGGACTGATATCTTTTAGGAGTGACATACAATAGGAACTTCGATCATTTTAAAAGTTAAAAAAAAGAGTGAGTTTAGGAGACATGCATCACAATGCTGCTCAGTGAGTTGGATTGCAGTGCTGATAAGACAGAAATGAGAATTACTTACAGAAAACTAGATGTGGTGGCTGACCGTGGCTGGATGCCAGGTACCACCAGGGAAGCAATTTTTTAGGGTGTCAAGAAAGTTTTGTTTACTTCTGGAGAATGAGGGTAAAATAAAGCTGTATTTTTTTTCTGGTGTAGTTTGTTTTTATAGAAGTCTTGCCAGTATTGTTAACTAAACTGTTTTTTGCCAGTCATATGTAAGCATTACTTATCTGAGTTGCCTTTCTGCACCATTTCCTAGGTCTCTGGAATGGATTCTCTACAGCAAAGTTAAAAAGAGAACATGTGTTCTTCCTAAGAGAAATATTTTAAAAATCGTTAATGGGTAAACAGAAATATGCTATCAATAAAAAGATTTTAAGCCTTTCAAAAACAAAGCCAACACACTTTTCACAAAATTTTAGCTATTAGATAAATGAGGAGTTGTATGTTATTGGACCCCATTCATTTGAGCAGTTACACAGCTGTTGTTTCTCTTTCCTAGCCAT
Source organism: Origma solitaria (assembly GCA_013397895.1). Lineage (NCBI taxonomy): Eukaryota > Metazoa > Chordata > Aves > Passeriformes > Acanthizidae > Origma > Origma solitaria. Next base: position 94,085 of record VZRL01001861.1, read on the forward strand.
GTTTCCTTTTGTTTGTCAGTATTGTGTACTCCAAAATGTGCAACAGCCAGAATAGTGTTGCAGTCTAAGAAACACAGCTGTGTAGATTAAATTCAGTAATACTGTTGTAAATAGTATTTTGGTCTCCTTTGTTCATGGGTCGCTCTCCATTTATTTCTATTAAATATGTGCATCAGATTAAAGTTTTATGGTATATCTTTTGTTTGGCTTTTGATTGAATTGAAGCAAAACAAACTAGAATTATTGAGATTGACATTTGGGAGTCTAAACAATATAAGCAAGCTAGGTTGCTCTAGTTTATTGGTTTAAAAGTATTTTTATTACTGTTTTTTAAAAGAGCTTTCCGTGTAGAGGTACAGAAACATTTTTGGTTTATAGTAGCAGGAAATATTTTTCCATATGGTTGTTCTAGTCATGAAAATCCTAAGTGTCCTTTCATAGTGAAACAAGGTGATAGACCTGAATCATAATGTAATTGTAATTGTATTTGGTTGTGAGGAACTAACTGCAAAATGACATTCGTCTCCCCTACCAAAATAATTCAAATGAGAGATATAAGCATGACTTGGAGGTTGTGCTGCAAATTGGGTACAGCCATTTTCACTAAATTTTGCTTAAGTAAGGGAAATAGAGCTTTGATATAGAGGAAGAGTGTTCAAAATCTTGACTTCAAGTGAACCCTGTACTTTTGTGTGTACTTGGTCTCTGAGAAGTAGTTTAAGTATTTGGAAACAGTTCACTCGGGGTAGCTAGGTCAAGTGAAAAAATTTCTGCACGCAATCCAATATAAAATTCTTTCTTTTCATTTTCATTTTTTTCCCTGGCATTTCAAGGAGAAAATAAACTGACACACTGTCAGTAGAAGCACAATTTTTGTTCACTGATAATTCCTTCTATCCATTTCTGTTCCCCAATAATTCCTTCCATCAACAATTTGGCAATTCATGTGTCAGATTTCTGTCTGGAGCACAGTTTGATTCATGAAAATCTCTGCAGATTTGGAACAAAGCCTGAAACTTTGGCTGGAAGCCGATGAGGGAGTTAAGCGAAGGAATCGGGGCTGGGAGCAAAGTCTGTCCCAGCTGTGGAACCAGGGTTCATTTTCAGCCTTGCCTCCTTTCCCTTGCTTCTTCTACAAAGAATGTTGTGGATTTTTTTTTTTTAATTCAGAGGTAAATGAATATTGACCTAAGTGGCATCTCGAGGTCCTTCATGTTATTTTTGCAAGGTTTGGATTGTGTATATCAGTGCATTCCCTGATAAATTCCCTGGGCTAATCCAGACTGGAGGCAGTCAGGGGAAATAGCAAAATATGCTACCAAGTTCTGATAGGAAAATGATGCATGGTGGAGGAAGCAAATTGTTAAATAGTTTGAAATTTGCCCTCACCTACAAATATTTGGGCATTGATGTGAACCTGGCAGCAGCAGAATTCATGTAGAGTGACATGTAAAAATTGACCATGTACAAATACACATGTACAAGGCAGGAATAGTCTTAATTCTGATAAGTTCTTAACATTCAAAATAGAGTATGATTTTAGAGGCAGTCAGGGGAAATAGAAAAATATGCTACCAAGTTCAGATATGAAAATGATGCATGATGGAGGAAGGAAATTGTGAAATAGTTTGAAATTTGCCCTCACCTACAAATATTTGGGCATTGATGTGAACCTGCAGCAGAATTCATGTAGGGTGACATAAAAATTGACCTTTTTTTCTGGTTTCTTCTATTCCTTTCTCTTTGGTCCTCTTGCATGAGTTTTTTATGATGCCAAATTGCTAAATACCAGGCACTGAAACTGCTGTGTGTACCAGGCAATTTTATTGAAGGATGCAAAATATGTGGAAATGCCAACACTCCTTCAAAGCAGTGAAGTGCCTTGTCAGTTCAAGACTGTGCATCAGTTGCTCATTTAAATTTTTCTAATGAGAGCCTAGGAGTACTTGTGAATCTCCTGCTGAGGCTGAAGAGGCATTTTTGTTTGGGTTGGAGATGAATTTCCACTCCAGAAGATGGCCTGGTTTGTGCTGCTGTGAAATGATGAGGCTGCAGTGGATTCAGCATTTCGACTTCAGTGGTCATTTTTAGCTGCCTGTCTGCTGTGTAACATCAATCCTGTCTTCCTTTCTCAGCTAATTATACACTCTGTGGTTAAAAGTTCTCAGTGGCCTGGGACTAAAAAAGCTGACACCTCTTAAAGGTCTGAGATGTGACTGTAGTTCTCTGGCAAATGAAACTTGTATAGTTAAAGGTGAATTAAATAATTCTGTTCCTAGGTAGGCTTCTCCAGTCCTGGTTGTAATTTAATGTCTGCTGCAATGTGTCTTTTATTAAAAAAACCTGTCAAATCCACAAATTACCTCTGGGAAGAAGACAAATAAGAGCACAAATCTGATGATGATGATGATGATTATTATTATTGTTATTGATTATTATTGATCTGATTATTATTGCTCCTCTTTCTTTTTACTGGAAGATTCTTCTTCTGGTATGAAGTGAAATTGTGGAAACATTCATCTCAAAGAGAAGATGGTTTTTTCTCTCTTCTAGGTTAGGCTACCAGTTATTTTTTCTTGTTCTTAGGAGTATTAATCTTTGGCATCTGTTCGCCTGTGCTCATCTGATGTTCCTGCAGGTGATGGAGTGTGCAGGAAGGTGATGATGGACGACTCAGCCACGAGAGCTGGAGTTGCTTACCACAGGAACTTTTAACTTCATTTTCATTGAGTCAAGGCATAGCAGCGTTTTTAACCATTGCACACATTATTGTTTCTAAGGGAAGAGATAAATGACCTCTGCTGATGTGCTTTGCAGGCTGCAAAGGTGGTTGCAGCTTTTGAGCCATTTATATTGCCTTACCCCCCACTTCCTTATGTAGATATGCAAAGCTGAATGCACAACTGCAGCATAAATCTTGATTTTGGGTGTACAGTATCAGCTACCTGGGTACATGGCAGGATTTTCTTCGGGCAGAATAAGCAGTTCATATCTCCTAATGAGCTCAAAATTCTACAGTACAGAGACAAGAGTATTTATAGACTCAGACAGAGCTCTGTATTATGCAGGTTACTACAATAGGCCAGTCTTTTCTCTTTTTTTTTTCCTTAAGATCCTTGCCCTGTGCACATTGAAAAATAATCTGATTAAAACAAAATGCTACAGAAGTACATTGAGGAGAGAATTAATGGAATTTGCTTTTCATAATCCCTGTTAACAAGGCTGACCTTACAGGAAGGTTTGAGGGTTGTGGGTTGGGTTTTTGTTTTTCTTTTTACACTACTGGTTCTTTTCTTTCCATTGATCTTGTGACTCTTCTTTCTTCACTGCACTTTTTCTGAACCATACAGAAGCTACAGCAGCAGCTGGTGGGGGAAATGCTGTCTGTTAGATGCTGATAGGAAGTAAGGAATAAAATATTTTGCATGAGTGGATTGGCTGTTTGGTTTGTGGTTCTCTTCTGAAGACGTTGCAGGGGTTTTCAGTACATGGGGATTGTCCAGTTTGACCAGAGGTTCCTCATTGCTTGCCCTGTATAAATGCTGCTTGGCTGTGGTTTTTCAGTAACAGCTGCAAAAATGTGTGACACTTCCTCAGAATGTCGTAGAATTTGATTTTTGTCCCAGCGGATCCAGTATAGAAATAGCTACCAACTAATTCCTTCTGCTTTATCAGTAGACATTAATTCCCTCAAGTTTAGAGTTTTAATATACCCTTGCGAGGATATTAACATTTCAGGAGATGTACAGAAGAATTGAAGAGCTGTGTGAGTCCATTACAGAGAATTCACAGGACTGGGGTATATCCAGAGTCCATTGCAAGGAATGTTTCTACTAACCGCTGAGGTTCTGCTCGGCAAATCCCCTCCGTGTCCCCTTGGTCTCCTCCCCGAGGGGGTGGCAGTGCTGATGATCAATTTTGTGTCCTGCTTTTCCCCAGCCTGCTCATGTCTCCTTTTTTCAGCTGTCCCTTTGTCAGCACAGTGAGCTATTCAGTGCTTGGACAATTATCTGATGCTCGCTGGCCTCATTCTGCCAGGCTTCCCCGAACTCCCTGAGCAGAGCGAATTTAGGGAACGCCATTCCCCTGCACTGCAGCTACTGCAGGCACTGAGGTGGTTGCACAATGGAATAATCTGCTTGTTTCAGGGTTGCAAAGTAACTATTTCTAAATAACTATTTATCTTTCTGTACTGCATCCTTCCCCAAACTTGCTTTATTGGGGATTTTTTTTGGGTGTGTTAATAAATGTAAAGCTTCCAAGGACTAAGGGTACACGTGTGCAGTAAAAGCATCTGATCTACAGTAATTGTCTTCCTTCTCCCTCTGATTATTTCATTTATCAGCCTTTGTTGATATGATTGAAGTCTAAAGCTTTTTTGTGGTAAATTCATTTCTTCATAGAGTCTCCCATGGTGCTTTCCAGACTGCAGCAATTGCTGCAATCCCACTTAAATGCAATTAAATTATTGGAAACACTGACAAATATTACCTCCTATATTACCTGTAAATTTAATGTAAGGTAGAGATGGAAAATTGCCCTTAATTGAGTATTTCTTCAAGTTTATTGCTCTCTATGATGAGTATATTTGCAAGAAGTTTTTCAACACCCATTTCAAATGTTGGTTGATGGGATTTAAGCTCATATGGAATGCATTTGGGCCCGGCCTGATGTGCTTTTGCTGCCCACAAATGCTGTGTAGTTGATTAAAATTAATTTAAAGATTTCAGTGCTGTGACTTTAGTTGCTTTATGTGTCACCTTGTCTTTTGTGTTCCAGTCACTGCTGTATTACACAGTGGCTGCTCATTAACAATCTAATTAGAAGGACTTATGGTAAGGATGGAGAGAAAAAGCAAGAATAATAAAAAATATGTTCGGGGGGAAGGTTTTCAGCAGTATAATTAGACAAAGGTTCGGTGAGTAAGAGAAATTCAAAGCTGAAGGCAAATACCTTTTCCACTGATGATTGTTATTGAGGTCGCAAGGGATAAGGTAAAGAATGAGAGCAACAGAGTTTTGGGGCAACAATTTAAATATCTCTCTTGAGCTCCACAGCATGGCTTTTTCCTTTTTGCTTCATTCTTTTTTATTGTAAAACCTGCAATTATGAACATCATATATGTATTTCCTACAGTACACTATAAAAACAAGCGAACAAACAGGAAAACTCCCTAATTTTTTAACTTGTTTAAGTAGCATATGGTTCAGCTTTTTGTCAAGAAATGTAACAAGATCCCTACCACCAAACAGTGCAGAAATAACTACATGAAGTCCCTCTATTTGTAAAGCAGCTTTAAGGTCAATTAAAGCCAAGAATATATCTTTTTAATTACTGTAATAAGTTCTTATGCAAAAAATTTCATATTTGAGAGTCTAGTAGAAGGTGTCCCTGCCCATGGCAGTGGGTTTGGAACTAGAAGATCTTTAAGGTCCCTTCCAACCTAAACCATGCCATGATTGTAGTCTATGATTCTGTGTTCTGTGATGCTGTATTCTGTATTCTGTGATTCTGAAATGTGAGTGATTGATTGTTGTTGTTGTTGTTGTTTGCAGTGCCTCCAAAGCCAATTCATCTGCAGAAGGCGACATACCAAACCCCCAGGCATAAAGCTTTAACAAATCACAAACCAAGGATGGAGGAGGAGACACCTGCTGCTGTTTCGAGTGTCGCAAAGGAGAAGTCCAGTAAAGTGTCAGATCTCATCAACCGTTTTGAGGGAGGCAGGTGTGTGACGGAATTGGAATTGGTTTGTAACTCTGGTTTTTTTGTGTGGCACTTGAGGCTGTGAGGAAGAACGTTGGTGCTGTGGTAGGGCTCACTGAGTCCTAATTTTCCCTTAGGAAAAAACAAACAAATCTGTAGCATTTTAAAAGCATCCTGAAAAAGTCAGCAATTTGAAATAAGTTTAATACTGAAGCTAATATTAAATACTTTTGTTCTTGCAGATGAAAAAAATACTTACTTTTAGAAGCAAATAGAAAAGCCTGAAATCCTGGTTTTCATTTCATACTGTCTTAACTGTTATTCATGTGAAGAGGGTGAACTCCACAGGTTATTTGTAGTGGTATGGCATACATTCTCTAAATGGTTTGCTCTATAGTGCTTAGTGATTTTAGTGGAAAAGCTCAGTGTTCTTGAGTTTTTGATTCTGTGGTTTATGGGAAACATTTGGAACTTTGGGAAAAATGAACCACAGTAAGCACTGCTTTCCCAAAATGGTGTTACTTGTGTGTCTTTAATCAGATGCATGGTAAGTATGATGCATGATAAACTCAGAGACAAAAGTTTTAGATATCTGCTCTGTGTAAAGAGAGCAACTTTCCCAAAAGCCCATGAGAGAGGAACAGCTCAAGAAACACTCCAGTGACGAGTTTTGGATGTGGATTTCTCGTGTTTCCTTGGGTGTTCCAAAGGGATGCCCCCTGAGGGAGTGATTGTGTGATGTACAGCAGAGCGTGACCTTGTGCAGAGCCAGAGTATTCAGACTTCCATTGAAAGGATTTCCCCTCAAGATGGGTGAAATTTAATTCTTTATACAGAGGCAGCTGAGCATTGCAAAACTACATTTGTCCATTGGAATAGAAATAATTCCAGAGCTTCATCTGCAGCAAACTTCGGTCATTAGGCAGAGACTTAATTGCACTTGATAGTCAGAGATGGGAAAAAGAGATTACTGCAGCACTGGAGGTCCTGTGAATTCTTTTAGCACAGTCTCTGCTCCTGTTATCACTTTGTTTCCCAGTCTTCCTCCAAAGTCTCAAACAGTGCAGTATCCTTAGAAAAAAAATAATTATCCTTTCTGAAAGAGAACTTCTCAGGTTCATGGTGCCCTACACCACTGAGCCCTACATTTCCTCCTCCTAGAGCTGCATTGTACAGGAGCCTTTCCCATATTACACAATCAAAGGGAACTATAAAGGAAGAAAGAAAACTTTCTTGTTCCTAGACCTTTAAAAGCAGGGACATTTCATGGACTGTGGGAAGCTGAGTTGCTTTTGGGCAACATCATTCTTTAGGTACACCCAATAATATCTGTCCAACAGCTAAATTCTACTCATGGCTATGATCTGTGCTTATGAGAAACTTCCATAATTAGCACGCTGAGTTCTGGAATATCCTGCTTTGGCAGTGGAGGTAATTCCTGTTTTTTTGAATGAGCTCAATTCACAAAATATGTCTTCTCTGAAGCTGAAGTTCACTTTTAATTAGTGCTCCTGAAATGACTAGGTACCATGTTCATGAACTGCAAACTGTGATTGTCAGCTATAATAACTTATTTTCATTAGTCTGTACAGCCCACAAGCATGTAGACATGGCAGAAAGTTAATTAAACCTCTTTACTCTATGCAGGCAATTGAAAAACGTATATTAATTTTATTCTGGAGCTAAGCTTATTTAGTAAAAAAGACATCATCTTTACGTGACTAAAGAAAAACTTAGTTAAGTTTCTTTTGTTATTTGCTTGAAGAAGATAAATCTAGTGTAAGGGTTTTTTGATCTGTGTGCACAAAAGTTGAGATGTTTTCAATGTCTGTGTAAAATATCCTATAAGTAAGGAATAAAAATACAGTTTGTAAGCACTAACCAATTTTCCAAGAGACAGAGGTCCATTCTAGGAAAAAAGTGTTAGAGGGCAGTCATGATACTTTATTGCAAGTTGATATGACTTGTTTAATGTATTTCAGGTTCCCATAATTTATCTTTTTTTAATTGAACTGTAGTGAAGCCAAGCAGGTTTACAGAGCAGGCTACCATTTATATTGGCCTCAAAATCTCAGAAATAAAATGAGAGTGTGAAAGGTATGAAGAAGAGATCATGTGTTTAAAACAGAGATGGAAAAAGATCTTTAGGAAAGATGCAGGATGACAAGAGAACACTGCTGAATAAGGAAACTAATGAAGAAATGGGGTAAAAATATAAAGGTCTTCCTGTAATATGCTGAACTAAGAAAATGGATGCTAAATGTTCTTGGATGTGTTTGATTAATTTTTTATAATTAAAGAGCTGTGAGGGAATAGGTGCTTGTTTAAGCAGTGGACTGGGACTTGGGAAACCACGAGCCTTGCTCCATTTCTGCCAATAATCCTCTGGGACACTTGGGGCATGTTGCTTCATCCATCAGTTTCTGGGTTTCCTGGTGTGTTACACAGAGCTAGGAGCAGAATCCTTTAGGTTTTAAAAGATCACAGAGTCCAAGCGTTAACTCAGCACTGCCAAATCCACCACTAAACCACGTCCTTGAGTGCCACAGCTTCACATCTTTTAAGTGCCTCCAGGGATGGTGGCTCAAAGTCTTTCCTGGACTACCCTTTCAGAGGAGAAATGTTCCCTAATATCTGATCTAAATCTCCCACACACATGAGGTTAAAGACCCACGAGGAGGCAATGGCTCGGTGTGGACAGAGCTCTGGGTTTCCAGTAAGAGATGCATGTTTGTAAGTGTTTCAATGGCCTGAGCTTCCTAGTATTAACACGGGATAAAAATGGTTTGGGATATTATATGGTGCAACTCTTTAATTCCCCATGTCAGGATTTTCTCTAAATCCAGGTTTGCCTCTTCTCTCATCAGTGTTCTGTTTGCTTGGTGTTTTCAGCTCGCTGAACCCCAGCGATCTGAAGAAAGATTCCTCTGTCCTCCACATCACTAAATCTCAAGGAAGATATGGGTCAACACCACCACCTCAGCCCAAGCTCCCCTCCCAGCACTCACTACACAAACAGGGAACCAGTAACGCTGACCAAACTCAGGTTGCACAGCTGCCCACGGCCAACGGCGTGGGAGCTCCGGACCAGGCGGAGGACGAGGAGCAGAGGTCTCCGGATCGCGGCTCCAGCGTGTCCACCCCAGTCCCAGACGATGCCACGGACAGCAGCTTGATAAACGGGGAAGGAGAGAGCTCTGGCAGGGAGTCCTTGCAGAGTGTGGCTCCCTGCGAGGAGCAGATGCTCAACAGCTGCTACAGGACTCCGAGCAGCGACACGCTGCTCCCCTCTGAAAGTGAGACTCTGGAAATTAATGCCGATGGGAAGGAAGAGCCAGCTGAGGAGATCAGTAAACAAGATCAGCCTGTAGAAACAAAGGTAAAAAGAGAAATTGTTTCATCCCTGATGTATTTTCTTTATGTATTTTTTCTATTTTCTGTTTTGTTTTTATTTACAAAAACAGGCACTTTCAGGAGCAGGTCAGAAAGTTGATAATATTTTGGTTATTTTTCCTCTGAAAAAAAGATGAGAAAAAAGTTTTGCTTACCTCTTCCCACACTCTCCCCTCCTTTGCTCTTCCCCTCATCGCCTTGGCTCTTTCCTATTAGTTATAGGTTTAAAAAAAAGTGAAAAAACCTCAAATTTGTCTGCCTGTTTAGCACCATGCCTCAGCTGCGCCAGACTACAAGTGACACATGTTAGTGGTGTATATGAAATAAAATGCCATGTGTAGTAAACTGCAATGACAGAGCTCCAGGCAGAGCTGTTGTGTGAATCCCTAACTTGGATTTAGTTGTCAAGTCAGAGCTGGAAAGGCAGTGGCAGTCTGCTGGTGATCAGAGAGATGCAGCGTTCAGACTATTCAAAATATATACTATCTCCTTTTTAGCAAGGAGAACTTATCATGATGAATGTGAGCTCCCTCCTAAGGAAGGTTTTAAATACTTAAACGAAATAAGTGGGTGGAAGAAAATCTGCCTGGGGAAGTAAATTGCTCAAAAATGGTGCATATTTTTCACTTGGAAAAGTTTATTTGTGCAGTTTGCCTTCTTGTACCAAAGCTGAGTGGGAAAGGTGGGTCTCAAATTCCCATGTATTACAGGATGAAATATTCTAGGTAATGACAAGAAAGTGATGGGTTGTGTGGGTTTTGTGTGTTTTAGGGTTTGTTTTTTTTTTCCAGGAATGAATGAATGTTATGACCCCACCTAAACACAAGCCTGGGTACAGCCCAAGGCCCTTCTGGCCTGCCACGCCTGTCATTATGTTCCTGTCTCCTGTTGGGGAATGCCTGTTCCCCCTCTCTGTGCCCAGAAAATGCTGAATTCTCAGTGGGCAGCGATGCTGAGCTCGAATCCAAGTCACGCAGAAAGGTGCTGGCAGCATTTCCAGGAAAAAGCTGAAAAGGAAAGCAGTTCTGTTTTTTAAAGTTCAGGAAGGAACTGGGCAAATGCTAATGGCAGCAATCTCATTAAAATCAGTGGTGAGCTGCTGGAAGCTCACGTGTGATCTATCTTACACTGACAGTCAGCTTGGGAGCTGTAATGGGGCTGGAGCTGGATCAGCATCGTTCACTGGTGCTTGAAGGGTAAAAATCCAGCCCAAACCCCTCCAGGATGACTTTTAAACCTCCATTGGTGCAGAAGCACATCTGTAGAACTGAACTGGGTCACAGCAGCCCTTCCTGAAGACACCCTGTGCAATAAGGACTTCCCTTCGTTCTGGGGAGGTTGAGAAGTGTCTGCCACCCTTCAGAGAGTCAAACACTGATTGAGTTTGGGTTAATGCAACCTGGAGATGGAAATCAGCCCGTGGTGTTGGGGTTAGGGTGATGAGCACCAGGAGCGTTCTGGTGGAGCTTTAAGCTGTTTCTCTGTCCAAGCAGGCACTGGTAAAGAAGAGAATCAGACAATCTGTGATTTTGCTAAATGCCTTCTTAGTCATTCATATTAAAACTGGGATGCAGTCCAGTTGAAGTTGCACTGCACAGGATGACAGCACTCTCCTGCCCTTTTGATAAAAATGTAGGTACAACTGAGTAAAAGCAAAGGGAGCAGATGCATGTGAGTCACAGTCAAACTTTATATTATTCCTCTGATATAATATAAATACACATTTTGATGCTGATGCAAATATCTCTTGCATGCCATGTTTCTTAGTTCAGGAGAGAGAAGAAAGTGGTGCTCTCTCTTTGTAAATGTGTTCGTGTACAGTGGAAGTGATCTGAAGTCCACTGCTGGAAGAGGTGAATTAAATTGGGGACTGGTGCAAAACCAGAGCAGAAATTACTTTTTGTACTTGGAAAAGAAGGCTTGTTTTTGAAATAGTGTTGCTCCTGCAGTTATTTCCCCCCCTTATCACTGTGGATCTGACTGAAGACAGGTTATTGCATGTTCTGGAAAAAGTTGAGCAAAACCTATTAAATTTGGCAGTGATCTGAAACAATTTCCCCAAACAACCAGAGTGGAGTGTGCTTTATTTCTCTTATTTACTGAATTAGTTTGAAAGTAATGAAACACAAGCATAACAAGCAAAAAGACAATTAAAAAGTGAAAAATTAAAAGTGAAAAATTCCCTGCCTTGCAGCAGAAGCACCTCCTGTCATAAAATTCAGTTTGTCTAAACTGCGGAGGCTGAAGAGCACAAGAACATCTCAATCAATGAACTTCCTGAATAACATCTTGTGGGAATCTGCTGCCAGAGCTCACTGAAGACAAGAGGACAAATGTGGCAGTGTTTGCTGTGAGACTGTAGGAAATAGGGATAGAGACTGCCTGCGTGCCACAGATGGAGAGGAATTCATGGAATATCTTTAATAAAGTCCTTACATGATCTCTTCCTTTAATGATGATGTTTCAGTTGCAAAACCTGGTGGAGATACTGGATTTTTCTAAGAGTAAGGTGATGTTCTGATTTAAACAGGGTAAATTTTTTGCTGCAAAGTTAATTTTCTGCCAAGAAATGTTTTACTCTTGACACACTTGAGAAGTTGTGCCAACTTCTTGATTCTGCGTTTTTTGGTCTTCCTTAGGAGCAGTAAAGTGAACAGAGCTGTGTATCTTTAGAAATCAATGTCAATGCATAAATCTTCTTGTGAATAGTCACTTCTTTAAGGATACCAGGATCTTCACTGCTTTCTTGGTTGTATTGCAAGAAACAAATTGCAATTTCAATTATATTTGTTCATACTCCACTTCTCTCGCCCTGTCTGTGGTGTTTAATGTATTCCCTCCAAGCCCCTGGGGCAAGGGCCATGCCTGAGTAAGAGTGAATCCTATCCAGCATCACTGTCATGTTGGCAGGTAGAGGTTTCTTGACATGAGATGCCTCCTGTTTGGTTTGGATAATAAAAAACCCATACTTTCAGCAGCATTTTTCATACCTCTTCTTAATTTCAGAGTTCAAAATGACTTATTTTAATTTCTTAAGCATCCATAGGAATGTAATTATTCTAAGGATGAGCAGCTTTGTACTGAAGAACTAAATCCGACTGAAACATTTACTGTCAGCATTGGAATAGAAATTCAGGTTTACATCCCCTCCTGATGTGACTCTTGGTCTCGCACTTCTGATATTTTGGTCAGCAGATGAAATCCTGGACCTGTGGGGTGTAATGCTCTCCATACAGCACACCAACCACGTCTGCTTGGTTTTATGTGTTGAGGTACGAATTGTCACAGAAGTTTGAAATGTTCCCTGAAATAATTGTTCCCTAAAGTTACCTTCCCCTCCCCTTACCAACACCGCCCTGAGGCGGTGCTGAAAGAAAAGCAGCGGTAGAGTTTTGTGTCATTTTTGCTCTATTCTAACCCTGTGGGTGGGTGTTCTAATGCTGGAATAAGAACACGCCACAGTGATTAAAAGATAACTCATCCATGATGTGCATTTTTTTCCCCCCACATAGAAGATCCCTCTGTCAGGTGTGATTGATGTAGAAAGGAGATGCAGGTTCGAGAACTAAGAAGATGTGTGAGGTTGATACTGAGAGGATTGGAAAGCCTGGGCTCAGCTCATTTTATGTGATATTTTTGTGTTTCTTATGCATGATTTTCCCCTCTCCTAATGAGTTGAAGTAATCTAAAAACTATGGATTAGCACTGTTTTAGGGAGAAAGTGGCGTTCTGGAGTGAGGAAAAAAATAAAATTAAATTGCTGAGGAGCCAATAACCTCCATGGTTTTGTCCTCAAGTCCACAAGTGAGATCCTTTGTGAATGTGTGCCCTAAACAGCGAGTTGCAGCTGCAAGAGCTAATCCTGCAGCTCCCTGCAATGTCTCCTGACAGCACTTAAAGCACAGTTCCGTAGGTTACGGTGGTTGCTATGCCGATTCAAACAGATTTAATGAACAGCTTTGAAGTCACTATTGAAAGCCTGTTTTTAGGGAGGTTTGCTGTGTAAAGCCTGTTTTTAGGGAGGTTTCCCGTGTAGCAGTGCGATTGTGAACACTGCAGATTAGAACTGAAATATGTTGAAATTTGGAATACTTACTGAATGCCGAAAATGGGGGGGAAAAAACCCCACTGAAGTCCCTTAAATGTAAAATGATACTTGAATATTCTGTATTCTCCAAACAATTTTTGTAAAGCTACTTGCAAATGTTTGTCGTACTCTTGTGGAAAGCAGAGTGCAGTTTGAAATCAGAAACCCCTCTTTCAAGCGCTTCTCTTTATTTTTTTATTTTTTATTTTTTTTGCGAAGACTTTTTATGGCTTGTCTAGGAATTACCACTTTCCCATGAGCACTGTGATCATGCTGCCATTTGTTTAGGGAAGGCTCTGATATCGTCAGATGTGAACAGACTATCACTAGGTCTGGAGAAGGAATCTTGTCGTGGAAGTGTCACTTTGTTGAGCCTGACACTTGCAAGCCTGAGGCATGTATTTATTTCCCCAATGTTTTGATTTTGTAGAAGGCTGTCCTTTCGTTGTTTGTTTTTTGGAGTAATTTTGCCCAGCAGCTTATAATTATATATTCGAACAGATTTAGTTTAATATTGATAAATTGAGTGAATGTTTTAAGTTTCCATTCAGCAGAAGAAGCAGAAATAAATTTTGCAGAATAAAAGACTTTAAAATGAAAATTTCCCTTAAAATACAAAAAAGACTTAATGAAGGAGCCAACAATTACTCAGCAATGAGTGTAGCGATGAACATAAAACACTTTGCACCACATTTTTCAGTAATTTTCAATTATTTTCCATAATTGCAAAGAACATGCAGTTCAAACTCTCCTGAAATGGGGTGGGGGCGAGCACTGACTGCTCCCATCTGTTCCTCTTGCTCTGCAAATCAATTCCTGCAGCTCCCAAAGGTCAGTGCTGCTCCATCACCAGGATGGGAGCGGATCTGGGAAGTAGGGACTTGGTGCTTTGGCAAAGATCCCAATACAGCCTGGAAAATACTCAGTCTTTCAGGCTTTGAATTTTGCTCTGCAATTCCACTGATTTTTAACATCCTCTTAACTCTTTAACTTTTGTATATGTTGATTAAACTGTGGGAAATTATGTATTTTTCAAAGTTGGCGTTTGTTGCTAAATGTTAAACTTCTGTTTCAGTTGCTTTTTGGACTATAAGGTATTCATAAGGGCTTAAAAAAATTAATTATTACTAAATTATGTTTTCTTCAGTATCCTAAGGGCTTCTCTTATTTTCCTCCAGGAGACAGATGAGCAGAAACGTCACAAAATTGCCAACGAGCTTCTGCAAACAGAAAAAGCCTACGTTAGCAGACTTGACCTCCTGGACGGGGTACATTTTTCTTGAATTTGCTTTTATTGTGTTGCCTTGAATTCACTCAAATGGCTATGCATAAGTGTGGATATAAATGACGTAATATTTTGGTATGTTTTTCATGTTTTGCTGATTTTCCAGTCGGTCATTTTCTGTTGCCACATGGCTTTGCCTCTGCTTCTATTTTAAGAATGCTGCATTTTTAATAACTATTAGAATTTTGTGGCTATTAATGCAAAGTGTGTAGATGTGACTATAAGAAATAGCATTTTTTCTCAGACTTAAATTCCTCAGGTCCAGTGCAGAAGTTCTGTACAAGCAGTTGATGAAAAGTAAAAAGTTCTCAGCTGATACACTAATTGTTCAGGCTGCTCGGGGATCTCAGTAATTGTCCTCATGGAAGTGGATTTGCACAGCAGACCCCACTGTGATGGATATATGGTGACTTTTAAAAGCCAAAGTATTGCAGGAAATAAAAACTGATTTAGAGAAGTTAAAAAATTTTTTAAAATATGTTTACTTCCTTCATAGATTTTTCGATGGGTAATGTACAATTATTTTCCTTGATGTCTTCATAAGTGCATTACTGCTATGTCTGCTTTCCAAATATTAACTGGAGAGAATTCTGAAAAATGAATTTCAAGAGCAGCTGCTCAATGAGAGGAAAGCAGAAGAGTAGGAAGGGACTGTTTGTTTCTAATCTTGGTTAAAAAGTTGTGTAATATTTGTGGCCTTCAAAGTAACTCACAGTCCTCTTGGTAGTGCAGCAAACTGGATGTGTTTTAAAGTAGATGTGACACTATATGGCTTTTTTCCTTTTAAGACACTTCTGTCTCAGTTGGGGTGATCAAAGTTCTGTCTCCAGACTCTTTTCTTCTTTTGCAAGTCCTTACCCAGATCTCTGAAGCCTTTTGACCAAGCATGGAGAGGGTGGCAGAGAGACAATAATTCTCATTTTGTGCATATTAACAGATGCACATTTTGTAGCTGTGCCTAGCCAGGTAGAGCCCACTGATGGGGAAAGAATATATTTATTTTTAAAAGAGACTGAATCCAATCAGAGCTGGATTTAAATGGGATTTGGGGACCACTCCCAGCCTGCCAGGTACTTCGATTTCAAAAGGAAAAAGGGGTACAGCTCCCAAGGAGTGTGGTGGGGCTGATGGTGATCAGCCATGGTGCTGATTGCAGAGAGAAGAGGAGTGGAAAATCCGAGTGAGGGCTGGGAAAGCTGAGCTGATGGAGCTGTTCACACAGCCACGATGTCTGGAGCTGATCCAAAATGGCACTGCTTCAGTTTGGCTTTCCTTCTGTCAGCTCTACGGGAAGAAAAGTGGAGTGTAAGGGGAGGAGAAGCTTTTCACTTCCAGTGAGGGAAAAACAAGAAATGAATTCATCTCCACCTGTCTATATTTTTGAAATATTAACCTTGCCTCAGCTGTAGCAGGAGGGGTGGAGAGATGGTCTTTCACTGATTAGATAAAATAGGCTGACAGGTTTGGGATTTTGTCTGTGTTGCAGGTTTTCTACTCCAGGCTCCTGGAGGAAGCCAACAGAGGTTCATTTCCACCTGAAGTGATTAATAAAATCTTCTCTAACATCTCCTCAATCAATGCCTTCCACAGTAAATTCTTACTCCCAGAACTTGAAAAAAGAATGCAAGAATGGTAAGAGGCACTTCACTGGTTAATGTAGTCCTAAATCTGTGTCTGTGGGAACTCTCTTGCAGGGTTGAGGTGGGGAAAATATCCTCACAGTTGAGCTCCCCAGGCCCTGCTGTGAGTGAGAGAACATCTGCTCTTCACTGGGCCTCAGGATCTGACTCAGCACAGGATTTCATCATTTGCTGAAAATAAAGGACACGGATCTCACTGGAGCCTGGAGATTACTCATGATCAACTGCCTCACTAAATTAGGGCTCCAGGCTCACATTGTGTGCTACCTGCTGAATTCACTGTGCAGAATTCAAAGCTGAAATAAATAACATGGACATGATCCATGTTGAACTAACCTTTGTTGTTAGTGATTTCCATAATAAGGTGGGGTACAGCCTTTCTTTTCTATGATTTGGGTTTCTGTTTGAAATTAAAATCCATCCCAGCTATGTTTTGGGGCCATTTTCCCCCCAGATTTTCTCTGTTTGGAGCCAGCAGCCAGAATAGCAGAGGTGTAAATATACTCTGTAATATTCATGTACAGATACTGTAGTTTCTTTATCCTACCTTGGTGCATGTGATTCTGGATATATTAAAATATTGGTCTCTTTTATGTAATTGAAAGGAAAAAAAGTCTCAAAACGTTGCTGCTTCCCTACTTTCTTTGGGAAAAAGGATAACCTCATTTAAAAAGAAATTTCAGTTTCATCCTTGTTTCACCTCAGCAGCTGTTTGCCTCCTGTATTCTATGTTATCTAGAATCTGTTATGAGGAATTCAAATGTTTGTCCCTGTATGATTTCCAGTTCCACTTTCATATAACTCCTTTGTTGTCCTCATTGTCAAAAAGCACATCATAAATGAGGAAAAAACGCTTTTTTGTGATATATATGAAAATCTCAGGCCATACAGCTGCTTTAGACAGCAGCTGTATGTCTTTCTGACTCTCTAAGATAATTCCCCTTTAAAATGATGATTCTTTAAAGTAGAATAGGTACCATGCACAAACACACGGTACCTCTGTGTAGTTCGTAGCACAGGAAAGTGAATAAAATGTAAGCATTGTGAAATAGAGGAAACCTTACACCTTAACTTACGTTCCCTGTGAAGTGACTTGTGTAAGGTAAACCTGCCTGTTCCTTTTAATCAGCTGAAAAATCCGATAGGAAATACGAATTCCTGGATTACAATAAAGAAGTGGAGTTTAGGTGTTCAAAAAAGAGCTCACACTGCATTATGTCAGTGCTGTATAATATGAAATTAAATTCAGGGTGTAATCTTAAAAATTCTGCTCCAGACAGAGCACAGAAGATGGGTTGTCTAACCTTACAAATTTGCAAAACGCTAAATTGCTCTCTGCTATTGTGTGTATAATTATATAGCTTCAAAGGTTGAAAAGTGCTTTTGCAGATAAGCTTTGACTATCGGTGCAGAGCTAATAAATTGCATCACAGGGATATTATCTTGAAAACAACCTTTGTGCTGTACCTGAGACAGCCTTTTGAAATGTCCTTGAAACATTGTGCTTTTGGGAGGAGTTGGGAAAAAAAGGGTGCACTTGAAGACAGCTCTTTCTGATCGTTGCTGAAAGAAAAACCTGAGATTAATTTTCTCTCCCCAATTTCAGTTTGTGCTCTCTGAAATTGTCTGGCACGAACAGCTTCTGCCAGACACAGCCTTTTCTCAGCAGTTCCTCTCATTAGGGGAAAGAAATTAAGTATATTCTGTGGGTAGGTTTATGTGCTTCTCTTATCTTCCAACAGAAATTGCTGGCTAAAAATTTCTGACGCTTTCCTTGAGCTGTGGTTTGGTTTGAAAACTTAGAGTAAAAATACGTAATTTTGCAACTGGGAAAGCAGATCAAAAGCAAGTTCTTCTTTCTTGGAAGAAAAGGCAGTGTGAATCTAAGCTTACCAAGTGAAAATGAAATTGCCTGGTAGTTGGAATCGGAATGAGCTGAGCAACAGCTGGAGCTGAATACTTTTCTAAACATTATAAATACATCTGTTTAAATAAAGCACAGAGGGGAAGCTGTAGAGTATGGGTTTAGCCCCCAAACCAAACCAGGTTAGATATTTTAAGGGTTAAATTACGGTCAAAAGAAGATTATGCACTTTTCAGGAATTGCAGGTAAAATAAATTAGGCCATGTTTTGTAAATAAAACCTTCCAAGTCTTCAATATCTAACTTATTTTAGTCCTCTACATGACCTGTAGTGCTTCTACATCATCAGTTGAATGTATAATGTGAATTCAGATTGAATGGTTATGTTGGAACTCCACCTGAGGCTCTCCCAAGCAGAAGGATTCTCTATTTGACACCTGAAACCTTTTATAACATTGTGTGACTTTTTTTCTTTCCTGTTTGCTCTGAGATTCCACCCTCTTGCTTTGCAGGACCACCACCCCTAGGATTGGAGATATTCTGCAAAAGTTGGCTCCTTTCCTCAAGATGTACGGAGAGTACGTGAAGAATTTTGATAACGCCATGGAATTGGTGAAAACGTGGACTGAGAGGTCACCTCAGTTCAAATTCATTATTCAAGACATTCAGGTAATGGGGAGAAGAATGTAGCTCCTCAAGTAATATGTAAAAATACATAAATTTCTGGATGAAAAAAGGATTAAAGAGGAAATTAAATACCAAATCCTGTAGAATTAAGGTTGTTGTTCTTTCTTTCTCCTTCCTGCATATGTGCACGATCTGCCCACAAAAATCCAGATTTTTTTCTGCAAAACAGAGGAGCAAATTCTAAAGGCTGAAACATCTGAACACTACAAAAAACACAGCATTTCGTTGTAAATACCAGAAACAAATACCATTTTAGCATGAAGAGACAGAACAGGGACTGCATCCATAAGAATTGTGGCTGCTCCCAGGAATGCTGAGCACAGAAAGTTCAGAGCCCAGACCTTTCCAAAGGCTCTTTCCACACTCTCTGCTGCTCCCTGTGGGTGTCTCTAGGAATTGGGATAAAGTATTTCTGCTGAAATTTCACTGCTCAGCAGGGTCTGGTGGTTGTAAACCAGGGAAGAAAAAAAATGTGTGTTTAAATGTAATTTGTTTTTTTTTCTGATCTAATTGCATCTAAGATTATGGAAATGAGTATATATCTTAAAACATGAGGGAGGGACACTGCTGAGGCCATTGGCTTTGTAAATGAAATTCAGAGAAAGCATTCCCTCCTCTGAAAGATAAAATATACCTCTGTAGCCCATTTAAGTGATTGTTTCTAATATGGAGTCACACACTGTTCTTATTAATTCAGAAGTATTTATCTTTTCTGTGTTGTTGCAAACCTAATTTAAAATACACTGGAGTGTGAGAGTTTTTTTTGGTAAGACTTTTGTTTATTAATTTGATACTTAGAAAAGTTTTTGCAGTTATTTTTGAGGAATATTTTCTAATAATTTCGTTTGGTAAAATAGTTCCACAGAAGGTCTATCATGCTTGTTTCAAAATACATTGTTTCTGTTCCACCAGCCATAACTTTTATTTTACCATACTGTAATGACATTTTTGCCTGCTTCATGGAAATATGTTTGCAATTTTTTAGAAGGAAAAGGTGTGTGGAAATTTGACATTGCAACATCACATGCTAGAGCCAGTCCAGCGCATTCCACGCTACGAGATGCTTCTAAAGGACTACCTAAGGAAATTGCCTCAGGATTCCCTAGACTGGAAAGATGCTGAAAGTAAATATCTCCAGGTCATTAAAGGAGCTGTGATAAGATATTAGTAAGAGGATACTGTAAATAAAAGATATTTTTAGGAACGATCAAGTGAAGAATTACCCATGAAAAGAAGGATAGAATTCTTCAGTGGAGTCATAGGATTCTTTGAAAAAAATCTGTTTGAATTGAAGTTAATGTAAAAACCATAAAGCCTTTAGTATTCTCCTGGAGAATACTAAGTTTTAGTAAGTTTTAATAAACATAAGTTTTGCTTTAGTTCTGGAATAGTGCCCAGGCTTTGATTTGTTTGCTTTGCAGATGGTCAGGGCTTGTGGTGGCTTTTCCTTTTGTTTTGTTGTGTTTTGTTGGCATTTTGATTTGCTTTGTGCACATTTGGAATGTGTGACTGATGTTTGTAAAAAAGTGAAGTTAGACTCATAGTTTTAAGCTTCTGCAGGGAAAAGAGCACAGTCCACTTTTAAATCTCTTCCTCTCTGCATTTACACAAGAACAGTTCAGGATATTTGCATGGATTGTTCAAAATCACTTGCCAGATAATTCTTTTAAATATTTCATTTTTAGTGCCATTACAGTAACGCTTGTAAGATGAGCTGCTTCAATTGAAAAATACAGTTTGGCTTTCTGAACTACTTTGAGGAAGAAGGGAGAGAACTATGACTGTTCTTGTCCCAGAAAGATGTGATTCTAAGTGCTGAAGTGCTACAGTAATCTGCATTAATTCTCTTCTGATCTTTCCAGATTATAATTTCTATTTGGTAGCTGACTTTTTTAGGCTTTCTGCTTTACCTTGTTTTCTTTTTATTGCTAACTGAAGAAATTTACCGTACTATGTAATTTACATAAAACCAACATTTTTGTAGAATTACTCCCTCCTTTCCCCCCTCCCCCCCAATGTAATATATATAAATATGTAAAAGTGGAACTTTTTGGTTTTACTTCTTTTCTTTTCCTTCTCTCTAGAATCCCTGGAAATTATATCCACTGCGGCGAGTCACTCGAATAGTGCAATAAGAAAGATGGTAAATGACCCTTGTTTTCCTGATCCCTTTTCAATACTTTGCATTTCAATATTTAGTGTAGCTAGGAGAGTGAATTGCAAATCTTTCCTAAAATGTCAAGATTTGGTTTCTTGGGTCGAAGGGATTGTTCGTACTTAATGTATTCATACAGCTCCTGGAGGTGATAGACAAAATCTGTCACTGCACCTAATTCTCCAAGTGGAAAATGGGACAGACTTTGTTCCTCTCGGGCTCAAATCACTGATACAGCACTGAACTCTCAAAATGTTTCATCTGTTTCTGTCAGTGCGGGATAACGTTTGTGAAGAGCATTTACTGTTCCTCTGCCAGACTGAGCTGGGATGAAATGTAATTGAAATCTGAGAAGTTTTGGGCAACAAATAATGCAGGCTGTATATATAACTGCATTATAGAAATTGCCATTTCTAAAAGTACTTCTTTCTTTATCAACTAAGTTAGTCAGACCACAAATATTGGGCGTAAATACATTTTTCAAAGCTGAGAGTCCCCAGATTTATTCAACTTCCCATAATTTAATTTAAACTGTGTAAGTTTACACTATAAACTGTGCTTTGAATTAATAACTCTTACAACTGTGTTTTCACTGTAAAGGAGAACCTAAAGAAGTTGTTAGAGATCTATGAGATGCTGGGAGAAGAGGAGGACATCGTGAACCCTTCGAATGAGCTGATCAAAGAAGGACAGATCCTCAAACTCGCTGCTCGCAACACCTCGGCTCAGGAGCGGTATCTTTTCCTGGTAGGTGTGGAGGATGCTGATTGCAGGCCCCAGAGCATGAGAACTTGGAAATTCTTATTAAACTGAAATGTCAGAGCTGGGGATTTTTTGTTCTGATAGATTTTGTGTTGAGGTCCCAGCAAGGTGAGGTGACAAACTCAAATGTGCTGTGGCTGTGATAAAGACTAAGCAACAGACTAGTCAGGCTTTCTGTGAAATAGGATTTAACTGAAGTGAGTTTTTCTTTTTAATAATTAATTTTGAAAAAAATGAGAGGGGGAGAAAAAGTGAGAAAATTAAACACTTTATAGCTGATTTAATAACTGTGCTTCTAGGCTGAGCCTTCAGACATTTGAACATTATTTAAGGTTCTAATCTTTTATGAAGGAATTTATCTCTGTCCTGCTCCTGTAGTATTTTTTCCCCTGTGATATGAAGGGTTTCAGGGAATAAAAACTTCAAGAAATATTCTTCTGTCTTGGAGAAAAGGAAAACGATGTCTTCAAATACTATTAATTACAACTCATAGAAAACTAAATTATTTTGGTGCAGGGTATAAATATATACACTGCAGGAAGAGTCCTTATTCTGCAGTTTACAGTAGGTTTTGCAGAATTGAGGCCTAAGAATGGGGGTTTTGTTAGAAAAGCTTTATATTGGCATAGAATATTTGGTCTGAGTATAGTTTGTTAATAAATTCTGTGAAGACTGCTGCATATACAGAACAATTATTCTTATATTCACCGAAGCTGTCCTTTAATCTTACTTCTAGAGAAATGAGAGAGAGAAGTTGTCTTGCACTAGAGCTTTGGACTTCTTATGTATCCACAGCTCAGGAAGGAACTTGATTTCTCACCCACCAGGTCCAGCTCTGTGATATACCTCCACATTGCCAAAATAGATCTGTGCTTAAATATGCAGGGACAGTTTGGTTTAATGTATGTCGTTTATAGATTGATTTCCACAGTTCTGTGCATATGTTGTATTCACTTGTATCTTTTAAATTAAAGTAATGGAAATTGCTTTCATTGCTATATTGGCTTTTAAGGTTTCAGTTTATCAAGGAAATAATCTAACAATTTTCAATCTAGAAATAAATACCTAAAATATGAGAAAACTATATATAATACGGTCCAGCTCTCAGTGGGCAAACTGTGGTTTTATCTGTGTTTTTCCATGTGTTTATTTTTCCCCCCAGTTTAACAATATGTTGCTCTACTGCGTCCCCAAATTCAGCCTGGTAGGATCCAAGTTCTCCGTTCGGACCAGAGTTGGCATTGATGGCATGAAGATTATAGAAACTCATAACGAGGAATATCCACACACTTTCCAGGTGTCTGGGAAAGAGCGGACACTGGAGCTGCAGGCCAGGTGAGAAGTCTTTTCAGCCACTTTCTTAAAATTTAATATATTTACGGAGAAGAGTGGATTAATAGATTTGAAGAAAGATGCAGTGGATTTCATTGTAATACTGGTGCTTTGAAAATAGCCTAGGCTGCCAAAAACCCATAAATTGTCAGTCCAGGAATCTCTCTGAGCAGAAAATGCATCTCGGATGCACAGCACATTGCCTAACCTTGCAGAAATGCCCAAGATTTTGTCTTCTGCTTTGGTTTGGTTTTTTCTAAGTTGGACAATTAGTAATAATTAGTATTGTTTAAGTTCTTGAGAATTATTGCAGAATTACTGCAGAAATGCCCAAGATTTTGTCTTCTGCTTTGGTTTGGTTTTTTCTAAGTTGGACAATTAGTAATAATTAGTATTGTTTAAGTTCTTGAGAATTATTGCAGAATTACTGCAGAAATGCCCAAGATTTTGTCTTCTGCTTTGGTTTGGTTTTTTCTAAGTTGGACAATTAGTAATAATTAGTATTGTTTAAGTTCTTGAGAATTACTGCAGAATTACTTGGGTTTTGCACGAAGTTGTTGGTAGGGAGATAATGTTTCCTGAAATAGCTTCAAACTAATGTGTCTAATATTTCTTCTAGTTCTGAACAGGATAAAGAAGAATGGATAAAGGTAAATTCATCTACATTCTTTATTTTCTAAACATTTTTCACTGAAGCGATCAGAAAAGTAATATTCCTGTTTTCTGTCTGTACCTATTTTCTGCTGATCAATATCTGGTCAGAATGCAGAGTCTGTTTTAAATTTATCATGGCTGAGGAATTTCTCCACTGTTTCCTTAGGCACTTCAGAGTACTATTGAAGCTTTTCAGCAGAGGAATGAAACTTTCCGAAATGCGATTGCTAAAGAATATGAAGACATGCCTGTTGAAGTCTCTGTAAGTTGTTACTCCTTTACAACCTTCTTAGTACCCATTGTGCTCTCCAATAAGTGGAAAAAGTTTGGCAGAAACTTTGTTTTCAAGCTCATCATTCTTAGAGCAGGGGCATTACAAAGTAGTCATCTTGTTGGTAATTGTTTTTCTTCATAATGCCAGATTTTCTAAACAAGCCTCTTTCTTTCTTGAAGCACATCACAGAGCACCCTTTGAGCCATGCATCATGATTTTTGACTGGCTCCTTTGTTATTTCTTTTACAGATTTCAAAAATCCATCTTGAGCTATGTTTTGTCATTCCCTTTCCAGAGGAAGAGAATAATTATTTTCCCTATTTCACGCACTGTGCGACTTTTTACTATCTTTTTTTTAAAAAATTCTTTTATCCTCCTGCTGCCCTTCAGAACGCTGAGCTCGGGAAGAGAGCGCCGAGGTGGATCCGGGACAACGAGGTCACCATGTGCATGAAATGCAAGGAGCCCTTCAATGCCCTGACGAGGAGGAGGCACCACTGCCGAGCCTGTGGACATGTGAGTGCTCAGCCCCAATGCCTCTGCTGCCTTTTTCAGCCTAGAAATGAAACTCGAGATCATTTTAGTACAGGAGGTCACAGAAAAGTGGATCTGCACTGGAGCTCCAGGGGCAGTTATGGAAGGATGTTCACAACAGCCCAACCCACAGGGGAGAACACAGTTTGAGAGGTTTTAGGAAATTAGCAGAATTGATAAAAAGCACCAATTAGGAGGATGAGTGGTGATGGAATTCCCCCCAGGTCAAGCCCCTTTTCTGGAGCCCCCCACCCTCGGTACTGGTTGGACTTGTTGATGAAAATGTGTCTTGAAGATTTTGTTTCCAGGAAGGACCAGGACAGGAGAGGAGCCTTGTGCCTCCTGGGGCTCGGAGCTCTGCAATGGCTTTGGTCTTGCCAGCTGGGGAAAAGGGTGGGCAAAAGGACTGGCAAGGTTGCAAATATATATATTTTAATAATAATACTAATACTAATAATAATACTAA
>VZRL01001861.1:119002-136440 GCA_013397895.1 Origma solitaria
AATATAATATAATATAATATAATATAATATAATATATAATATATACTTATTATTAATAATTAATATACAAATATTAAAGAAAAAAAGGCAAAAATCATCTGGCATCACCTGTAGCTGCTCAGCAGCGTGGGAGTGTCTCCAAGCACCTGCCTGGCTCCTCGTGGCTCCTTGTTACCACAGAATCACAGAAAGGCTTGGCTTGGAAGGGACTTTGTACATCATTTAGTCCCAAGGCCCTGACGGTGGGCAGGGACACCTTCCACTGTCCCAGGCTGCTCAGAGCCACACCAGCCTGGCCTGGCACACTTCCAGGGGCAGCCACAGCTTCTCAGGGCAGCCTGTTCTGTGCTGTGGAGTTTGTTCTGTGCTTGTAGTGTTGCCTTTTTGGCTGGCAGAAATACGAAGCAGACGCAGCAGTAAAGGGAAAAGGGAATATTGCCTCGGTTTTTCATAGGATCCGAGGTGCTCAACTCACTAAAGGTGGAAATGCCAAAAAGCACACTCCGTACAGCGCGTAGAGAATTGTATGGACCTCGCAAATTAGCATATCTACCTAAAATCCCCCAATTAGAAACTCAGTAAATTAAGAAATTGTCCCCCTATTCTAATTACCCTCCCCAATCAGCCTACAGCCTAGTTTAGAAAAATATGTTCCAGAGAGACGGCTCTGTCCAAGGCTGG
The DNA here is from genome assembly GCA_013397895.1 of Origma solitaria. Taxonomy (NCBI): domain Eukaryota; kingdom Metazoa; phylum Chordata; class Aves; order Passeriformes; family Acanthizidae; genus Origma; species Origma solitaria. Next base: position 119,684 of record VZRL01001861.1, read on the forward strand.
AGCCTCTAGTTCTGAGATAGTGTGAATGTTTGGTCTTTTTGCTTTGCAAGACCCCAAACTAAATTAAATATCAGACTACAAGAATTATAAACATGTGGGGCTAAAGCACAAGGAGTGTTTGTGCAGGGTACAAGGAGTGTGTATAGAGGGTAATAGGGAAGGGAAACAGTATAAAAACATATAAAAAGGGTATGAAAAGACAAAAAGTTAGCAGGCATCAGTAGCTGAAAGAAGCAGCTCAAAATCAGTGTGATATTGGCTTTGTGTGAATTTATGAACAGGTTTTAAAAGCACCATCTGCCTGCTGCAGTTGGCATGGTCAATTTGGAAGTAATTAGTGTGCATTTGTGTATCATGTCCCTGCACACAGTACATCGTGAGTTCTGAGTGACCTCTGCTAATGTGAGGAGTTTCAAGAGCATGTTAAGCTGTCATAATTCAGCATTATTTTGTGTGTTTGTGTGTGGAACTGTGTGGACATGTGCAAAGCACCAGGGAAGGAGGGAATGTGAGGGTGGGGAGAGAGAATTCCTGCAGTTTGCCATGCAGGATGCTACAGGAACATATCCACCTTTAAAACAACCATCAAATAGTGGCAGTGTGGCTTTTTCAGAGAGAATGTTCAGAAGTTAACAAGAGGAGAGCAAACACACTCTGCTTTCCCCTCTTGCCGCCCAGCAGCTCTGCCTGTCTCCACCAGATGGTAGCACGAGCTCAGGTTTAATATTTGCGGTCCAGGGTGTCCTGTGGGATTTCTTTTTGTTTTTATGTGTGATGAAGGCTTGCTGCATTCATAACGCTGCTGTTGGGCTTTGCAGGGCACCAGAGACTTTTTCAGATCACGAGAATTATTTATTGTTCAGTTGTCATATGAAGATTTTTTTTCCGCCCAGATCTTTGTGTCTTAAAGTTCTGTTAATGTTAAAAACCACACCTTCTCCTTGCACTTGTTTGAAAACATTTTTTTCGTGGGAGTTAATTTGGGCTGGCAGTGGTGGCTTTCCAGCAGTGACTAATTGGGAATATTTAATTAGTATTGTCTAGAGCTACAAGCTGAAGGTGGTGATCTAAATTAGTACTGCATAGCCTTGGTCCACAATAAAGTTTTGTTCAGGTGTTTTTGTGGTTCAAGTCCATTTATTTGCCTTTCTTGAAATGACTACACTCGTATTTTTTATTCAGGGCATCTTTTTTTTCACGTAAAGGAAGAATTCTGTGGAAGAACATTTCTAATGAAAGACCTCAAATCTTATTTATAGTTATAGGTATATATATAGTGAAATGAAAAATCAGTGAAAATCAGTGTGATATTGGCTTATTCATTCTGTGAATTTATGAATAGATTCTAGAACTGTAAATGTTATATATAGGTGTATATGTACATATAAACATGCTAATGTTTATTAGCAAGTTTAAAAAGCTGCCATTTCTGATTTTATCAGACTTTTATCATGAAAACCTCATCTCAGTTGTAGGTTTCATTCATTTTCATGACTTCATTCTGCTTGCATAGAAAACCAGTTGTTAAATACACCTTTTCAGGTTGGCTTCTAAAGAAACAGGAGAATTTTCTTCCTGCAGCATGGCTGGTACTATAATTCTATACCTAAGTTTATACTACAGATATAATTAAAAGCCTCATGTGATTTTATGCAAAGTAAAAAATTTCCACCAGGTAAATAGGAAGAAGCACTAACTAGAAAAACTAGTTATAAGCAGTGGCACAATTTGGGAAAATCATTATTTTCAGTTAAGGTGGTATTAACAAGTTATAAAGGCATTATCTTTCTTGTTCTGTATAATTAAAAAATACACCGCAAAATAGAAAAATGCTAATTCTAAATTCTGTTTTAATAGATTTGTATAAATAATTAAATTTAAATGTTTGTTCTCTTTTTTTGTTCCTCAGGTGGTTTGCTGGAAATGTTCTGATTACAAAGCACACCTGGAATACGATGGCAATAAATTGAACAAAGTCTGTAAGGACTGCTATCATGTCATAATTGGCTGTACCGACAGTGAAGAAAAGAAGAGGAAGGGCATCTTGGAGGTATGGAATTCAAGAATGCTGTGTATGTATAGCTGCAATCATTTTGGCTCATCAGTAGGTGAAAAATGGTAGCGTTCTTGCAGGGTTTATTTTCTCTCTGAGAAATAAAAATATGTGGATTAATTTTATCCCATTTCATAGATTTTAGTTTCCAGCACTCACCTTTGGGAAACTGCTTTGTTTCTTGCAACTTTTTTTTTTTTTTTAAGGGAATTATGAACCTTAGAGCTTGTTTGCTTCTTTCAGTCACATCAGCTCCTGTGACAAAATATTATCTTTCCTTATAAATATTCAGTTTTCTTCTTCGGCACTTAAACTTTCATAGCAACAAACCCCACTGTTAAAACCAGACTGAGAGAACTGGGGATGGAAAAGAGGAGGATGGGGGAGAATCCTGCTCTTCAGAGTCTTAGTAAGATACTGTTTTAATCAAAGTGAAAAATTCACCTTTAAATTGCCAAGTTGCTCTCAGCTTTTGGCATCTGGAAAGTCAAAGTCAATGAAAATTTCAACACAATCATTTTGTGTTCTTTGTGAACATCTCCAGTTCACTATTTGAGTATTATGTTACTCTGTCTGCAGATTTTAAGAAATTAATCTAATCTTTTCTCTAGGATCAGTGCTTGTGTGCTTATGTTATTCTTAGAAATGCATTTGAATTTGATTCTGTCGTAATATTTTGACTGCCAAAATAGATAAATTGTTATGTCAGGTGGTTAGTGGCACTTCAGTGCCTAACACGGTGTTATTTTGGAAATCAGATTTGGAAATCAGACGTTGTTTTAGATGCTCAGATACAGAGAAAGGCTGGCTGTGGTGGCAAAATGAAAATTGGAGTGATAGAGAAGGGTATAATCCGAAATTACTGATCAAAAAAGACCAGATTACACACGCTAAGGGAATATGTGTTGTGATTCTGTGTTTTATATATATATCTATATCTCTGTCTCTATATATCTCTGTATCTATATCTATCTAATCTGTCTATCTATCGAACTATTTTTTTTTTTCTCTCCGTAAATCCAACCCCTCATGATCTTTCTTGGGTATTTCCTGAAGCTCTTTTGCAGACACTATCCAAGATTTTATATGAATGGTGAAAAATTCCCCGTTTTTCTCTTCTTTCCCTTTTTGGCCTTTATTGAAGGAAGCTTTCTCTCCCTTTTTCTGCTTTCCACTGTCTCGTAGATCGAATCTGCAGAAGTCTCTGGGAACAGTGTCATATGCAGCTTCCTGCAGTACATGGAGAAGTCCAAGCCCTGGCAGAAGGCGTGGTGTGTTATCCCCAAGCAGGAGGCCCTTGTGCTCTACATGTACGGAGCTCCCCAGGTAGGTACAGCGAAATGGAAAAGATTTTAGCAGTTGTTGCCACTGGTGTTCAAGGAAGAGAAATCAGATAGTTTGGGAATGGAGGTGATATAAATGAATTCACAGGCTGAAATTTTAACTACATAATATTGAACATTTATTAATAAAGCAAAGGCAAAAAAAAAATAAAAATAAAAACAACAGCGCTGGACACTTAGCAATTTTGCCAGAGGCGCACCCATCCATTGTACAGTGAACTTAAGTACTTTCTTTAACTGTTACATATTTATTAAGCCCAGAAGGTAATTTACACTTCACTCAACTCCCCCCTCCGATCCTTGCCCCCTCGGATCCTTGCTCGGAGCCTCTCCTGGAGTCTTGGATCCTCTGGATTGCCTCAGAACTGATGGCAGAAATCCTCCCGTCTATGTTTCCTCAGTTCCAACTTAATTTGTAGGTGACAGTTCCTTTGGGAGGTGTGAGTCAAGATAAACTTCCTGGGATGCCTATGGTTATCTTTGTTTCTTTAAGATCTCTTGATCCCCAACTCTGTGGTTTATAAACTTAAAAGCCATTTATTACCATGTATTTATTCCTACGTTTTCTAACATATCACAACTATTTCAAAGTTACAATTTACCCTAACCTTGTTTCTACTTAATTATATTTTTATCTTAACACTAATTTTTTATACAGTACACATCACTTGTCAATGTTAAATTCATTTATGCGAAAGCCAGCGTTTATCATCCAGTCATTCATTACAGAGGAAAGATCCAAGGTTTTCACCAAAAAATGGGAGTTAATGGGCAGATTAGTTCTTAATGAAGAATTTATTCTTCTCAGGATGTTAAAGCTCTGGCTACAATTCCTCTGCTGGGCTACACAGTGGATGACACTCCCAAAAGTGCTGACCTCCCCCACAGCTTCAAACTGACCCAGTCCAAGTCCGTGCACAGCTTTGCTGCAGACAATGAGGAACTGAAGCAGAAGTGGCTAAAAGTTATCCATTTAGCTGTCAAAGGTGAGACACCAGAATGTCAAAATGAACTGCAAGTGAATTTAGAAGAGCAGCCTGAGTCTTCTAAAAGATCTGAATGCTGAAGCTCGAGAACACGTGGCATTTTTAAAAGATTTCAGTTGAAATTGTGGTTGACCTTTGTGTTAACCGTTCTTTGCTCAATCAAGGAAAAAAAAAAAGAAAAAAAAAAGAAACTTCTTACTACCATACACATCTTGGCACTTTATGTTTGGGAAAAAATTCTGGTCTTTTTAGGGATCTTTTTCTTATATTTATGTTCTGTCAATAAAAGTGATGTACAGGTCCATTTCAGAGACTTTTTTAAAAAATGTGAATGCTATTAAAAATACTTACTAACTTTACTGTACTACTTGTTTGTTGTAATGCAATTTTTTTTTTTAAATCCAGTTGCTCTTCAGTTAACATTTGCTACTTCCATTAAGAATGCAAATATTTGAAACTTCCTACTTACATGCTAGGACTTGCAACAGGATAAAAGATATACCTCCACATTGCCAAAATAGATCTGTACTTAAATATGCAGGGACAGTTTGGTTTAATGTATGTAGTTTATAGATTGATTTCCACAGTTGTGTACATACGTTGTATTCACTTGTATCTTTTTAATTAAAGTAATGCAAATTGCTTTCATGCGTATATTGGCTTTTAAGGTTTCAGTTTATCAAGGAAACAATCTAATGGTTTTCAATCTAGAAATAAATACCTAAAATAGGAGAAAACTATATATAATATATGTACAGTATTAAAAATGTATGATACTTGATTATTGCTCTGATTTCATGATACTGGGTTCTTCTTAGTGAATAATTTATTTTAAAAAGAAGCATGTTTTCTATTTGAAATTAAACACAGTCCTAAATTGAAAAATACCGTTCAGTGATTTGTTTTAATAGCTGACACTTAATGATCTTGATATCTTTATGCATCAAAAAATTAGCAGTAATGTGAGTGGCATGCAATGGACAAATGAGTTGCAGTTGTTTTAAACCAAGTAGTCGCTTTTCTTCAGTGTCCTATCACTGTTAGCTTTTAAGAGTGCAGTAGTTTGTTGCTCAAATGCAGTATGTGGTTTGAGAAAAGCAACAGATTCTAGTAACCTTCTGGGAACGTGTATTTTTGCTATTATGGTTATTGGAGCAAAAGAACATTTTGAACTTCAGTTTTTAAAATTTTTGTGGAAGATTAGGTATTGTAATACTTATTTATGGCAACAATCTTTGAGGATTATTGTTTTAAAGTGGAGCCTGCTTTATAAAAATTCAGTATGAAGTCTGAGCTTGCAAATCTGAAATTTTATTAACTAATATTATTTGTTTTCTGCTTCTGGGTAAAAGGACTCACTGGCTTTACAATATTAAGTTCCTTATGAACTTCCATTCCTATTAGGGTTTTTTATACATAGAGGCAAATGACCTCCCTAAAATTTTTACTGTAATATCCTTGAATGAAATATGACAAACTCAGAAGTAGTGATTGACTATCAACTAAAATCATTGCTGTCTTTCCTTTTTTTAAACTCTTAAAGGAAGGAAAATATGCAACTTCTACAATCAACTTGTCATAAGAACATTCAGGAGTCTTACTTCTCAATATGTCTGCAATCTGTGTTTTAAATACTGTCAAGCTGAAGAGCTCAGGTTCAGTTTTGTTAGTAACATGACAGATTTAAATTGTTTTTTTATAAGTTTGCCAAAAAAACGATTCACTGAACTCCTACTCCTGCTTTACTCTTTCTGTGATGTTACAGGGAAAAAAACCCAACTCATTTTGCATTTAGCAAGGGATTAACATCTGTTTGTCATGTTGAGCATACCTGAATGGGCGGTGTGCATCATTCCTTCAAAAAAATGTCATGGACCTTAGCGTCAGTGGGATTTTGCTCTCGGATCCTGCACAGATCCAAGAGGTACCACAGCCTTTAGATTGCACAGCAGTGTTAACAATGATCAGTACTAACTCTAACTTGGTGCATGTCAGTTCTGAATTCTCTTCCTTGGGTGCTCCCACGTCCAGGTTTTTCTGGATATAACTCCAGCATTGCTTTTATCTGATGTACAAGCTCTTCTGTAATTCTCTTCAGAGATTTTGAGTTACTTTTGCTGGCAGCTGTGTTTACCTTTAGCGATGGGCAGCTCAAGGCTGATGGATGTTCCTTGGCAGGGGATGGGGGACCATTCAGGTAAGCAAGGAGAACTCTTGGTTCTTTTTTGTCTTTCCTTCATGGCCAAATCCCAAAAGTGGCTGTCTTCTACCAGAGCCTCAAGTGCCATTGTGGGATATGGAGAGTTGTCCTACCACATCCCAGTGTAGAAATAAAACAGTTTCCCACGGTCAGGTTGTTGAGTGTGAAGGAAGAAGTTGCTTTAAAGGAGTTCTCAGATCAGGAGGATTGAGCTGTACTGAAAATAATATGACTGTGGTCAGAGAGTAAATTAGGTTGGAAAAGACCTCTAAGATCACTGAGTCCAACCATTGCCCAGCACTGCCAAGTCCACCCCTAACCCATGTCCCTAAGTGCCACATCCTCATGGCTTTTAAATACCTTCAGGGATGGGGACTCAGCTGTTCCCTAGGCAGCCTGGTCAATGCTTGACCTCCCTTTTGGTGACAAAATATTTTCTAGAATCCAATCGAAACCTCCCCTGGCACAACTCAAGGCCATTTCCTCTTGTCCTATTGCTTGTTTCTTGGGAGAAGAGACCGACCCCCTCCTTGCTCTCATCTGCTGTCAGGAGTTGTAGAGAGCGATGAGGTCTCCCCTGAGCCTCCTCTTCTCCAGGCTGAACACCCCCAGTTCCCTCAGCTGCTCCTCACAGCGCTTGTGCTCCAAATCCTTCTCTGGACACACCCCAGCCCCTCAATGTCCTTCTTGTTGTGTGTTTCATGTCCCAGAACTGGACCCAGGAACTGAGGTGCAGTCTCACCGTGCCAAGCACAGGTGGACAGTCCCTGCCCTGGTCCTGCTGGCCACACTCTGACACAGCCCAGGACAGCCTTGGCCTTCCTGCCCACCTGGGCACCTCTGGCTCGCGTTCAGCTGCTGCCAACCAGCAATCCCAGCTCCTTCTCCAGCAGGCACCTTTCAGCCTTTGTCCCCAAGCCTCAGGGCTGCAGGGAGCCCCTGCAGTAGTGACCCAGCTGCAGGACACATTTTGCCTTGTTGAACCTCACAGGGCTGGATCACTCCAGCCGGTCTGGATCTCCCTGCAGAGCCTTGCCACCCTCCAGCAGGTCCCACCCAACTTGGTGCTGTGTGGTGCTTCTAAGCTCCTGCAAACTTAATTCTAAGCCAGGTAGGAAATTATTCCATTTCAGTGGTTAGAAGGAGCAGTTCCTGTGCTGCCTTATTGTTAATTATGCAAGACCTTATTGTGGTATTGAAACCCCTTAAATGGTGGCAGCATCTCCCAGATGAAGCCCTGCGTTTGGGCATAAGGAATTTGAAGTGAAGTTACCACTGGGAGTTGTTTGTTTGGATGTTAGCCTTGTATTTGCTCTGGGCTATTAAATTTTATATAGCACAGGATATTTTATTTACCCTAGTGAAACGCATTTTGTGTTTTCATCATCAATCGCTTGGTCAGAATTGTTCTGAGTCAGAATGCCTTGGCACTCAAATAGATGGTTCCATGTGTATTTTGTAGGAAAAGTATGTATTACCTGATACTAAAGGACATCAGAAAATGGAGAATTTGCTTCTAAATTTAACCACCCTGTTGTCTTCATTCTCCACAGACAAGCCCTCCTGCAGCATACAAAACTTTAATTTGTAAATTACGACTGCAGAGGAACAAATTCAAAGTCATAGCTGCTGTGGCTTAAGAACTATGACCGAAGTAGTGAAATTAAAACCATCATTCTAACAAGGTAGAAGCTTTTCCCATTTGAACTAAATTCTTAAATTCTTCAAGGAAAAGAATAAAGGCATTAAATTTGTGAGCATAAAGCTCTGTATGTAAGGAATAAACTGTAACTAAGCATTCATTCATAATGCATGAATGTATGTGAATGGCTCTGCTGAATTATTTAAGTTTTGCAACTCTTGTGTTCGAGAAATGCTTCTTTCTCACTTTAAAAGTGATCAGTCTTCTGTGTGATTTCAAGCAGATCAAAAGTTATTTTAGTGGCTTTATCGGTGTTCAACCAGAACAAGACTTAATTTTATCATTAATATTTTTGGATCATAGTAATATATTTTTTGAAATTACTTATTTTTCCCCCCTACCATGGGAAAATAGTGTATCATGATATCTGCATGTCTGCACCATTCCTCCAGACCCTCTAAAAATTCTCTTTTGGTATCAGGTACTCCAGCTTGGTTGAAGAGCTGCTATAAAATCTGTATCATGTAGTATTTTCAAATCCCTTTATGCTGAGTTTATTCCAAAACATATTTAACTTATATGCAAAGTAGATATTGAGAATACAAAACATTCTCTTCTATTTGGAGTAGAATATTAAACCAACTTTAATTGCATGTATATATAGTAGCACCTTTTTATGCAAAACCATCTCCAAGTGCTTTATAAATCTCCTCTAAGATTCTAACGCCCTTTCATAGAAAAGGGGATTTTTATTCTTCATGTTTTTAAGTTATGGATGAAGGAAAGGCACTGATTAAATATAGAGTAAATACACTACCACCTCAGTAAAATTTAGGTGAGATTATAGAAGTATGCTCTAGAGACTTCCAAGTGGAGTCAGAAGGAACAGAAATACATATATTTAAAAAAAAAACCAACAAGTGGGAAAGATGTGGAAACACTTGACAGGTTGTTTGTATAGCTAGTATAAAAAACCATCAGCTTTTCATTTCAAGGAAAGATTTAAGAAAATTGACAGAGGGCAGTTATTTCTTATACTGAGGGAAAGGCCTTCAGGAAAGAAATAAACATTCCATGCAGAAGTAATCCTAAGCAATAACAAAAGGTCTTTCTCCATGTAGCTGGTGTAAGCCAGCACTGCTGGAGCCGTGATACCTTCAGTGATTTAAATTCACGTAGAATCTGCCTTACATTGTAGAAGGACACTTGGGAGAGAGGAAACCTCCACCAGTTTGGGAGCAGCTGAGGTTCCACATCTGGGGAGTCACGGATGGGTTGCAGATGGAGGTGATGATGTAGGGGTGACTGTAAACAGCTGGAAATACATATCCAAAAGTAAATGGTTGGAGAGAAAGAATTTTGTGGCAGAACTGACTATCCTTAAGGTAAATCCATTGGTGAAATTGGCATCGTTCTTAGTCTGTGGTGTCCTGTTTAAAATCTGAAATGAAATAGATGGGGTTTGTGTTTTTTTCTCTGGTCTGTGGCCCTGCTGCTGTGGAATTTATCTAGCTGGTTCTGACCCACGGGACTGTAGTGTTTCTCGGACAGGAGTTTTAATCTGCTAGTCAGATTGTTTCCTAAATCCTTTTCCTCTGACAGAACATAACATTAACTTAAGGATGACATATGTGTGTGTATATACACATGTGCATATGGATGTGTGTATATGTATATATGTGTATTTATATATTTGAGACTATTATGACTTGTTTTCGAGCAGTATTTTACAATCAGAAAATACACTGTGCTGCACTCAAAATGGAATGTATAATGACTGTATTGAGTACGCTCTCCAAAAAAAAGAAAAGATGGAGGTAGATCTGCTATTGTGGCATGTTTACTATTTCAGCCTAGGAAAACAAACAAAAAAGCCCCACAAACATGCTAATTCCAGTGAGGCATTTCAATCAGCTTCCTTTGAAAGCTTCTGATTAAATTTCTTTCCAGAATCAACTATGGCATTTTGTTTCACCCCTTCCTCTTCCTAGCACAAGTGAATGTAGAACGTGTTTTTTCTCAAAATCCTCAAGCAGATTTCTTTGAATAAAACATGTTTTCAGCCGATGCATAACACCAACCTACTTCTGTTTATAGTTCATCCTCGTGGATTCATTAAGTATTTATGGTGGAAACATTCAGAAAAGAGGGAACTATATCAAAGCATTTTTGCATTTATGTGCCCTAGTGTTTTTAAGCCGAATTTGTTGCATATAGAGAAGAGTTTGCAACAGAAACATTATTTTTTCTACCAGTGTATTTTCTATTCTGCAGCTCTTAAGGCAGATTAATTAGTACATTAATTTTTGTGGGAGCTGTATCAGCTGTAATGTTTGATATCAGAATTACAGGCTATACATGTTCATTTCCCTTCATTATGGAAGCATTTCTGATTTTCAGTGCAAAAACATTTCTTAAAAAAATAATATTTGGAAGAGGTGTAAATTTGTTTTGGTTTTGCAATAAAGTGAATAATATTAAAAAGGTGAAATACAAATGCCATTGTAAGTTGTGCAAATGTAAGTCGTCATTTTTATGTTTTAGAAATATATGAATGTAAAAAAGTTGAAGATATTGTACATATTTTCTGTAATATATGTATATTTGATCCTAAGGTGGGTGGAGAATTGTAAAAATTAAGCACTTTAATTCATGTTGAGTACTTAAAAAAGAAATTTGTATCCTGTACAATAAAAACATCATTAAATAAGTATTGCTGGTTGACTTTTTTTCCCGTCCATGTAATTTCCATTTTGCCAATTAAATCTTTAACCTGTGTTTCTTGCTGTGTGTTCCTGTTTTGGAACTCTGATGTCTAATTTGCTGAAGTGCTGGTTACTCACGAGTGCTGCTGAGTTGGTGAAAGATGTATTCTGAGTTTATAAAGAGTGTATTTAATGCTGGGACATCTCAGGTGGGAAAGATAAAAGATGTTTGGTCCATGTTTGTGTAATGCGAATGTGACCAGGACATTATGTGAATACTTTATGGACTATTGTATTGCCATCCCTGTAGAAAAATACAGAAATAAAGGAACGTGTTCAGCGTAGCTCCACATCTTCCTTAGCATTACTCAGTAATAAGTGATCAGCGAAATCTCATGCACAGAATTAGTGCTGCAAAGCAAAAACTGATCAGGTAATTAGCTGGGTGTGTCTTTTAACAGACCAAAATTGCCTCCAGTTTCCATCGTCTGTGCACATTAAACCTGTTTTGATTTTATATGATTTATTCCTGGTATTCTTCTGCAGGTGGGCACAATGTTGCAGAGAACAATTCCCCCAAAACAGAGAGAGGAAAAGTTGCTGCAGGAACTTGGTAGTTCCTGTATGGAAGGAGTCGCATACAAGAATTTTTGTTTCATTTCTACATCTTCTTCTCTTTGCAAACACTGTAAATAAATTTGTAGTTGAAATGAGCACTGATTAAGCACAGAGGGTAATGCTTCCCTCTCTATGTAACTTCCCCTGCTAATTTTTTTGATTTTTTTTCCCACTGCGGTTACCTGTTCCAAACCTCATTTTCCTCATTAAGCACAATCCAACGTGCCTCTGCATGGAGACAAAAATAATACCATTTACCCTAAAATTGTGCTTTAATAAGAAAACACAATTATAAAACTCAAACTACAGGAAATTCCTCACTGCAGCTCCTACTTAATTCCCTTAAATCAGCAGCTTTAACAAGCACTGATATTTTTCTCTGGTAGCAGATTGTCCATGTGCTGCCTGCCCCAGTCAGAACTGAGAAGGCCTCCAACCATCAGGATCTTACCAAGAAAATCAATTAACCATTTCAACTGCCAAATTTGAATATATTTTTGTTTGCTAAATGAAGGAAATTCCTGCTGTGGGAAACACCTCCTTATGGAATAGATCCTTAACTGGGAATCTAGAGCAAGATGAGTTTGTAGATCCCAAAATGTCTTCATATTAATTTTACTCCACACTCCCTTATTTAACTTGAAGATTCCAGAGGTTTCTGGATTTGATGTACGCATTTGTAATATTAAAATAACACACAGTTGAAGAAATGGAGATTGTCTGGGAGCAGAGTCTGGGATTACATTCCCTCATATTCTCTTCTGCCCCTTCCTCCTCCTGCCTGGGAGCCAGGCAGTCGCAGCATCTTGTGTGGAGAACGTGGAAATGGTTGAGGTAAGCTTTGGTTGGGGTAAGATTTTTTTCCTTTCTACCTGTGTTGCCTCAGTTGAAGTGTGCATTTTGTTTAGTGATAAGAGTTACTTTCTTGACAGTAACTTTTAATAATAATAATAAAGGTTATTGCCTTTATTTGCAAAATCCGGGTCCTTTAGCGTAAAAAGTCTTCATAGGAAAATTGAACTGCAAGCCACTGGGGTGCTGAAAATCATTTCCTGAAGGAACTGTTGGTTATTTCAAGGAGTGTGACCACCCCAGCTGCAGCACGGAGGGAGCTCTGCTGTACAGGAGTCCAGAAGGACACAGAGATTACCTTCATCTCCACCCGAAGTTTTACCTCTGTTGGCCCTGTCAGAAATGCTGATCTCTTCCAAACACCTTGGGCTTTGTTACTGATTTATGAGGTTCGACTGCTGCGTTTGCCTTGTGGCTCTTGACCTCTGTGCCCTCCCCTCCCTCCACTTGGAACCTGCTTTCAGTTTCACGAGCATTTTCCACCAGAAGTTGTGTGATACCCCAAAACAGCCGATGGATTTTCATGAGTAACTTCCCAGTGAACGGAGTAAGAGAATATAAGGAACTCTGAGTTGTTTAGTTCATATTGTCCAGCAGAGTTTTTGTTCTGTCAGAGACACGTCCCTCCTGCTCAGGAATTCTATCAGCACTAGGATTTCTTCTATCTCGCTTTGCCAGCTCAGCAGAATTCCTGGCCTGTGGATTTCAAACCTCTGACTTCTGTTGCTTCTGGAAAACAAAAAGGGCAAAGCGTAGAATCTCTCAGCTTGGGAAATCTGTGTAGAACAGCCAAAGAAATGGTCATTCTGTCAAGGGATTTCAGGAGTTTATTTATGTCATCTTCTAATGGCGCTTGCTGTGGAGATGTTTGGTTTAAGAAAGTTGTATCTGTGGTGAGGTTGCTCTGGAGAATACAGAAACATCATTCCTTTTGATTTCACACAAAACCTGATCTCTGCCAGACCCACCTAATTGCTGTATTGCACGCTTCCAAAAGGTGACATTAGTAAGGAAAATTTACAGAAGTATTTCACTAATGGCGTTTTTGCAGTATAAAGTAGTATGACTGTATGAGGCACAAATGCTATGTTACATTCTTGATATGTTTCAGAAATAATTCTCTAGACAAAAAGGATGGCAGGAAATGTGCTCTGGTGAGGTGCCAGTGTTGGGTTTCCCTGTCTGGCATAAATGAATTAAATGGCAAATCACTTGTCCATTACTGTCACTATGCCAATTAAAAAGACTCAGCTGTCTAAGAAAGACGGAAGCAAATGATGATGCAAGATTGAAAAGGAATTCATGTCACGGAGAAGAAAGTCTGGAAATGTTCTCCTGTTTTCAAACATAAAACCAAAGAGGCTTATATGGAAAGTAGAAGATGACAAATATAAAACTCATACCAAATTGATTTTTTGCATTATACATAATTACATAATGAAATTTACCATCAGAGGTTGTCATTGGAGCCAAAAATTTAGCATGATGGGACAAAACCCCCATTTTATGATAAATAAAGCAATCTAGTTTGCAGTAACATAAAAGAAAGATTGAACTGTCTACTTCAGATCTTAGAGCGATATCAAAATTATTTAATATACAGTTTTGGATTGAGGAGATCTTACTATTTTCCCCAGAGAGCTGATGCTGGAAGGTCTCACAAGGTCCTGAAGTAGATCGATATCAGGTCACATTTGGTGTGGCACTTCCTATGTCCTCATGTCAATTAACTTAAATAACCAGTCTGGCTACTGCTGCCTTTATCAGATCTTTGAGTTTCTTGCTCACTACAATGTACGTCAGCCACGGAAATTTAGAGTTAAAGCTATGGATAACCGTTGCTTGTTAAAATATTTATGGCTTTGGCACAGTCCTCAGCTGGGCTGAGGTAATTTGAAATTTTTAATTTGGTGCAGGCCATGACGCTTCATAGCGGAGGTATTTCCGGCTCTCACTTTTTAGCCAGAAATATAAAATGCGTTAAACTTAGCATTCTGATGTTTCTTAGCTTTATATCTTCTTTAGTAATTTCTTCTTGCGTTTCTTCATTTATTCACTTCCTCCATCTCCGCAGTGCTTCCCCGCTGGTGTATCCAGCCCTTGGCAGGCCTTTCACACCTCTGCTGGGCAGGCTGGGTTGGCTCAACTTGCTTCAGCCACTGATATTTTTCCTCTGTGTGCTGCTTGAAAATGTTTCAGTGATAAAATCCTAAGAATAGCCATCCTGGGACACTAATGGTGAGCAGTGCTCGTGCAGGCTGCCCTCCCAGCCTCTGCCAGCTCAGGACAGCCCCAGCCAGCCTTGATCCCTGCAGAGATGGTTTTATGCAATGCATTTCTCCTTCTTAAACTCATCCATACAACATCTGAATCAATTGGAAGTCCTCTGGCAAGGAGCTCGAGAGGTCACCCTTTGTTTTGTTCTGAGCTGGCTCTTACTTTCATTAGATGGTCCCAGAATGTCCCTGCTGGAAGGGAGAGTAAACAAATCTGATTCTCTTTCACCCAGTCCACATTGCCAATGATTACACAGACCCCTTGCTAGCCCACACCATTTCTTTTGTAGTGAAGGCTCCTAACTTTCTCAGTTGGTCTCGATACAGAAGCTGTTCCACACCTTTCATCACCCTTGCTGTCCCTCCCTGTCCCTCTTCCAGTTTTACATTCTTTCTGAGATGTCCCACTTCTGGTCTAAATTAAGACATAAACCAGGTTTCGCTTTCTCCATTTCACAGTGGTGTCCATGAGGTCATATGGCAAAATAAAAGTGGTAAGAGAAAAGAAATTCGCATAGAGGAATAAGCTGGCGTTATCGATCTACTTTGAGAGCCAGAAGCTTCTTGTCCTGTGCACCTGGGATGCTTTTTTCTTTTCTCTCCTTTCTTTTTTTCTTTTCCTTCCATGGACTAAAGGAAGGAGAGGAGATCAGCCTAGACAGGGAACAGCAAACCTTTCAAAAAGGAGTATTTACTGTGTCAGGGAAACATTTCCTTTTGTCCTGGAAGCTGGAGAGGCAGATTCCAAATGGCCTCATGGTGTTAATGATTTCTGAGAGGTGTTGGCTGCAGGATTCTGAGAGCTAATGGGTGAAACTGCTGGACAATATTTGTATGACAAGAACCCCTCACCAGTCATTCAGGACCTTCTTCCCAAAATTTTACATGCATTAACCGTTTCTCTCTATGCTGAATACACTAATTTTTCAGTGTTCCGATCTGCTTTGCCATCTTTATGCTTTTATCACAAAATATTATCCCTCTGACAAGCAGCGTGAAATTGCTTGGGTAAGAACGAGAAACTTTGTTGAAAATATGTGCAGATAAGAACAAATATCCTTGTTCTTTCCTTTGACATTTGTGTTTTAATACATGAAGACTGGAAAAGACTCATTCGTATAGAATAAGAATTCTAATGCCATCCAAAACTTGAAACTTTCAGAAGCCTTTTTACTCTGTTGTTTACAAGAAAGAACAAAGTCTGAATTAACCCAGTGCCAGCATATTCATAATTTATCTTTCAGAAAATGCACTCAGAGGAAAGACATTTGAAGATGAGATGGCTTATTTGTTGTGATCTCTCATCACAAGTCATCCTCTGGTTTCATTCTATCTCTTTTTATACAACAGCTGAGTGTTAGATCTCACACAGTTTCCCATTTCCTAAGACACCTCAGCCTAACCTACTATTACACATCTGAGTTACAGAATTTCAGATGATTATCCAGGAGCCTCACAGAAAAAAAACATCCAGAACAAATATAGCTGTTCTAAATGCATCCATTGCAATTCTCAGTATGTGAACAGAAATGGAAGAATGTTCTTCTCGCTCTGCAGTTTGTAGGAGCGGAACAGAAATGGAAGAATATTCTTCTCGCTCTGCAGTTTGTAGGAGCGGAACAGAAATGGAAGAATATTTTTCTCGCTCTGCAGTTTGTAGGAGCGGATCTCCAGTTCTGTTCTCCCTCAGAAGAGAGGAACATCAGGGAGAATTTGTTCACAAAAAGAGTTGTTGGACATTGGAATGGGCTGCCCAGGAGGTGGTGGAGTCACCGTCCCTCAGGTGTTTAACGAAAGCCTGGACGAGGCCCTGAGGGCCATGGTCTGGTGGGCAAAGTAATGTTCGGTCACAGGTTGGACCCGATGATCTCAGAGGTCCTTTCCAGCCTCACTGACGCTGTGAGTCTGTGTAATAAAACCCAGCAATGGCGTGTGACACAACACCACAGCCACCCCGCCGTGTCCCCGACCGCCCGCGGGCCCGGCGCTGCCCGAGTAGGGCGCGGCCCCGCCCGGACTACAACTCCCATCGTGCCCAGCGGCGGCGGCGCTGCGCGCGGCGGGCGCGCAGGGGCTGCCGGG
>VZRL01001861.1:136845-172304 GCA_013397895.1 Origma solitaria
CCTCGGTGGCCGCGTCCCCGCCGCACTGCCTCCGCCGCTCCGCTGCCTCACCCCCATTGCGCCGGGAGCGCCTCGTGTGCCGCCCGCCCGCCCTTTGGCGCTTGTCCGGAGCGGTTCGAGCGGCCGAGGAGCTCCGCAGGGCTGCGGGGAGGGCCGGTGCCCCCTTCTCCCGTGGCTCCGGCTCCCACACCGGGGTGCGGCGCCGTCGGGGGACCCGCGGACCGGCAGCCTCCCCGGTGCGTCAGCGTGACCGCCATCGCTGCTCGCTCCTTGGCTTCTCTCCTTCCACAGCGGCCGTGCAGCGAGGGCTGAATTGAAGGGATGTGGTAGCGGAATGGCATCTTGCAGGCGTGGATCGATTTCCTTTCCTCCGAGTTCTCGTGCCGTTTGGACTCTTTGTCTTAGCCGGTGATGGGCAGTGAAGGTGGAGAGGCCAGGCCAGCGACTGTTGGCCGCAACAGCTGCAACACGTGCGTGTGAGCCCGGTAATGCTCCTGGGCACGGAGATAGCTCAGGCCCTTCCATAGCTCTTCAAATGGGATGCTGCTCTTCAGCAGAACTTTTGGCAGCTGAACGTGCCTGACCAGAACTGCAGCAGTCATAAGGGAGTAGAAAGTGAGGCATTAAATGGAAGTAAAACTTGATGCTAATGGATCTCTCATTTTGTTTCTGTGAAATTTAGATGTCTATTGAGTGTGCTGTGCTCCTTGACAATAGCTTGCCTTCCAAAGCCAACTGCTCTGCACTCAGGATTTTCATTTAATGACTTAAAACACAAGGTTTAAAACTTGCACATTGTTGAGGCATGGAATAGGTTTGCTCAAAGCCAGCTACAGTGTCAGAATGGTTGTGAGGCCATCACCGGTCATTCTCTTTTCCCACTATACATCAGATACATTCTCTGAATTTACATCAGCCACTTCATAAAGTAGATCTGGAATACTTGAATAGGGTGGGAGAGATTGGGAAGCTGTGTTGGATACTTGCTGGTTTTGTCTGAGAAGTGTGGATTGCTTTATGAGGATATTTCATCTTCTTAATATTAAAAATTATACAACCAAGCTGAGCATTTCTCTTGGGGTTTTTTGTTCTTGTATTTCAGTTTAGATCTGCAACAGAAAGTGCAATGCAGAGGCATTTTTCTATTTAAGATTAAAGAAGTATTTTTCCCAGTTTCACTTTATGAAATACATTGAAGTGGCATTTTTTTAACAGCTCTGTCCCAGTTATCTCTTCCCAAGTGTAAATACTCTTCTCTAAGTAAATACTGAGAGTTAAGACAGTATTGACATGTGTATTGACATGTGTTTGACTTCCGTAGTCTATGCATCAGTATCAATATTTATTCAGTGCTGTATTCAGGATATTCATAAACCTCCTCGAATTAGCGTAAAATTTCCTATCATGCCAAAACAAAGTCCTTATGGACTCCAGAAAAATATATAGCAGGTCTAGCAAGCTGTATCTTGGTTTGTTTGTTTGTTTTTAGATTTTATTTTTTTGTTTTGAGTCAGGAGTATTGGAAGCAGACATTGTCTTTACTGACATAGTACTTCTGTCGATGGTTATTTTATGCAATTAGTTTTAATTGAAATAAAATTTTATTAATCTATTAATTTGAAGTTTATTGTTGACCTGGTTTCTGGAGATGACTCAGATATAGTCTTAGAGCTGATAGTTTTGCTGCTGGTAGCTTGCTTCTTTTTTTTTTTTCATGTGTCTTTTAAACAGTCTTGTTCCTTGGTGAAGTGCTACTTGGCCTTTAAGTTTGTTCACACAGCTGATGTATTTGTAGCCCATTGGCATATGCTGTCTTTGCATTTTCTTCTTTAAATAATATTCACAATAACCCGTCTTGAATTTTACACCTCCATTTTTCTTATAGGTAACAAATGCAGTTACGATTTCTGTAACTCTCTGTTAATTGAGTTATACTTTTTTCTTCCAATGTGCCAGCTGCTTTTCTTAAATGACCTTTTTACATATTCAGCAAGGAGAAAAAAAATGCTCTTTGAAGTAGTGTTTTCTGTTTATTTCTCTCACCTTTCCTCTCTTTTCTCTACTCTTGTGTTGTTTTGTGCTTATGTTTTTCTCCAGTTCTCATTCTGTGTGTTGTTAATTCTTTCTTTTCTAGAGTGTGTAGAACTAGCAGGTGCTTAAAGCCTTAATTTAGCTTTGAATATTTTCTGTTTCCCGTGTTGCCTTTGCCCCACCTCAGTTGTTTTGGGATTCATTTCCTACTGCCCTTGTGTTCTGAACAATTGAAATGCCTTAATTTTTGCTCTTTCTAGATACATTGTGGTGCTAATTGCAAAATATTTCTCAGTAAATTTTGCACATTTAGATGGCCTTTTGTACTTCTAGGGGTTTTCCTGCCGTGCAGTCATATGAGAATTCCTTTTAATTTTCCCGATAAATATTGTGTAAATTATTTCTTTATGGTAGTACAGGGTCATTTAAGAAAACTGATAGAGCTCAGAGGACACCTTCAGACTGCCAATTTTTTTTTTACTGTTTCAGGGTTTTTCTGCCATTCCCAGATCGGTGTTCTATTTTTTCCCCAATTCAGTATTCCAGTTCCATTTTTAGAACTGTATGACTGAAGAGCAAAAAAAAAAAAAAAAGTGGCCAGGTTAGGAATATGATATAAAAATATTTGTTCAATAATGCTGTGATACTCAGTGTTCTGATTTATACAAATGCTTTGTGCTCTGTATTTCTAAGGGATAGCAAGGTGGTATTGAAGGATCTCAACCAAACACATTGAAACTATAGCAACAGGAGGCAAGAGGAAGGAAAGTAGTTTGGTTTGTTATGGCCTTTTGTATGTCTGTGCTACGAAAGTGGGCATAAGATTTAGAATAAATTTAAGAAAACCAGCCAGACAACAAAATATTGGCCTAGAGATATGTAAAAATGAATTGTCTTTCTTTATTTTTTTAGCCATTAATTCTTGGAATATGTTTGGGGTTTTAGTAGTCACCAGCCTAGTTATATCCAAACTTTAGTGTCAGCTTTGTAGCAAAATTCTTCCAATATTGATCTTATAAAGAC
This sequence comes from Origma solitaria, assembly GCA_013397895.1. NCBI lineage: Eukaryota > Metazoa > Chordata > Aves > Passeriformes > Acanthizidae > Origma > Origma solitaria. The sequence goes on from VZRL01001861.1 coordinate 139,900, forward strand.
ACCTTGTGGGCTTTATTTGTACTTGGTAATGTTAACTGAAGTAGAGACATCATTAATGTAGCAACTGATGGAATTCACAGGTGAGATTTTGAACTGACCTTTCATCTGTACATTTATAAAGTACTTTTGCTCGATCTTCTGTTAATGCTGTTTTGGGGCTTTAAACGGGGATGTGTTGTTTACAATATTTAATACAGACTTCTGTTGGATGTTCCCCTGGGACTGGCTTGCACGTGAGCCTTACTTTCACTTCTTGATCTTACTGTTTGCAGTAAGTCTCATGTTGGATATCTCAATCCTAAACCACTTTTTGTTGCAAGGAGGAAGGTTTCCTGATCTGAGATAACAACCTGGGCACTAGAATGTGTGTAAGTTTATATTCTGGTAAGATAAAGAGCTGGGATGGTAATTTGGCTGTTAAAACAGCAATGGGAAGCTAATGTGAATCCTGGCTAGTGGGATAAGGAGGTGAATCTATCAAAGCATCCCATTTGAGAGATATTGGCACCTTGGTCTGAAAGTTCAGATGCTGCACAGAGCTTCTGTGACTTTCCCTGTCAGGGAACAGAAATTTAAGCCACTTAGCTCATTGAGTGTAGCCTACATTGTGCTGGCAAAAAGCCAGTTTGAGGTGAAGGAAACTGCAGCCTGTACCAAGCAACCAGGAAAACCCCATGCCAGGCACAGCTGTGTCTTCCTCCCTCCTTTCTTGTTGGATTGTTGGTTTGATTTCCCTGGGGGTTTTTTGTTTTTTTTTTTGTTTGTTTTGATTTTTTTTTGTTTTTTTGGTTTGGTTTTGTTTTTTTTTTTTTTTTTGTCCAAGGATCTTTCCTGGCAATTCAAGCAGATGCAAAAACCCATTTGTATCTACATTTGAATAGGAGATAAACCAGAGCTTGGCTTCTATGCTGGCTGAGGAAAGTTTGTTTTTTCTCCCAAAAGTTTTGCAAACTTCCTGGTTTCATTTGGGTTTTTTTCTTTGTTTTCGTATCTGACATTTGCAGTCTCTGGTTTTGGGTGTAACTGTTTTCCTTTTTGCCATCTTTTGCTCCTGTCAAGTCATGCCCTGACTGTTCTGCTGTTTGTTTCAGACAAGCAGCAAAGTGAGGCTGACATTAATTAGCTGTTTGCATTTACCAGACATAATATAAATGTTGCTGCCGATATGATACAGTGGGAACAACATTTATTGTTGTGCTGTTTCTTTTTTCTTATGGGCTCCCAGTGTTTCTGAGCAGCTGTACTTTTTAGATCCTGAAGGTTTCTATGATTGCAAGGATGACTTTTTTTTTTCACTGTGTCTATCTGCAGATTTCATATAAACTAAAATAAAATGATAGGTCTGATAACTCTGATCCTATATTTTAGTATTTTATCTCTACAGATTTTTAAAATGAAAGCAGTGTTAAGCATCATTTAAAAGAAGATACTAATTTTATTGTTTGCAAATGCCTCGTTATTTAGGAAGAGTGGAGTGTGTACACAGATTTCACAGGATGTGTATTGTAGAAGGATGTGGATAAAGAAGTTTTGTGCTTCTCTTTTTTTGTTTTGTTTTTGTGGTTTGTTTTGTTTTCTCAGTAGTTTTGATGCTTTACTGCAAGGGTCTTGTTCATCTCATGATTGGCAATTGTTTATCTTGGAAAACCTGCATTTTAATGAGACCAGGTGAATCTTGTATGTTGTCCAGGGAACACAGTGCAAAGAAAACATTTTCAGGAAGATGGAGGGGAAGAGTATTAAAACAGAGAGCCCAGGCAAATGTTTTTCAGAATCTGGAGAGAAAATGGCTGTATAGTTCTTGGAAAAGATTAGTTCATATAGTAACCAGAAGTTTGACTAACTTAGAGATTTTGTGTTTGGTGGTCTTTTAAAAAAAATAATACTGTTGTTTAGAACTTTTTAAATTTGCAGATACAAATTGGCTTTGTTTTGGTTCACTTTACTACAGATCATGAATATGGTTAATATACATAGTACTGTGTAAGATCAGGATATCTGGCTTGCAAATGTGAATCTTCAAATGCCACAGTTCTATGATGTAACTTAGAGTCTGTGCTTGCTTCCACTTAGATGAGGCATTTTTTCCTTAAGTGAATTATTGGAGGGCTTTGGGAATTGCTGTACTGAGGACGAAAACATCTGGTAATCATTGCTGTATTTGCTGTTGTTTGGCATGTGTCTGCAGTTAGATATGGTGTAAATCTGGGATTTCTGAAGAATTTTGACACAGTTGTGTCAGTTCTGGCATTCCTTACTACTTGAACATAAGCTATTTTATGTGGAGGTAGTTCCTCTGACTTCCTGTTTCTCCCTGACTTATTCAGGAAAGGTCTCTATTCAAGTAAATGGGGAATGCCCTGCAGGAACAACAGTCTTGTAGTCTGGACAAGATCTTGCATGTATTTACAACAATGAGCAATGCATTATGCTGGTTTTACTGCTTTCTCAAGTTGGGATCAGCCTGTTGTCTCTTTTGCATCTTTTAGAAGTGTAATTTCATTTCAAACAATGTCTTAAAATAGTCCATTCGGCCTGCTTATAGCTTTAACGTTCTTTTCTGATTAGTAAATAAATTTTTACATTTGTTAGTTGTTTAGAACCAGCCTAGCTTGGGGCGTTCTAGTTTGAGTAGGAAAATTTTGTTATAATAGCTGTTCCTACCAAGGCAGTTCCCTTGTGGAACTGTTCTGAAATTGTGTGTATACTCACCTTTTATTCCAGAGTAATTCATATTTGCAAAATAAGGCAAGAAGAGAAATACTGTTGCTCTCTAGTTACAGCAGGCTGAACTCTTGCAGGATGGCTACTGCAAATAACTTCTTTTTAAAGCACCTCTCTGGGTAATATTGCAGTGGATGAGATCGCAGCACAAATGCACTAGCCTGTATTTCCCAATGATAAAATGGAAATTTAGTGAATTGTATATGTATGTGTTGCTAAGAGCATGACTTACCAGCAGGACTTCTTGTATGACAGAAATTGCAAAATTACCACCATTTCACCTGAGGTGTCAAAGCAGATGCATTGCTTTCCTTAACAGAATTCTTCAGGAATTACAATGTCTCATTGAGAAGCCTCTATTACTTCACAGTTCCTTACTGTCGTTCTCCAATGTCTGCATTGTTGTGCCACTCCAGAAGTCAGAGGCAGTTCTGATTTCACTGCTTCTGTTCTCTCGTGCTGTACTGCAGTAAATCTCAGTTGTGTTGCAGGAGTTCTTTGCATTTTTTTCCTATTGGATGAGATAGGAAAGAGTTATCAGTTTTCCCTGTCAAAAGCAGTGAGCTAAGTTTCAACACCCCTTTCAACTAATTTTTGTTTTGGAAGTTTCCCTGTAGTTTATTGGACATGTTTCCTTAAAAAGGTTTTTTTTCCATAGATGATTTATTGTGCATTGGCTCCACAAAGACATTATCAAGTCTAAATATAGGCAAAGGAAGGCAGGAGATTCTTGTAAGATGACTTGAAATTTGTTGCAGCTGATACAAATCCATTATCATTTTAATTATACTTGGAATATACAACAGTCAACAATCTGAGCAAGCGACTATAAGAAATCTGATGGTTCTTGTGCATCAGTTAGACTCTGTCTACATCTATTGTATGGAGGATTGGCAGAAGTGACTGTGTTTTTTACAGACCCATATCCCTTGCTTTGCCCCACTGTCAAAACGAGATCAGCTTTGAGTTTCCTGCCTTCCTCACTGCATTCCCAGACAATTCTTGGTAATGGATGCTAAGGAGTCCAGATTAAGAAGTGCGTCATTAGATAATTGTGTTCCAGCAACAGATTGCTTTAGTTGGGAATGTAATGCAATTTGAAAGAATTTCCTGATGCCTGGAGTACTGTAATGTTTCATTTAGTGTGTTTGCAAAGGATCCAGATTGTTCCTTCTCCATCCAGAGCGAGCTGGGAGTGCTGTAAGACACAGTGGTTTGCTTCCATCCATAGCTTGTTCTGTGCCCATTTTAGCTCCCTGCAGTACCACTCCTTTGGAAGGACTAATGAGCGGTAGTGGGCAGCACCTCGTCCCACACATTTGGGTTTCCTGTCCTGATGAGGTTTGTGATAAGGACTCTAACTATTACTATCCCTAATGTGCTTGGATTATATGTTCTTGAGAAGCCACTTCATCTAAGTGTGACCTCCAGCCTTTTGAGACTGAGTGGTCATTTTCTGTGTGTCTAAGAAATCTTGCTCAAGAGACCGCAGAATCACAGAATCATCAAGATTGGAAGAGACCTTCAAGATCATCTAGTCCAGCCATCAACCCAGCATAATCACCCCGAACCATATCCCAAGTGCTACATCCGGATGCCTCTTAATGTTCAAAATATTTTTAATAATTGAAACACCAGTCTTCCTTGTTTTGTTCTTTTTCCAATGCAGCAGAGGAACCTTTATCATTTCTCATCTTTCTGGTTAGGCATTTCACTTGTTTTAAGTAAGTCTGTCAAAAAGTGGTTTGTTATTTGTCACTGTGAAGTTTGTTTTGTTCGCAGTCTGTCATATCAGTAGTTCAGAAGTGTGCCAGAGCAGGAGCTCTCTCGGGGAGGCTCGAAGACCTGGTTCATGCTTTGGTCAGGTTGTTCTTGAGTTACATTTTGGTAAGACTTCACTGTCCAGTGGTTTGTTACAGCTGCTTGCAGGGAAGGTGCCCAAAGTTGATTTGGAGAAGGACAGTTGAAGAAGAAAATTATTAATTACTTCATAGTGGGGAATTCTTCTGAAGAAAAAACAAATCTTAATAAGGCAATATTTCTGTTGGATCCTGTCCTCTTCCTAGTCTTTCTAGACCACTGATCTTACTGCTGTCTAATTTGATTTAGGTTTACTTTGAAAAATGTGCATAATCTGTATTGGTTTGTTATTTGCCTGTTGAGACAGATGATATTTTTTATAAAACATGTTTTTTTTCTGTGCCATAAAGCATATACAATAAAGTGGTACAATAAAAAAAGGCTTTTATTTGTTGCTATTCAGTCTTTGTAGGAGTTTGGCCTTGTATTTTAATATTTATTCTGTAGTTCTGCATACAAGTCCTATTTCAATAGGTTATAAAGCTCTCATATAATATATTCACGTTTTCTTTTACTGCTCTAGTAGAAATGTGCTGTCTGATAGTGATGTGTTGCTTGATCTCTGATCTGTTTTTCATTTTTAGAAAAGTCACCTAATGTCACTAAATGTGTGAGCTTTAAAGATATTCATCACTGCTTTTATATCACGGTATGCTAGGTTGTATACTCATCATTAACTGGAAGTCTCAAATCTGTTATTTCAGAGCTGGTAGTTGAGTGGAGGTTCTATAGCAGTTACATAATGCACGTTCCAGCTGCCAGAACATCTGTTGGTTTCTGGGGTTTTTTTGTTGTGGGATTTTTTTGTTTGTTTGGTTTGGTTTTTTGTTTGTTTGTTTGGTTTGGTTTTTTGTTTGTTTTTTTAACAACAGAATTGTTTGGTAGTTGCATTAATACAGAATCATTTCCTGGATGGTGGCAGTGACTGTCAGAGCAGGTTTTCTCATGGCATCCCTATGTAGACTTGGAGCTGCAGAAAACTGGAAGAGTTTCATACAGTTTTATTAAAAAGACAAAATCTTCTCAATTGGGCTCCGCGAGTATTATGTTGATGTAGCTGGGTCTGTTGTTTATTGTTAGCTTCAACATGGTAGTGGTCTGGAATCACTTTTAAAGCCCAGGTATTCACAGCTGCTTGTTGGATGAGTTTTGAATCTTATACAAAAGTCCTGCAGGAGAACATTTTAAATGTAGACTCTCAAAGACTATTTGTAATTTCACAGCCTTTATTTCTCAGCTTTTTAATGTTAGGTAGATGTTAGCAGTCAATGAAGTTGTAAATACTCAAATATATACAGAGAGTGTGGAATTCCATGAAATGATGTTTGTTTCTATGTTTAGGGTGGAAAACAATGTCCTACTTACAAAGCTTATGAATGATGTGATACATAATACACAAACAAACCTAAAAAACAACCAACCAAAAAACCCCTACCCAACCAAACTTGAAACTGAAAGGAATATAATATTGTAGCAGCCTAATGTACTCAAGTATACATAGTTGTATATATTTGTGTAATGCTGCTGGGGGTATTAATAAAACCAGCCCACATTAACTCTAACAACTACAGAGAGTTAAATTCCTTGGTTTACAAAGTAAAATTTTACTTCAAGATGTTAGAAAATGGCATAGTACAAGACATAGAATTTCTTTCTGGGCATTATAAAGAAAAGCGTTTTTATTTCTCGTGATGTTTCTGGGCAGTTTCATATTTGTGGCAGAAAACATTAAATAGAAGATTAATTTTTCTGAAATAAAAAAATGAAAAAAATGTGTTTAGTTTAACCTTAGGAAATGAAAACAATGGGACACTTAAAAACCATGTAGGTAGATATCTGGCCTGAGTATGCCAAGCAGGTTTTGACAGTTCCTGGCTTGTAGCAGGTCTGTGTCCCTCAGTGCCTGTGCGGTGCCACTGCTGTGTCTGCAGGGAGTCTGTAATATGCTCCTTCAGGCACACAGCAGAGGACAAAACAGAGCTCTGTTTGCAGGCTCCATGAAAGCAAACTAAAATATTAGAGCGTTTTTATGTTGAAGAAAGTAATGTGGCTGTATTCTACTTTTCAGAGCAGCGGAAAGAGTTCTGTGTTGGAAAGTCTTGTGGGGAGGGATCTGCTCCCACGAGGTACTGGAGTTGTCACCCGGAGACCTCTTATTCTGCAGCTGGTGCACGTTTCCCCAGAGGATGGTCGGAAAGGAGCTGGAGATGAAAATGGTAAGTGGGATCCAAGAATGTGTTTCTCCTTTTTGGAAAGAGAATTCATGTCTTTCTTGTTCTTTTAAATAAAAAAATCAGTTGTTGTAATCTTAAATCTCAAGTGTGCTTTTTAAAATTTGCTTGGAAGAAAACACAGCTGTCATCACATCTGTTCTGTCCATTTCGCAAATGTCATGAAGTCAGAATCTTTTGGATATTCAAAACATCTTCAATGTTTTAAGCTTTCCTATTCTTTGGAATTTCTTTTGAGAAAAATAGGTCAAATAAAGCATCTCAATTATAAACATAATTGTACGGAGTGTGCAGAACTTGATTTTCTTGTGTGTGTTTTATATCCCCTCCTCTTTTGCTGTATAAATAAGGTATTTCATTGAGAGGATGATGAGTATGAAAGTTTTTAGAAGGAGGTTAGGAAATAGGTAAGTTCTTTTTGTCGCAAGGAGAGAACACAGTTAGGGTTCATAACAATTAGCATGCAAGCCATGTGAGAAATTGTAGGGACAATTCAGGCTGGAAATGATCTCGGGAGACCTCTAGTCCAATCTCCTCAAAATAGGGCCAACTCTGAACTCAAGACCAGGTCTCTTGGGCCTTAATCCATTTGGGTCTGAAAGCCTCCAAGGATGGACAATTCAGTCACTGAGCAACTTTTTAGAAATGGCACATTTGATGTCTTTAAATGCAGTTTTACATTGCTTGTATTGTGCAGTGTATAGTTTGTATTTCTAGAACTTCTCAGAATGCTTGGATTGTGAGTTGTAGGGTAAAATGTTATTTTGTTTTTCTTTGCAACTTTACAGGTATAAAAGGAGGTTTTGTAATTGGAGTATTCTGAGTCAAGGCATAACCTTTTTATTTTAGGTTGCATTTGATTTGGGGATTTGGATTTCAAATTTAAAATTCATAAGGATGTTGGGCAAAATTATTATTTATGATGCCCACTTAGATTTTTTTGGGGGAAAACAATCAGTATGCAAGAGGTACATGCTATAATCTCATCTTGTTCCCCTGAGAGAGATGTGGGCTTGTTTGGTGAGAGCAGAGAAACCTTTATGATTTATCAGGTGAGTTTGAAATGTCACTTCTCTCCAGAATTCAGGCAAATTGTGGTCTAAGTGGTTTTGTCCCTGCTGTGGTTTAGACTGTGTTCAGTTTGTGATGTTACATCTGAGAAGATGAGATCAGGTAGCTTGGAAAGAAAAAAGATGACAACCTCTTATCCTGGCTGTGCTGTGTGATGTTGTAATAAGTGCCATTAGAGGGCTATTTTCAGAGGTAATTTTATTTGTAATGAGGTGGATGTTGAGCTAGGGTTGAATGTGGATTTGGGATTTCCCAGAGGGAAATAGTCTTGCAGAAAAGGATTTTATCCTGATGAGGGATTTTGTGGAATATTGGACAAGAGAATCTCAGTCTTGGCATGATGAGAGTATCAGTCTTGGCATGCTGCTCTCTGAATGCTGGCATGGAACTCTCTGTAGACACAGATACTTTTATACTTATATCTCTTCTGACTTGTGTTCTGTGCTTGTCACCTGTACCCATCCTAATGCTTGCTCTACATATCTACTAGTACTGTATATTAACACAGCCATTTCACAGTAGCTACTGCTCTGTGGTTCTTACAAGCTTCAGTTTTATCTCTGTTGGAGTGTTGGCATCCAGAAAGTTTCCTGGTTTTTGACACAAAGCACTTTTGACTGCCGTGCTGCTCACTTGAGGGACAAATGATACCCTTGTACTGTGCTCACTGCAATAAATCCAAAGTGTCAGAAAATAACAGAGATAAATTTTCCATTAAATGTGAAGTCCTGTATTTTATAACATGATATTTCAGACTGATATATATAGTCTGCAGAGAATGTGTGTAATTTGATGTGAAGGAAATGTTCTCATTTTGCTTTTGCTGTTTATTGTTAGCCTCTAGTGATTCAGCACATACGGTGTGTTTGATGTAGTGATACCACACTGTGGTGTTCTCTGATCAAATTACAAGAGAAGCAGCACTTATCAGAGAACTGGGCCTGGTCTTGTGAATTATTAAATTGGTCTTGCAGTGAAGACCTATTCTGGTAGTTCAGAAATGGAAAATAAGAGAGAACATACCCATGGCCAAGTAGTAAGTGCTTATAGATGTTGTGTCCTTCTTGCGCTTTCATGGTGTTTTACAGACATCACATAAAAGTCGAGTTGTAAATTCTTCAACCCTTCATTAAAAAGTTGTTTTTTGTAATGAGATTTCCATACATTGAAAAAAATTACAAGATGAGAAGGATGGTACATATATTGTCTCTTCTTAAATCTGTCTCAGAACTGATGTAATTCTTTAATTGAATCTTTAAAATATTGATGCACAGCATCAGATTTCCTTCCCATGCAGTAACACTACTTCTAGTGACATTAAAAAAGTTTCTTTACTCTTTCTGATTCTTGCCATGAGTAAATTATGAGGAACATATTTCACCAAAGAAGTTCAACTGTGGAGCCCAGTGGTGCTGTTGTCTGTACTCAGATAAGAAAATATTGTGAGCTGTTGGAATTAGGTGGATGGCAATAATAGTCATCATCAAGTAAACTTCGTTGTATAGAATATCTGATTAATATGCATCATTTTTATGTGTTTAGTTAAGATCTTATTTCTGTACATATGTTACACACCCATCAATACTAGAATAGCATGCACATCTGTCTGCATGCATTTGCGGTCTTTGTAATAGAATCTGGGACTGAAAATTAATAAAATGCTATATATTAAATATGATTAAAAATGTTAAACACCATTCAATGCTGTTTCTCTTTAACTGCAGACCCTGCTACATGGAAAAATCCAAGACACCTTTCCAAAGGTTGCCTTTATCCACTTGCTTTTTCTCCCTACACCTGAAGTGCATGCTTATATACACTAATCACATACATTTCATGCCACTTTATTGTTGGTTACACTTTTCCTTTTACACTTCAGCTACTGTGGTGATTATTTTGCTGAGTCTTGTGATACGATTGATTTTCAGTTTTCTGACCTTGTTGCATTAGAATGAGATGATTTTTGCTTTCCTTCTGTGCTGTTGCTGCTTCATAGAACTTCCTGCACTTTTAATTCCCAAATCCTTTAAAAAAAAATCTGTTGATCTGTTTCTTAAATTTCAACTGAAGTGACAAAATAGTTTTGAAAAATTACTTGATTGTAGGTAAACTGTTTTTTGCCAAAAGGCCAGATTTCTTGTAGCGTGTTCTTGTAGAGCAGATTGCTGTGTCAGGAAGCACAGAGGAAATGACCACAAACTAAAAATTGGAAATGGAACTTTCCCCTAATACTTGAAAACCTAATTGTGAAAGTGTGAATATCTTGTGACTGAAATACTGCCTGTGCTACAAAGCAGGAATTGAACAAAACCTCCTTTGCTGTTTCTGGGACTGCTCTTGCAAAGTCCCTAAGTAATTCTGGACTTCAGTGGTGGCTGACAAGAGTGAAGATGTTTGGTCCTTGACAGATTTGGGAAGAGACATATTCTCCTAAGGCTTCTTCGTTCTGCAGAATTCTTATGTATTTTCTGTTTGCTTGCTTTTAGTCCTACAGGTTTTTCTAACGTTTTCTTTCAGCTGTAATTTGATCTCACTTGCATGGTAAAAGCAAAGATGCTAAAAGCTAGCCTTTTTTTTCAGGTTTTTTAAATTATTGCTAATAATTCTTTTGTTTTCTGTTACGAGCTGATACTTAGTGAACAAGACCATTTCTGAAAGATTGTAGGATAGGTGATTGGCTCAGTCACAGGTAGGAGAGTGGACCTTGTGTGAGACAAATTAGACATAATAAAGAGATGTAATATTCCAATTGACAGTATCATAAATCTGTACTGAGCTACTTAACATTTAACAGTAGAAAGCTAACTAATTTTTCTTTTGCTGCTTGAAAAAAAATCACATAGTTTTCAATGAGCAGGCCTTGGGAAAATGTTATTGAAACATTACTTCTTCTTTCTCATGTATCAACTTTTGTTTTCAGAGGTAGATGCTGCAGAATGGGGTAAATTTCTTCATACCAAAAATAAGGTATGTTTACTCTGATGGTGTAGTAGCAGTGTCATAAATATGTTAAAATATATATACTTAATTCTGTTATCTCTCCCCTTGACTTTTCTGAAAAGGAGATGATTACTGGCATTGTAATCTCTGCTGTACTGTATGGCAGAATACTGAGGATTTTGTGTTCTGCTTTTTATGAGTGGAAAACTTTTGAAAACATAAAATGTCTGTTGTGTGGGTCATTGATTCTGCTGAGTTATTTCTCTTAGTCTTGCTTGCGTTATTTCATTGATGATTCTGTTTTGTGCATTGGCGTAATGAGAACGGACATCACAAAGTCAAGGGTAGGTGTGATCACAACCATTGCAGTCCACTGAAGAATTGGCCACTTCAGAGGTTTATTAGAAAACTGTGAAAAACAAGGAAGAGCCTCATGTGCATCAGGGTCAAGGAGCAGAGACTGACACGACCTAGCACTTAGTAAGAGATTCAAAGCTTAATTCTTTGCTTGAAGAAAGTCATATTTTTGTTGGCAGATAAATTATGTGAGTGTTTATTACTTTAAACGTATTTGCTCACGTTCTAGGCAATGCTAAAAACTGAAGGAAAGCTAGAGCGAAATATATAGGGAGCCAGTGCAAGGGTAGCTCTGTGCTAACTTTGCATTGTTGGAAAGAGAACAGTTTTTACAAGAGTGGAAAAATTTGAAAATGAAACTCTGCCCTTTGTCCTCTTGAAGATGAGAGAAGAGGTTTAGGTTACATGTTGTTGATTAACTTCAGAGGATTACAACCAGATTCAAAATGGAATGAAGTGTTTGAAATTCTCTTTAGGTAGACATGAATTAATAACTTGTGTCAGACATTGATGGGTTATAAGTACTAATAGCTGCCATCTCCCAGAATTAGTCAGCAGATTAAATGCCAATTTCTGTAATTTTTATCACTGATGATTGCTGTTAGCATCATCTTAAGGGCTAACAGTAATTATTTTTTTTCATATTCTGTATACTTAGAGAGTTTTTCACCATCCCTTGGAGAACATTATTTTGCAGTTAAGTAAGTGAATGCTGCCTTTGATTTTTAAACATTTTTTTTCCTTCTTACTTCAGATCTATACAGATTTTGATGAAATTCGTCAGGAAATAGAAAATGAAACAGAGAGGATTTCAGGAAACAATAAGGTGAATCCTGTACTCTCCATCTTTGTCTTGCTTATTGATTCTTTTGCTGCTTAAACCTTTCTTAAACACTTTTGGCAGCTAGGAGTGAAAAGCATTTAACTGTTCTGATGAAGAACACAGTAATGCTGCTTTCTATCTTGAGATTTTTTCACTGTGTTTTGAGATAAATGACTTCAGCTAAAAGACAGAATTGTTGCTTCAATTCAAGGTTCAAAAAAGAGTTTTGAGTTAAACTTGCTTTCATTTTTCCACATACATGGCTTTATGTGTAATTATAAGCTGGAGTGCTGCCAAAGACAAAAGAATTGGTTGACAGATATGTATGGCTTTTTTTCCTTGCTGTGTCTTTTAAGGTATGTGGTGGAAGAAAAATCTTTCTAGTATGAAACTACAGCCTTTGGATTTTTAAAAGATGCATTTAAATAATCCAGGGCAATAATTATTATTTCTTATTAATGCTTTTCTAGGGGATCAGTCCTGAACCGATTCATCTTAAAATCTTTTCTTCTAATGTTGTAAATCTGACTCTTGTGGACTTACCTGGAATGACAAAGGTAAGATGCAGAATTCTCCTCTTCTGACTCTGTGTGAAGAGTGTATTTTGAACAAGGTGTGCCTGTTCACTCTTCGCCACTGTTCTGTATTGTTAGATAAACACCTTTTCTCATAAATTCGATATGTGACTTTTTCTCTAGGTGCCTGTTGGTGATCAGCCTAAAGACATTGAACTTCAGATCCGAGAGCTCATCCTGCAGTTCATCAGCAACCCCAATTCGATTATCCTGGCAGTCACAGCTGCTAACACAGACATGGCCACTTCGGAAGCGCTGAAAATAGCTCGGGAGGTGGATCCAGATGGTAAGCACCAAGTCACACTGGATGCTGGAATTCAGCTTCTTTTTGAAACTAAATCCTAACAGAAAACTCAAGTTGTTTGGGCAAAATATAGTAAGAAAAGCAAATGTCATGACATTTCCTAGAAAGTATGATTTTTATATTTGCTTGAAGACTTTTTCTGCAGTCTCTGCAACTCAAGAGAGTTCTGGGATGAATTAATAACATAGATTTCTGGCTTGCCAGCAGGCCAAGTAACTATTCTAGTAGTCATGGAGTCACTTCTGTTTCCACAGCAGCAAAATGGTATTACAGAATGTTGGGGTTTTTTAGGGTTTTAGTAGTTTACAGTGGTCTGTTAGGGCAATTTCATGCTTCTGTTAAATACACCACCCTGCAGCTAGCAATTGACTGTTAGTCTAGTGACTTTTAGTAAGGATAAGATTAATATGTGCTGTCAGTATCCATTTTGGTGCCCCGTATTTATGTGGGAGAACTGGCTGATTTAATGTAAAAGGAAGATGATTATTGTTTTATATTTACCTAAGGACTTTGAAACAGATCTGACCCTACTGGCTGCCTGCTTCTTGCTTTTGCAAAGTGCTGTCAGTACCACTGGCTAACAAATGGCACTCTGATTTGAAAGAACATGGATTAATACACTTGGAAAATAGGTGTATGGGAATTAGGCTAAAATTTAGTGTTGGTATGCTTTACCCTCAAACATTTCTTCCCATAAAGTATAACATTTCTTGATTGTATTCAAGCTCAAAGTCTGCTTTGGCTTGGCTGCCACATAACCTTGAGGGAAGACCTCTTCTGGCAGTCTGCTCACTTGAAGTGTCCTTGTTCAAAGTAGCAGACCCCTTTTAATTTACCCCTGTAAAAATGATTGACAGTGTCTTTTGGATCACTTCCCAAAATTCTGAGACTTAAAGGTCTGGAGTGGCAGATCATGTTGCAGGTTCTGCAGGAGCAATGTTGTGTAATATAAAGTACTAAAATAGGTATGCTGTCATGAAAATTTCAAGATCCAGGAACCTACTGAGGTGCTGATTTATTTTTGTGAGACTCAAAAGGTGTGTTATATTTTAAAGAAAAAAGTTCTTGGCACATTTTTTTTCAGACCAAGAGCCGAGGAAATGTTAAGGTCCCAGACAAATCCTGGGTGTGTTAGCCTGCTGGTTTAGATGGGCAATATTTACCTATTTAATGAATTTAGGTCACTAATTCTCCACTTTGCTGACTTACTAGTTTTAGTTACTCTGATGAAATCAGAACATCCCTGTGAGTGTTTTCCTTTTGGTAGGTCGAAGAACCCTTGCTGTTATCACAAAGCTGGATCTCATGGATGCTGGCACTGATGCTATGGATGTGCTCATGGGAAGAGTGATTCCAGTCAAACTTGGCATCATTGGAGTAGTGAATAGGTCTGTGTGGGCACATTGGTGCTATTTTTAAAACTGTGTTGATATGCAGTACTGCTTTCTGCTTTTTTAGCCATGAATATAGTTTTGAGAATAAGGTGACCATGTTGAAATAAACTTCTGAATAAGCAAGTGAGGAGCTTGTTGCTCACCTCTCAAAAGGCTTTGTTCTTCCACTCAACCAACTGCTGATGTAGAGAGGAGTAGAGACACCTTTAAAAGAGCCATAGTTTCAGCACTTCTGCTGTTGTCCTTCAGCTTGAGGGCTGCTTCTGAACAGCTGTTCACATCAGCTCTGATCCAGCACAGGTCCTGTATATATTAGTCCTAACTGCAGATGGCTCTGGTACTGTTCGCTGTATTTTCTTAAGTTACTTAGGTCAAATCTCATGTAGTTTTGATAAAAGCATTGCTTAGTCTGTGCACAGTTGCCACCAATACTGATTTGTTGACTATGCTGCATGGAGCAACAAATAAAAACCTTTAAAGTCTAAGGAAGGTGAGTTAAGCGTGCAAAGCAAAAACCAGTTATTAAATGTTCTGTCCAGAAAAGCAGAAGTGTAAATTATTTTTACTTGGCATCCATTAACTACTGTGTAACTCTGCCTTTTCCCTTCAGGAGTCAGTTGGATATTAACAATAAGAAGAGTGTGGCTGATTCCATTCGTGATGAGTATGGTTTTCTTCAAAAGAAGTATCCTTCCCTTGCCAATCGAAATGGAACCAAGTACCTTGCTAGAACACTGAACAGGTATTATTTTAAGATATAAACTGATGTGTTAGACGTATGTGCAAACCTTTCTTTTTACCCTTAGTTTCTCTTTTGATGCTGTACAGTAATGCATTAAAGAAAAATGGTTCCAAACTCTGGTTCTCTCAGTTTCTGAATTTACTGTAATTTTCCCAAGTAAATGTTTTCCTTTGGTGATTTTTTTGGTCTCTGTTTTGATGGAGATGATAAAGCTGAGACTTTTCCTCCCTTCTAACAAGGGACTGTTTTCTATTTTTAGACTGCTGATGCATCATATCAGGGATTGCTTGCCAGAACTGAAAACCAGAATTAATGTTTTAGCTGCTCAGTACCAGTCTCTACTGAACAGCTATGGGGAACCTGTTGAAGACAAAAGTGCTACTTTATTGCAGCTTATTACCAAATTTGCCACAGAATATTGTAACACTATTGAAGGAACAGCAAAGTACATAGAGACTTCAGAGCTGTAAGTACAAATGTTTTCTGGAATGTTGGCTGAGTGGTTAGGTTGACTCAGTGGCTCTCACTGGCAGTGTTACTACACTGGACCATCATATACTCAAAAATGTTTGAATTCAAGCAACTGTAAAAAATGCTTGCAATGAGAGCTTTCTTCTTCTTGTTTGTTACTTCAGTTGTTATTTTCTTCTTTCAGATGTGGTGGAGCCAGAATCTGTTATATTTTTCATGAGACCTTTGGAAGAACTTTAGAATCTGTTGACCCTCTGGGTGGCCTTAACACAATTGACATTCTGACTGCCATTAGAAATGCCACTGTGAGTGTTCTTCTGTGTTTCTAAGTGTTGTGGCTGCCATTAGAAATGCCACTGTGAGTGTTCTTCTGTGTTTCTAAGTGTTGTGGCTGCCATTAGAAATGCCACTGTGAGTGTTCTTCTGTGTTTCTAAGTGTTGTGGCTGTACGATAGGGAGCAAAGGTTAAATTCTATTTAAGGGACACAACCTTGAAATGGTTCAGTGTTTTCATGACAGATTTGGCTCCTGCCAAATATGGAGATGGGCGTTGCTAAGAATTAACAGAGAAGGTTCACTTTTAAATTTTGCTGCCTGTCTTGTTGGTATGGTATTATATGTCAATGCTGTCCAATAGATAATGGCAATTTTCCTCTTGAAATTAGAAAGAAAATGTTTTTGCTTGTATAATAATTTTCATCTAAATGTGGATCCACAAATGCGAAAGCATTTTTCAGATTTGAAAGCCTCAAGTGACATGAGTAGGTAGAAATCTCCAAGATTCCATAGGGATGCTGATTACTCATTGTTTAACACAGTTTGTCTTAAAGATAGCAACTTTATAGCTTTTATTTTTAAATATTCTTGTAACATACTTTACTCCTGAGACCTGTTCTGAGTGTCAAGTGTGATCGCTGTGACCTGATTTATTCTGGGCCACATCAGGCTCTACTTCTTAGAAATTCATCTTGTTTTACTGACAATTTAGCAGCTTTTCCCCTCCTTTTGAACCAGGGTCCCCGTCCTGCCTTGTTTGTTCCTGAGGTTTCATTTGAGTTGCTGGTAAAAAGGCAAATCAAACGTTTGGAAGAGCCGAGCTTGCGCTGCGTGGAGCTGGTTCACGAGGAAATGCAGAGGATTATCCAGCACTGTAGTAATTACAGTACACAGGTACAAATTCATGCTCTAGAGTGGAGTTTGTAATTACTGGATTGTGTGTGTGTGCCACTGCTTGCTTAGTAACTTCTGGAAGTCTCACCAGTACATTTTTGGTTTGTTTTTAGGAATTACTGAAGTACCAGTAAAGTTTTGGTTTGTTTTTAGTAACTTCTGGAAGTCTCACCAGTACATTTTTGGTTTGTTTTTAGGAATTACTGAGGTTTCCTAAATTGCACGATGCCATAGTTGAAGTAGTAACCTGTCTTTTGCGTAGGAGACTTCCTGTCACAAATGAAATGGTAAGTGTCTGTCTGCTGTAATTTTGCTGGTAAAAGTGAATGTTTTTTGGATTCTTGATGCTTCTGTTTCCAGTGTCAGGAACCCACGTTATTCAAGAAATTTTGACTTGTGTTTGTTAAAAAGCTAGGTATTTAATATCTACATGGTTTGAAACTTCTTCTATATTAGGATATAGATACCTAAAAAGGAAAGGGGCGGAGTTAGGGTTAAGCATATTGTCCCCTATGTTTCAATTTCCCAAGAATTTTACTAAAACTTCAGTGTAACATCTTCTAGTCTTTCTGATATAGGTGTATTTTCCTCCCTTGTAACAGAAGCTGTGCATTTACCGTAGAGTTTGGGATGCAGTGATGAAAATTAAATTATAATCCTCATTCTGTGTGTTTCAGAGAAGTGAAAACTAAAAATTCAACTTGTAGCTTTAAGTAAATATGTTTTAATACAAAAGTCTGGTTTGGACTGCCTGTTGGGGAGTAAACAGTATTTCAATAACTGAGTCTGCATTTGGTGTGAAAAGCAAAAATTGTTTTATATACTCATTGTCCCTCATTCACGTGTAGGTGGTTTGGGGCTGAATGATCTTTTGCTATGGACAGTTAAGCTATGCTCCCCAGCATTGTAGGTCACTGCTCCTCACTAGCATTAGGTTTGCTCCCTGAATTTTTGATCTGTGCATGTCTTTCATCGCAGGTTCATAATCTGGTGGCCATTGAGTTAGCTTATATCAATACCAAACATCCAGACTTCGCTGATGCCTGTGGGTTAATGAATAACAACATAGAGGTAAGAAAATTTGTTCTGTTAAAAAGTTTATTGTCCCTTTAAGTGCAAGTGAAATTGAGAAAATAACAAATGCTTCAACTTCTTTCACTGAAGCACATTTGAATTTGGCTTGGTAGACTGCTCTTCAGTTCAAAAACAACGTGTATGGAAACTGCTGTGAGTACAGAAATTAAGACTTTGTGAAGCTGAACAGACAAAATCATTGTATTATCGTGTGTTACTTAAACTAGTCCTTTCCTAATATTATCCTATACAGGACATTGAAATTTTTGAAGAACCAAACCATGTAAACCCAAGCCTTATTTGGTGGACAATCAATTATTAATTTCAAGCAGAATCCGATATTTCTTTGTCCTCATTGCTTCAAATTCTCTTTTGCTATGAAGCGAATTCTGCCTTGTCCCTCATTTTGAGCTAATCATGTGCTGGCCACAGAATCAAATCCTTTAGATTACTTGGAGGATTTACAGCTTAATGAGGGCTGTAGGGTATCTGTGCTGAGCCAAACTGTGTATCTTTGATGTTGTTTTTCAAAGGCTCAGGTTTTGATTATGGAGTGTAGTGCAAAAAGCTTTGCAAAACTTTTTATATGGAAAATTTAGTTTTGACCAGGTAATCAAAATAATTTTATCCAAATAATCAAGGTTTTAATAGACCCACAATATTGGCATGACACTGGGTGAGATGAAATTACTCGTGTTTGTCTCTAAAATGTAAGTCATCTGTAAAATGTGAATTTTGCCTATGTGTTGATACAGAGTAATACATAATTGAGGTCTTGCTGGATTGTTTTTAAAGGAACAAAGGCGGAACAGGTTAGCCCGGGAATTGCCTTCTGCTGTGCCACGAGACAAGGTAAGTAAATGGTCGATTTTATTTTTTATAGAAAGTTTAGTGCATTCTCCTAGATCCATTCTAAGTATTGGAAATTTTGATATGCTGCACTAGTAACAGTCTTGGGAGCTTCCAAGTGTTGAGTTTCTTCCTTTCAATTTCATAAGGTAGAAGTGGAATGTCATTTTCTTAAAATTATGCAGTTTTTGGGAGGTTTTAAATCTGGTATTTCTGAAGACTTGTCTATAAATTTAATATTACACTTACTACTTGAATGTCATCTCAGGTAAGGTATAAAATGCCTGCATATGTTCAAGATGGACTCAGAACTTTCATGCCTAAATTTATAGCTGAGACATGTTGATTTCAAAAGATAAACAAGTGATTTAAAATATCCAATGTGCCCACATAGTGACTTTTTAAGTCACTCTTAAACCTGCAGTTTATTGTAGTCTTGCTTTCTTTGGGGAGAATATGTTGAGGTGACATTTTCAGTTGTTCATCATAATCCAGTCATGTACTCTGTCTCTGGAGTTGGTTAATTTTAGCAGGTTTTGGAATTAGTGCAATTACAGGGGTGGAAGAACCAACCAAGTGTCATGGAAAATATTGTCTGGCTGTAGAAAAGAATAGTGTGACAATAAGCTCGAATTCTGGACAGTTATTTAATATCATGTGAAGTATTTAAAATTCAAAGGTATAGAATATAGCTCAAGCTCCTCATGAGGTTATAACAGGAGTTTCTACAGCTGATAGAAATCTGTTCACTAAGTTTGTTACCTTAAAAAGTGAGACCAAGTCCCAGAGTGGATCTAATACTACTGCCTTTAATCAGTCTAAGACAATTGATGGATTAACTGGGAATTTAAGGTAGCTGTCTAGAGATGGCTTTTAGTGTTCTTTGATCCTTCTTTTTATTGATTTCACATTTATGTTATCAGGGTAGGAGCAGAAATGAAACTGGAGGTCAGATAATCCAAAAGTCTCTTAAAACTGTCTTGGAGATGCTTTTTTTTTTTTTTAATTTTTTTTTCCTTTCCATTTATTTATTTATGTATTTCTTTTTTTTTCCCTTTTTTTTTTTTTGGGTGCTTCTATTACCGTTTTTCTTGCAAATTCAAAATACTTCTTTTCTGGATTTTGAAAGATGCTAGCAGGTAAAACTGTATAAAATTTTCTAGGTAGATTTTGGTGGTCTTCAGTTGAATTTTTTTTTTTTTTCCCCTCCCTACACTTTTTTACCTTCCTTAGCCTACTAAGGCTCCAGGTGCATTGGCACCTGCTTCCCAGGAGACTGTTACTGCTGCTTCTGCTGAGGCTGATGGCAAGGTCTGTCTTGAATTTTCCTCTAAGCACTGCATGCACGTTTCTGTTGTGGTGCCCCAGGTGTAAGGAAAGCAGTTTGTCTGTAGTACTTTGTCAGTGACACCGTGTCCTACCCACTGTGGATGTCCTACCTGGTGAGGATTACTTGGCACCACTGATTTTAA
The DNA here is from genome assembly GCA_013397895.1 of Origma solitaria. NCBI lineage: Eukaryota > Metazoa > Chordata > Aves > Passeriformes > Acanthizidae > Origma > Origma solitaria. The sequence continues at coordinate 159,957 of VZRL01001861.1, forward strand.
TGATTGCAGTGGCGTGGAAAGCCATGCCACGAGGTGGCCAAGTCACTGCTTTCTCTCGGAACTCTTGGTTGCAATATTTTGTGGTGCAGATCTGCAGCATCATTTGCCTCAAACTGTCGATAGATTGTTTGGTGCAGTGGTATTGTAATCAAAGTGTTCAGCATGGCTGTTAAATGCATGTTTTTAATGTGTTGACAGTTAAAGAAGGAGGACAGAAGATAAGCTAAAATGTGAGTTTCCTGCTTCCTGCAGGGAATCTTTACAGGCTTTGTTCAATCTGAACCTCCTTTGTGTTGTTTCACATAATTGTTGAATCCCTCGTTTACTTATATTTGTGAAATGTGGTCTGCTGTGTTTTTTCACACGTCAGGTGTGCTGTCTCTTGTGTTAAAATAACAGCTCATTATTACTGTAAAGGCTTTTTTGCTAATTGCTCTTGCTTGGAGTCAGAAAAGATGGGCAGTCACACATTTGTCTGTTAGGATTACCAAGGGGACTCAGGCTTTCTGCTTCATTACATATTCAGCTTTTAATGCAAAGCTTCCAGTTCTGTCCTGAGCAAAGTGGCTAAAGGCAAAATCTAGCCAGTAGTAGAATTTTAACTTATTATTTTCATCAATGTTTTAGAGGTTTTGATATGCTGCAAAAATTACAAAGAAATCAAGGAAGCTGCCCGATTTGCTTTGCATTTCTGATAAAATCTGTCCGATTTGGTTTGCATTTCTGATAAAATCTGTTCTCTGTTAGGTGGTGCATTCCACCCTTGCGTAGCTTTGTTTCTGAAACTGCTTTGGAGATAGAGCAGGCTCCACAGGAACACAGAATGAGAGTGGCACAGGGATTTTTGTCATTTTGAACAGCTGTCTCACAATCAGAAATAATGCAGTGGAGCTTTCCTTAACAATAATCTTCTCTTATTAACAGAGTTTGATTTGAATTCTTACAGTCTGTTCTACAGTGCCTCTGAGCAGTTGTGCAATTTAAATAAAACTTCTGATGTGCACAATTTAGCTGAGTTTCTTCCTGGTATGCTACTATTGCTATTCTATTTACTATTCTTTTTTTATCACCTTTTTTTTTTTTTTTTTTAGATTTAAGATCAGGCTGTGGTGTTTAATTGTAAGCACAATAGATAAATTTGGCTTTTTTCCTCCTATATCTGAAGCAAGACATACATAGTAGTACAGAGCCTTGAATGACCTTTCATGTTTTTTCAAACAGCAATAGGTTTTAAAGCACAGTAGTAAATAGAACAGATATTAGGCTTGTGGAAAGGTACAAAATAAAAATTTCCCTTGTTCTATATTAAAATAAACTGCTGGGATTTTTAATGCCAATTAACATATTGTGGATACCATCCACTAATATTTCTTCTGTCAGTAGTTACTAATGTTTAAGAGTTGGGTGTTCTTTTCTCAGGAGATCAGTGAATCATTCTTTGTCTGGAACTTCCCAGAATCTCTGATCTTCATTTCCAGAGGATGAAGATTTTTGTTTCAATTTGGTACAAAAAAAACCTTCTGTAAATTCTGATGGCATGAACAGACAGCTGTGGTACCTGGAAACAAAAATGTGCATATTTGTTAGCTATTATTGTAAGAAACTTCACTTTGTATTTAAATGAGCCCCAAAGAATTAAATTTAATGTATTGCAAGAGCTGTGATGATCTTCAAAATGCTTTCAGATGCTTTCAGAATGATCCTGATAATATAGGTTGTAGTGTTCTAAGGATGTATGGTAAAGAGGTAAAAGCCAAATGATTTAGGAAGACCACTCCATATTTCAGAGGTGATTTGTAGACCCTTAAAATGCTGTGGAGCTTCCACATGTGAGACATTTTCCATACCCTTTATTAGGGAGAATACGAATTTTAGTGGTACCTTTAGTCAGCTGTAAGCAGCAGAGGGAGAACAAAAGAGGGAATGTGAAGAACAGAATGAAATGAGTGTACCTATGAAAATCTCATTTCTTAGTGGGTTTTACCTGCAGAGATTTGATCAGACACTACTTTCCAGTGCCCATGATCTAATCCCCCCATGTTTTCCCAATGTGCTGTTTGTGCAGACTGCTTCTGCAGGAGCAGATGCATCTCAGGAGTCTGGAACAGGCAGCTGGAGAGGGATGCTGAAACCCAAAGCAGAAGAGGTATCAGCAGAGGAAAAATCCAAGCCAGCTGCAGCCCTACCTGCTAGTCCTCAAAAAGGACATGCTGTAAACCTATTAGATGTGGTGAGTTATCAAGACAAATACCTCTTCTTTATAGTTCAGGCTCAGGAAACAAACCAGCTCAATTCCAGATCTTGTAACTTCGCTGCTAATAGATGATATCTTTGTAAATAATTCCCACTAATAGATGATATCTTTGTAAATAATTCCCACCAGAGCAACAGGGAGCTCTTGTCGGTCTCTTCTGCTTTGCTTCTTGCCCAATCCCAATCTTCCTGCAGCCTCCCTGCCTGCTGCAGTTTCAGCCTATGATTGGGATAAATGGCTTCCTTCCACAAATTCCTGGGCAAGTGAACTCCTTGTCTAGATAGATGTTGGTACAGAAACAAATTTCAGCTCACCTCAAATTCCTGCTCTTCTTTTGCTGGAGTAATGTTTATATTAGAGAAGAATCGTTTAAAGACAAAACCCACTTAAGTTAAAAACAGATGGAGATATTTGAAATGTTTGGAGAGCTTTAGAAAAAATGTAGTGGTGCCCTCTGACCAAATCTGGATTTTGATATATCTCTGATTTTATTTCTGAAGAATTAGAGGTTTGTTGCAAGACAGGTTACATCTCAAGCTCGGGCTAAAAGAGCAGTAGTTAGAGTTTGGAGCTTTATTTACATATGCAAATTGCTAAACTGAGGGTTTGGTTTTTTTCACACAGCCTGTACCTGTTGCACGCAAACTTTCTGCCCGTGAGCAACGAGATTGTGAAGTGATTGAACGACTTATTAAATCTTACTTCCTTATTGTCAGGAAGAACATTCAGGACAGGTAAACCCAAACTTCCTTGAAATATTTAAGCCATAAAAATACTGCTTTTCAAGTTATATATATAATCTTGTAATTTTTATCTTGTTCTTACATTTGTAAGAAGAGAAGAAATATATTTATTTTTTAGAAGGGACAGCAGCAGTAAAACTTGACCATTCACAGAATTAAGGAGTTTGAAGAAGCACTTGTTTTCTCTCATGGTTTCAGTTCTGTTTAATATTAACTAAAAGGTTAAATTATTTAGGAAATGCCTGCTTTTCTGAAGGATTCTTCAATTCGGATGGATGATTTGTGGCAAAGAACTGAAATAAACTCTAGGTGCTGCGTATCCCTGACAGAGTTCTGATTTGCTTGATTTGTTTTTGATCTGTTTATTTCAAATGGGAAGGTCGAATAGACACTACTGTGGCTCAGTTTGCTAGCACTTGGCTATAAGGATAGAAACAGAATAAAAGAGTTTTCTGCTATGTGCAGCTATGGAAAATGCCTTTAAAATTTCGCTTAAAAAAGTCATACTTTTTTGAAATGAAGTGTGATGTAAAACTTGGTTTTCTTTATGTCTTTGTGGAAAGATTGATCTTCATATGTATTTATTTTTTTATTTATATGGGAAATTTGGGGGGGAAATACAGGAATCTGGAAACCAGATTTTAGAGCACATTAGTGAGATCATAGATATTTTAGTCTATCCAGTAAACTAACCCTCTCAATACATGGCAGGGAAGTGCTTTGTTTACCTTAATTTTACTGCACTCTTCGCACTGTGTAATATCAGACACATAAATTGTTTCTTTGCCTCTTTCCCATTCACACATTAAATTTGATTTTAGGGTTGACATCCTTAAGTGTGTCATCCCTAGCACAGTGGAGACAGGTTGCTTTCTAATGAGGAATGTAGTTTATTTATTTTTGTGTTTTATGCTATTCATGTTTTTTACACTGCAGCTATTCTATTTGGAAGAAATTAATTTTATATGAATTAGTTCTACTCTTACATTGTACATGATGCTACTTTTACTTTAGAGAGAGTTATTACTTATGGCAGCAATAGATTCCTGATAGTTTGAGCCAAGGCTGTGTGTGGCTGCTTGCCCTCACTGTGCATTCCTCAGTCTGGAACAGAGCTGGCTTTGAATAACCATTTTAAAGAAACAATCTTTTTGTGCCTGCAGTGTGCCAAAGGCGGTGATGCATTTTCTGGTGAACCACGTGAAGGACACTCTGCAGAGTGAGCTGGTGGGGCAGCTGTACAAATCCCTGCTCTTGGATGACCTTCTCACCGAGTCTGAGGACATGGCACAGCGCAGGAAAGAGGCAGCTGACATGCTAAAGGTAATGGAGAGATCAGGAGCTCATGGGGGCAGTGAACCACAGAAATGTGAGACTTTGAAGATCTGTCTTCCTTTTTTCTTTACTACTCTAAGGGTATGCCATTCTCACTGCTAGAGGAATTAAAACCAATACATGACCAGAAAGGATTACGTATGAGCTTTTAAATCTGCAGTGTAGCAGGCTAGTTATAAAGTAGGTGCAGTTTCTCTTTTAAGGTTTAATGCATTAAAACTGTGTATGCTGAAAAAGTCTGCCCTTCTTGAGGACTTAATGGGTTGCCACTCATTTCATAATGAAACTGATGAGCTTTGATTTGATTTTTAACTTTCCACTCCCTAAACTGCTGCTGTTATGTCCCTGGGAAAGCTGTCCAGCAAAACTAACATTTTTGTGTGTTCTGTGTGCAGGCCCTGCAGCGAGCCAGCCAGATCATTGCAGAGATTCGTGAGACACATCTTTGGTGAAGACTGTATCAGCCACACTATTTATATGCGTTGGAGGTTACATTGGCTTGACAATTGCTAGGCATGGTATACGGAGTAGAATTTTTATTTATGAACTCTTCTTATCTGTGTACTGCAACTGTGTAAATCTGCTCATGTAAAGACAGTCGGTTTGATTTGCAAACAGAAAAATACGCTGTATTTTGCAAAAGAAGTCGTATTTAATCCATATAATAAATGGCTCTAAATGTCTCCTTACCAGGTTTCTGGTGCAAATTAAAGCAGACCAAGTCTTCTGTCTCAGTGACAGTCTCATTTGAACTTGGGGAAAAACGTTCAAGTTCCAGTGCCTGACTTGCTGAACAGGTTGCCTGTGGTTCAGACGGCCGGTGTAGTCTTGTGGCATAGTTTTAAGCTGCTTTTCCAGTAGAAGTTTCAATACTGTGAAGAACAGAGAGCACTGAGTATTTTCTTTCATGAATATATTGCATGCACTGTGACAGATGGAGGTCTCCATTTAATAGCACAGTAGAGATGTCGACCGTATTACTATGTATGTGTGTTCCCTTTTTTTTTTTCTCTTTGTCCCCAAATGTTTCAATGGCAGAGAAAACCTCAGACTTGATTTAATGGAGTATCATGTAGGAAGAATGAGCCTGGAGCTTGCGAACAATAAGAACCTACTAAAAAGTGGGTGCAGAGTTTTATTCATGTGCACTGGAGCTTGTGTATGAATGTTGGGGTTTAGAATCAGGCACAAGGACACCTTCCCCTTCCTCCCCCCTGGGACCAAGCCCCTGGACTATCTGATAGTAAATTTGCTCTGGCAGAACTGAAAAATAAAAGTGGATTTCAAAACTGTTATGGGATAATAAGCGTTTCTTTTAAAAACAGATGAAGTTGGCCAGGGAGAAGGGGATCCCCATAACTTCTTCAAATTTTGCAATGTATGACAGTATGAAAGAAAGTCTGTGGAATTGGAATATTTATATCAGAGATTACAGTTGCTTTTGAGGAAATTTTATTATGCTGTAAGTAGCTTTTTTTTTGAGGACAATCGTAAAATTATGAAATTCTAGGTTGGAAATTAAGTTGATGACTTGTTTTTTTTCTTCGGATTATAATTCATACAGATAACTATTGATCACACTAGCCTTGAAAAAGTAAACATTTTAATTTTTATGAATAAAAAATTATTTAAACTCCAGCCAGCATACTTGCATGTACTTTTCAAGCAGATTCACTCTTTTTGTATAAAGTGAAAATGTTTACTATAGTGTTGCTGATATTTTTTCTTTAACACAACTTGCATGAAGAATAGGACACTGCTAACCTCCATGGCCTGATTTTATGGTATTGGGCCAAGATAGTGAGGTTTTTATTACCATACGCAGTTCCTTCCCCCTGAAATCACTCAGCAAAAATGGAATTCCTTTTGTAAGCTGCTAAAGATTGAAAATTTAAAAATTCCGTTTACAAGAAGCTCTGTTTAAAAATGTTTTTTTTCTCATGTAATCCTCAGTATGGCATCAACATGAGCACAAGTTTAGTCTGACAGATGCAACTTTTGGATACTTTGTGTACGATCTGAGGTGATTCATGCAGAAGGCAGAAATATCTATGGTGTATTTTTAAACAGCCTAAAAAGCCATGGTGTATGCATTACGTGTAATGAATACGAAGGAGGTACTTTTATCTTGCATTGTATCCAGGGATGGTAGTTCTCAGATTTAAGAAATAGGACTGAAGGGCAAACCACTTTTCAAATCAACTTTGGTGATCAGTGAAAGCTTCTAAGTTTTGTCAAAAGCATTACATTTCTGTTAGGAATTCACTGACACCTCTCTCCTTTTTTTCTTTTGACATCTAAGTTTTCAGCAAGGTAGTGCCGTCCATAAGTGATCTGCTACCTAAGCTTTAACTCCCAAAGTTCAGTCAACAGTCTCTTGTGAAGAAATACTCTGACTTGTAAAGTTTTGAAATGCTGCATAAAGCAAATGAATTTCATTGATTGAAGAAATTCTTGCAAGTGATACCTGGCTCTGTAATGTCATGTGAAATTTCCAGTGTTAATTTGGTTTCTGAAATGTTAACGACTTTTTTTGTTTAAGTTTCACCAAAAGTTTCAATTTGGTAATGTTTGAGTGCCAAGAAATGACCTTGATTTGTAATCCTTAATGCAAGTCTCTGAAAGTCCATGCTGTAACAATCCTGTTATTTAATAAACAGATAATACACAAAATTAATTATGCCAAAAATAGTTTTGAACTGACTCGTAGTTCTGGTGGCAGGTCTTATGTGCACTTCTAAGTCAGTAGTTTAAGTACCTGTATTTGGTTTTAAGATATCTCACGCAAATAATTACTTTTCTTTTTGCACTTTCAAATCACACGGTTGTAGCTGTGTTAAATAATTTTAATTAATACTTGTTCACAAAACGAAACATTTTTAAAAAATCTGTAAAAAATAACAAACTCCCCATCCAACTCCAGAATATCTGGTTTCTTGAGAATTGTTACCATTTCTTGTAATTTCCCCATTCCTCTCCTAGGCTGGGTGGTTTTAAACCAACAGAACTACCCTAACTTTGACAACAGAAGAGATGCTGCTGAGTTACCTCATTCAGGAAGCCAAGATTAAGGTGACCCCCTTGTGCCTCCATTACTGCAAATCTGTACTGCAGATTTCATGGACCAGGAAATGATTCTGCATGGCCTAAGAGCGAGGCCTGATCCTTGAAAGAACACTGCAAAGCACTTCAGCTTCCCTCCCGTGTTCCCTGGGCCAGAGACCCTTGTGGTGCTGTTCACCCACACTAGGGCAGCCAACATTGGAACAGCTTCCACGTACCTGCTCCAAGTCTGGTGTAATGTGCTATTTTCCAGGGGACTGCAGAGCTACACAACTACTGCCAGGATATTCCTGCAAAGGTGCAAGATAAGCATGGATGCAGCCAAGTCATTCCCGGGACCAGAGAAGTGGAACGAGTGTCACTCACTTTGTAAGTCATGCTGCGCACACACAAGGCCTAAAAGGATTCCTTAGGTTAAGCTTTGAAAGGCTCTGTACTTTCAGACTGCAAAAAGTGAATTTGCTGTGTGTTCCCACTTGAAAGCTGGGAAGCTTTAGTGCAGTGTGTCCCCATACATAACCAAGAAGCAACTTAGTGTTTAATCATTTTCTCCTTTATTATGAATTTTCTGCAGCTCCCTTCAAACCTGTTCAGAGAAACACAATCGTAGGTTGGTTGTCCTTGCCCCTGGGGAGGTTTCTCTGTTAGGGGAGCCCACATTGGCTGTAAGAAGTACAGGTTTTGAGTTTGTCTCATTTTGCTGTGGGTTATCCTGTGGAGTAAGTGGCCACTGTTCTACCCCACAGAAGGCTCTTAGAGGAGGGAAAGCACATCTCCATCATTGGACTTTGAAATTAATCCTTCCATTTTCTTCTCGTGCAGATCCTCTATGAATGGTGCTTTGAATAAGGCAGAGTATCTACAATCTCTTCAGTGTTATAACTCAGCTCCTTTATTTGAACTCTGGTGCATTTTGAAAAAGAAGCATTGGGCAGTCTGTGAGCGCTGTAGTAATGCACAGTACAGAAACATCTTCAAGTTCATCTTTAGCAGCAGAGTTAAAGTCATCTGTCATTTTAGGGAGATACTCTGTTGTCACAACTGCAGCCATTTTATAATGTAGTAATTTTTCTTTCCAACCCTAAGCAATGATACTCCATTCTTCAGAATGTGCTGTCCGAGAATAAGAACAGTCTCAGGATTAGTTACACGATTCCCATTTATTGAAACTCCTCCATCTGTAATTTTCCGGTACCTTAAAAACAAAACAAACAATTGTTAATTGTAAGAGAAAGGTATTTATTATTAAGAACTGAAAGATCACTTAGGGTTGGTTTATTTTGTTGTTGGGTTTTTTTGGTGGGTTTTTTTTTGTTTGTTTGGTAGTGGTGGTGGGTTTTTTTGTTTTGGTTTTTTTTTTTTTTAATTTAATTTTAAAATTTTATTTCATTTTACTTTGAGGTTTGGTTTTCTTTTTGGTTTTTTTTTGGTTGGATCCATAATTGAATACATTTTAATTCTCCTGCACTTCACTTTCAGTCCAGGTCAAGAGTGACTGAAATTACCTTAGCCTCTACTACTCCAGTTCTTTCTGAGAAGTGTAAATACTGTTGTGAGCATTACCCAAGAGCACAGGTGAGAACTTACCCACTCGGTCCCTCTGGAATGGCATTTGCTTTGCGACACAAGTCAAGAACAGTCATGCCAGGCTCAAGCATCAATTCAGCAGAAGTCGCTTGTCTGAAGAGTTCCTGTAACTCTTGGTCAGACATCTCTTCCAGTGCCTCCACACTGCTGTAATACAGGGCCTTGGTGCACCTGTGAGAACAAGGATCATTCAAAAATACAGAGCTAATCTTCACTCAAAATGTTACTCAACTCATCAGATTCCCCTCCCCAATTTCTTGTGAGAATCCACAAACTAAAGTACTTAAAATACATCCCCCATTTTTTTACTGTAGCCCACTGCCCTGCAGGTTTTTTTAATATTGTCAGTGTATTTTTAAATACAGAATGATTAATTTTTCTCTTTTAACATCTAAGCAACAACTTCATAGATTAAAGTAGTCCCTGAAAAGCTATGGATAATTACCATAGAATAAATCTGAAACAAAACTGCTCCATAAATCAAACTTCACCTCTTAGCAGATTCCAGCCCCTCTCTACCATGGACAAGCTTGGTTACTTCTGCAGCCAGTCGTTTCTGAGGGCCCCATTTTTCAGGTTCTTTAGCATGCATTTCCATGATATGGGCAATCTCTTCAAGAGGAAGGAAGGTGAACAGTTTCAGGTATCTATGAGCAGGGAAAAAAATATTTTGTCTGTATAGCCATCATTACAGATTTCCTGCTTTGTCATTCAAATGTCATTAACTGCATTACACTGGTTCTTAGTCTGTTTAAGAAATCTGTTAGTACAGATATTCTGTCCTTTCTTTAAAACTTACACTTTACTTAATAGTCTGGCTAGGGTCAAGTCTTCAGACATAAGACAGTGTCAGATGCTTTTTTGAAGTTTGTGTTCCAATCACCAACTTGGTTTTCTCTTGAAACTTTTTGAAGGATTTACTGGAATCATGCCAATTAATGAGGTTTTACATTTATCTCTAGCAGTTCCACAATATGCTAATGCAAAATACCACTGCTGGTATGCGGTGATCATGGGACAGAAGCATACCAAATATCTCAGCAGGAAGATTATTTAGGATAATCAAGAACTTAAAGGTGCATACCTAAGCACACTCTTTACAACCAAGTCCATTTTAATGATCTTTCAGTCCTATGCAGTGTATTAAAGGTACCTTTACTGTTAACAACTCTGAATGCCTGAAATATTTTTAGAGTTAAGTACCCACATACCCTTCTTTTCAGGCTGAAAGGTATTGGGGATCAGAACACGGATTTGAATTATCAGGGGTTAAACCTTTGAGAGAGGTAATAATTAAGTTATGAGACAGGTCACAATATAAAAGGGAAATACCTCAGATTTAACAGTGCTATTGAAGTTTAAAGGAAAACAGATTTAGAGAAGAACACAGAACAACTTACTAAAATCAATGTAGTAAGTTAGGGTACAGAAAAAATCTGTAATGTACAGTACAGAAACTAATGCCACATCAGAGAGTCAACCCACTCGCAGAACAAAATGCACTGTGCTTCAGTCCTTTGTCATCCACCTTCTAATTTTCTGATGCATATTTCAGCATATGGAAGTTCCACTATCCTGTATACTTAGGAACCAGTCATGCTTGTTAATTTAATGAATGTACAGTTATAATTAACACACACTTCTACATGGAGTTGTGTTGCACATATCCAAATGAAACAGTTACAGTGAACGGTTATGACTGGGTTTTATAAACAATGACAAAAAGGAAGATGAAGAAAAACTTACTTTTCAACCACATTATCTTGCTGTCTGACAAAGAACTGATACAGCTCAAATGGAGAAGTCTTATCCCTGTTTAGCCAAACTGCATTTCCGGCAGTCTTTCCCAGTTTATCTCCAGTAGTACTGGTAATAAGAGGTACAGTAATTCCAAACACATCTGTTCCTGTCATCCTGAGAAAGAAAAGTGGCACTGCATGTTAAAAAAAAAAAATCTATCTTGGTTAAGCTGACTAAAATACAAGCATTCTGCAATATTCTAGCCTTGATTTAAAGCAGGGGGTGACAGGCAAAAACATGTCCAAATACTGTTCTGTGAAGAGTGTTTTAGGAAAAAAACCCAGCAACTTGTTTTTACGGTTTTTTGTGTGTATCAAAGGCATTTACATACTTTGTTTCACAAACTACAGCATTAGTAAATTCACTGTCCTGGACGTTCTGCCCTGAGTGCTGATCAAAGCTGCTTTTGTGGTTTGGGCACTGCATGACAGCAGGCTTGTCTCGATTTTGTCGCATGCCTCAGGGTATTTCATTTTGGTGCTTGGATTCACTAATACAAGAACCTATCCTTTTTAAAAAAAATACACGTTAACCTGGGCAAAATGTACCTATGTACCAAACTTATGGTCAAGGCAATTAATTATTCCTCTCAATCACCCAGTTTTGTGTATGGCCAAATCTCTTGAGGGGTGACTTCTCCTGGTGCTTTAGGTACTGTCAGCACCAAGTCGCACAGCGTTCAATTAGGTTGGAAAAGACCTCTGAGATCACCGAGTCCAACCTGTGAGCGAACATCACCATGTCCTCTAGGGCATGGCACTGCCCATGTGCACTTTCCTTGAACACTCCCAGGGACAGTGCCTTCATCACCACCCTCGCCAGTCCATTCCATCGCTGCCCTTCTCCGGACTTGCTCCAGCACCTCAGTGCCATTCTTGATGGAGCCAGAACTGGCGGTGCGGCATCACCAGTGCCCCGTACAGGGGACAATCACAGCCCGATCCTGCTGGCCACATTGCTGCTGCCCCGTGCCAATCGCCTCCCGCCCCCNGCGAACATCACCATGTCCTCTAGGGCATGGCACTGCCCATGTGCACTTTCCTTGAACACTCCCAGGGACAGTGCCTTCATCACCACCCTCGCCAGTCCATTCCATCGCTGCCCTTCTCCGGACTTGCTCCAGCACCTCAGTGCCATTCTTGATGGAGCCAGAACTGGCGGTGCGGCATCACCAGTGCCCCGTACAGGGGACAATCACAGCCCGATCCTGCTGGCCACATTGCTGCTGCCCCGTGCCNGCCCCGGCCCAATCGCCTCCCGCCCCGGCTCCCGCCGTACTTGGTGACGAGCTCGTAGCCGGACATGATGTTGCCCATCTGGTCGTGGCCGCCCAGCTGGATGCGGCAGCCGTGGCGCCGGTGCAGGTGCAGGAAGTCGTAGGCCTGGAGCGCGGGGTACAGGAACTCGGCCAGGCTCATGCCCTCGGCGCTGCGCAGCCGCGCCTGGCAGCTCTGCCGGCTCAGCAGCGTGCCCATGCGGAGGCGGCCGCCGGCGCCGCCGAGGAAGCGCAGCAGCGGCTCCCGGCCGAGCCACCGCGCGTTGTCCAGCAGGGCGGCCCGGCCGAGC
>VZRL01001862.1:0-26251 GCA_013397895.1 Origma solitaria
CCTCAGCACCACTCCTGACACCATGAGCTCGGTGTTCTGGCAACAGCTTTTGCAAGGAAAAGACCCTTGGCTGATGGTCACTATACTTGCACCTCTCATTTGCAATTTCAACTTCTTTCCCCTGCCTTCTAATTCTTTTGCCTCAATAAAGTTTCCTTGCATCAAAGCCTGAGATGCCTCCCACTCTTTTTGAATTCCAATGGTCTCACATCCTCACCCAGAATATTGCCATGGGGTGGGTCACAATGGGACACACCACCTTTTCTAAAGAAGGATGCACCCACAACGAACAACCAAGACTGGCACAAGATGTGCGGTTGAAGGATGACCTTCCAGGACATGACAAAAACACTTCACCTGCTATACCAAACTCTTTGACTCATCCATGATCTCCCGTTCATTGCTCTGGTATAGCCTCGCCATGCCAGTACACACTTAGCTCCCATCCCAGCAGGACTCTCAAGCCCTCCAAACAGTCACTAAATCATCCACCTTTGGAGAAACTCGGGAGTGCAAGTGCATCCATCCCCTCTACTCAAGTAATGCTACTCTGAGAAATATTTCCAGAACCATGGACAGTTCAGGTTTTCATCCCCCAGGACAGACTCTGCGCCTCTTCCAGTCTGTGACCACCCTCACAGTGAAAAAAGCTTGTCTGCTCTGCCCATGACATTACATCTGTTTTCACTTCTGCCATTGCCATCTTTGCCTTCACATGTGCAGCACGGAGAACAGATGTGATTCCTTGGCTTCATTCTCTGCAATCAGGGATTTGAACACACTTGTACCACCCCTTGTCCAGCATTTAACCTCACAAGTCCCAGCTCTCTCAATATTCTCCGGAAGATCCTCCAGCCCTTTAAGTATCTTGGTAGCCCTGAATTGGACTTCCTTCACTCGGTCCATAGCATTCTTCCCATGGGGAGCCCAGAAGAGCCCACACCAACTCATGACACTGTTGAGGATGTTGAACAGTGTTGGCCACATCGATATGACTCTTGAGCTACTTCATTTGAGACTTGACTCCGGCCTGACTTTGGATCACAAGGCTCAGGGTCACGTTGGTTAAATATTATATAAATATAACCTCACAGACTGTTAACACCACCTGTACATCCTTGGATAGTCTGGGATGATGCAGGAGCAGACATTGCCTTTGGTAAGAGCTGGAGGTGAACACCAGCCATGGCACTTTCATCATCCACAATAGGATTTTCTTCTCTGTAGGTAACACAGAGGTCACTAAGACAGGATTTTGCGCGCCAAAATCAATTCAATCTGTTCCTCACCACCTTCTTGTATGACCTGAACCTGGAAATCCCTTGTAGGGAAAAAAATTGCCCTGTTCATGTCTGAAGGAACAAGGATCCTGGAAAGCCATGGCCACGGTGGGAAGGAGGAAATGCACTGGAAGGGACAGATCCTAATGCCTGGCACAGCCACAAAGCCCAGAGCAGCCTGACAGGGCCACCATGGAATGGGGCCCCTCAGTGAAATGCAACCACAAACCACTGCACACCAGGCCCATGGCTTCACCTCATTGATGACATCCCAATTTTCAGAGGCATTTGTGGTTTATTCTGGTTTCTCTGACATGCATCTTGCATGCAAATCCTCCCAAACACCAACTCTCAATTTAAAGCTGCCGCCAAGGTCACATGGACATGGCCTCAAGGGCAGGACATGAAATTGCAGAGTTGCAGGAAGGAAAACACTCCCTAGCTCATGACTTGCCAGATTGGGCCATGCAAAACTGATGTTACAATTTCCATTCAGGTACCTTGACAGAGGAAAAAGGTCAACTCTCTTTTTCTGGAAATTGAGTGTCCCCAGTTCCTTCAAATGCTCCTCACATTTCTTCTTCTTACCCTTCACCACTTTTTCTTTCCATGTGTCACTCAGAGCCCAGCAGTGGGACCTCACAGTGTGACCTTGCTGGGCCCAGCTGAGATTAGTGCTACAGATGAACAAAGACAAGACATTGGAGAGCATGGGAGGCATCCCTAAATCACAGGGATTGCTTCCCCATGTCCAACAGGGAAGGCCTGGCACACAGACAGGTTCTGAAAGATCACCACATGGTGGGGAGGGACACACCCCTAACACCCAGAACAGCTCCAAGTCCAGATGAGCCTGACATCATCATGGGGGAATGAGGACCCTCTCCACAAGACACCCAAACACCACAGCAGACCAGGGCCATGGGGTAACTGCACCAATGACACCACACTCTCCCAAGCTTTGGTCATGCCTCACCCCACTGACAGACATCATCATCACCAGCATTTGGTCTCTAATATTCACATTTAAATGCTGCTGCCAAGGTCAGATGGACATAGGCACAAGAAAAGGACATGACACGGCAGAGTTTGGGAAGAAAAACATTCCCCACCTCAGCACTCACCAGGCTGAGCCAGGCAAGAGCTGCTGCCTCCAAAATGCCCCAAGGCCATGGGACAAGGCTGTCCCGCCCCTCCACAACCAGCATAAAAGACGGACCAGTGCCTCTCTGCCTCACACACTTCTCTGTCTCACACCTTCTCCTCCTGCTCCTGCTGACAACCAGGTGAGTCTCAAACCCCTGACCCTCCTGCTCCTGCACCCCTGGCCCCTCTCTTCCAGCCTCAGCCTCTTTCAGCCCCAGCCTCAGCAGCCCTCACACCTCCCCACACACCCACTACAGCCTCCACACTCCTAAGCCCTCTTGCATCATTGCCCTTCACACCCCTGACCCCTTACTTGTCTCTCCCCCTCTCTTCCAGGGACCCTCCACACCACACCCATGGCCTGCTACGACCTCTGCCGCCCCTGTGGACCCACCCCGCTGGCCAACAGCTGCAACGAGCCCTGTGTCCGACAGTGCCAGGACTCCAGCGTCATCATCAACCCTTCCCCTGTGCTGGTCACCCTGCCAGGACCCATCATGACCTCCTTCCCCCAGAACACCGCTGTCGGATCTACCTCCTCGGCTGCTGTTGGGAGTGAACTCAGTGCCCAGGGACAGCCCATCTCGGGGGGATTTGGCTTTGGCCTTGGCTATGGGCTGGGCTATGGCTATGGGCTGGGAGGCCTGGGCTGCTATGGCAGAAGGGGCTGCTACAACTGCTAAGGACCCTCAGCACCACCCCAACACCATCAGCTCAGTTCTGTGACAACGGCTCCTGCAAGCAAAGGCCCTCAGCCTATGGTGGCCCTGCTTGCACCTCCCAGTCAAACCCTTCAGCTTCTTCTTTCTCAGCATTCTTTTGTCTCAATAAATTTGTTCTGCACCAAAGCCTGAGATGCCTCCTCATCTTTGTCATTTCCAATGGTCTCACATCCTCATCCACCACCAGGCCTGTGCTCAGCAGGCCATTCGGTTGGATGTAAAACGAGCAAAGAACTTTTCTTAGCAAATAGTCCACCATCAGTAACAACAAAGACTGACACGGTAAACACGGGAGAGGTGGGACCTTCAGAGCATGACACAAGCCCAGCACCTGATACACCAACGGCTTTGACTCAACAATTCTCTCCAGGGCACAGCTCTGCCAAAGTCACTCTACGCCAGCACACACTTGAAAACTTCTCTTCTCAGCAGGACTCTTGAATCCTCCCAGCAAAGAGAGGAACAGGAACATCCACTTGGGCAGGAACTCTGGAGTGCAAGTGCCTCCATCCCCCCTGCTCAAGCTGAGCCAGCAAAAGCAGGATTTCCAGGACGATGGCCAGTTCAGTTTTGGAGCTCCTAGGAGAGCCACTCCATCATCTCTTACACTCGGTGACCACCCTCACATTCAAAAATTCCTGCCTCCTTTACCTACGAAATCCCATCTGTTTTCACTTCTGCATTTGCTCCCTTTTCCTTCCTGTGTGCACTGCTGAGAACAGCTGGGCTCCTACACACTGGTGACAAACCCCTGCCCATCCTTGTCTCCTCAGTCCCAGCACTCTCAGTGTCTCCTCTAGGAATGATCCACCAGTCCTTTCAGTACCTGGTGGCCCTCAACTGGTCTTTGCTCACTCAGCCCTTGTGCTTCCTCCACTGTGGAGGCCAGAACTGTCCAAAGCGCCCCACATGGTGTCCCACCAGTCCTTTGAAGAGAGAAAGGGCCACCTCCCCCAAATTCATGGAAAGAATTTTCTGAATTCTATCTTGGGCACTGGTGACGCCCTCTGAAGGAAATCTCCATTGAAACCTTGAGGTCTCTTTGTTCTCCACCTGCTTCAAAGGGTCCTGCTCACCAAAGCTGCTTTCCAGCCACTCAGCCCACAGCATGACCTGGCACCAAAAGCTATTCCTGTCCAGATGCAGAACTTCACATTTCATGCTCATTTTGTGTGGGTCCACTCATTTCCTCAGGAACCTCGGGAGATTCCTTTAATCCTCAGGCTCCAGGTCCCTCTGAATGGTGCCACAATCATCGGTGGCACCATTCCATCATTGGCCACTCCATCACCTGCCTACGCTCTGAGGGGCCAAACAGTCCCACTGCCCATGTGGAACGGAAGAGTCCAGGCACTCACATCTGCAACAGATGCAAATCCCAGACCAGCCTGACAGACCTGGGATTGTTTGGGACCCCTGTTCTTCACAACACACTCACAAAATCAAAACCAGGAATTCTATGGGGTGACCTCACAGAGGACACCCGAACATTCCGAGTATTGGTCACGTCTTCAGCCCTCTCTGAAATGCACCATCAACATCAGCCTTTGGTTTCAAATACTCACACTTTAAAGGAGGAATGACCATGATGGAAGGGGCAGCTCCTCACGCACCGTGCAGCTGCAAAGCCCAGAGCAGCCTGACAGGGCTGTGACGGAATGGGGCCCCTCTGCACAACACACCCACAAACTAAACCACACAAGTGCCACAAAATGACCTCACTGACAATACCCAGAATTTTCCAAGTCTTTGGTTGTGTATTCTGGTTTCTCTGACACACATCATCCATCCAAATTCTCCCAAACACCAACTCTCACTGCAAAGCTGCCGCCAAGGTCACATGGAAATGGCCTCAAGAGCAGGACATGGAATTGCAGAGTTGCAGGAAGGAAAACACTCCCCACCCCATGACTTGGCAGGCTGGGCCAGGCAAAACTGATGTTACAATTTCCATTCAGGTACCTTGAAGGAGTAACAAGGTCAACCCTCTTTTTCTGAAAATTGAACATCCCCAGTTCTGTCAACTGCTCCTCACACCTCTTGTTCTCCTCATCCTTCACCATCTGCAGATGAACCAACACGAGAGCTTGGCGAGCACGGGAGGCATCCCTAAATCACAGGGATTGCTTCCTCATCTCCAGAGGGAAAGGCCTGCCATATAGACAGGTTCTGAAATATGGCAACATGATGGGGACAGAGAGAATGTAATGGAAGGGGACACCCCCAGAGGAGCTGCAAAGCCCAGATGAACCTGACGTGGCTGTCGGGGAATGAGGACCCTTTCCACAAAACACCCATGAACCACATCAGACCAGGACCATGGGGTGACCTCACTAATGACACCACACTGTCCAAAGCTTTGGTCATGTCTTCAACCCTCCCTGACAAACATCTTCAACAGCATCCTTTGGTCTCTAAAACTCGCATTTAAAAGCTGCCGCCAAGGTCATGGGCTCAAGAACAGGACATGACACTGCAGGGGTGTGGGAAGGAAAACACTCCCCACCTCAGGAGTCACCAGGCCTCCAAAATTCCCCAAGGCCATGGGACAAGGCTGTCCCGCCCCTCCAGGACCAGCATAAAAGCCAGACCAGTGCCTCTCTCCCTCACACACTTCTCCTCGCACCTTCTCCTCCTGCTCCTGCTGACAACCAGGTGAGTCTCAAGCCCCTGACCCTCCTGCTCCTGCACCCCTGGCCCCTCTCTCCCAGCACTCCCAGCCCCAGCCTCNTGCGCCTTGCGCCCCCACACCCCTGCCTTACCTCACTCCCCTCTCTTCCAGGGACCCTCCCCACCACACCCATGGCCTGCTACAACCTCTGCCGCCCCTGCGGACCCACCCCGCTGGCCAACAGCTGCAACGAGCCCTGTGCCCTGCAATGCCAGGACTCCAGCGTCATCATCAACCCTTCCCCTGTGCTGGTCACCCTGCCAGGACCCATCATGACCTCCTTCCCCCAGAACACCGCTGTTGGATCCACCTCCTCGGCTGCCGTGGGCACTGAACTCAGTGTGCAGGGACAGCCCATCTCGGGGGGATTTGGCTTTGGCCTTGGCTATGGGCTGGGCTATGGCTATGGGCTGGGAGGCCTGGGCTGCTATGGCAGACGGGGCTGCTACAACTGCTAAGGACCCTCAGCACCACTCCTGACACCACCAGCTCAGTGCTCTGGCTAAAGCTCCTTCAAGCAAAGCACCTTGAATGATGGTCGGCCTGCTTGCACCTCACACCCAATCCTTTCCACTCGCTACTCCTGTCTTTTCATTCTTTTGCCTCAATAAATTTTTCCTTCATCAAAGCCTGAGATCTCCTCTTCTTTTACCACAACTCTTGCATCTACACCCTGCACAGACACTCTGCTCCCGGCCTAAATATTGCAGTCTCTGCAGTGGTATGATCTCCACTTTCAGCAGGGTGTCAGGACCACCCTCTGACGGCTCCATGTCCTTGTCCTCTCTTCCTGCAAGGGCCTTGGGTAACGAGGGTTTCCAGGTCATCACACACCTTTCTTTGCGTTCCTCAGCTGACCCAGGTGATGGTCATGGGTGCATTGTCCATCTGGCTGGACAGTCCCCATTCCTCCTACCTGAGAGTCTCCGGGCCAGGATCTCACCTTGTTATGGGATCTTCAGCTGATATCTGGTGGAGATTGCCCTTCCCCTCCTCCCTGCAGGGTGACATTCAGCGGATCTCTGGGCCACCCTCCTCCCTCTTCAGGTTCCCTGGATCATCTCTGCTGGTGACCCCAAGCCACCAACCCTCTGCTGTGAGGTCACACAGCAAGTCCTTTTCATGACTCGACTCCCAGCAAGTCACTGTGGATTCCTGGGGCAAAGCATGGAGACCTTGGAATGAGGTGCAGGAGCAAAGCTGTGACCCTGCTGAGAATATGGTGTCCCTTGTGCCATCTTCCTGCCTCTCTTCCTCCCGATTTCAACACTCCAACAGAGGTTTTTGGGTCAGAAAGGTCTTTGGTCTCTCCAAATTGCTTACCGGTGACGTTCACTCTTTGTTCTCCTTTGATGTGTTTTTTTTTCTCTGTACAAAGGCTCCCGGCAAACAGGTGAGCTCTGGGCTGACACAGGAGTTCAAAGTCTCCAGGGCTATTGGCAGCACTAAAATATTCATCAAAAGCAAATTAAAATAACATCTCTGGAGCAGCTGGAGCCCAGAGAGACGAGAACTCCATGCACAGCTGGATTCAGACTTGGTTCAAAGAGGAGTTTGCTGAGGAGCAAAGCCCTTCCCTAAAACCAAAACTAAACACCCCCTGCCTCTGAGCTGGGAAAGGAGAGAGGCAATGAGTTTGGATCCGTTTGGCCTTTTTATTTCTTGATTTACTGTAAATAGTGTATTTCCCCTCGTTGGCCTCAAGGCACAAACTTCAGCTCATCTTAAAGTAAAGTCTAATCCATAAAAAGACAAATTTAAGTAATCCATGCGCTTATACTCATTCATTTTGGAGTCCATCCAGCTTGACATCAACCCTTGGACTGAAACAGGAGCAGGATTTCGCCTTCCCAAGGTCCTGGGACGTGCCCGAGCAGCCAGGCCCAGCGGGATGTCTGCCTCATCCTCCAGAGCATGTCTCATCCCAAACCTGCGCCAAAGACGCTCTTTTTGGGCACAGTCAGCTCACGTGTGCTCCAGGGAGCACTGGGAAGAAGCTCAGATCAGTGCCCACGTTCCTCCCTCCCATCCATCCTGGGAAATCCAGGTCCCTCGGGTTGCCCCCTTGGGTTGCCCCCATCCAAGGGGACCCCAAGCAGGTGAGATGTGTGGAGGGCAAACAGGCAGCATCTCTTCCAGTGTCTCTCCCGATGGGATTCACACCCACCCAGCCAGGATCCCAATCCCAGAATAACCCCAAACCCCACCTTGGAGCAGTGGCAGATTGATTTCTCTCCTCCTAGAGGTCTGATCTCAGCAAGACCAAATCCAAAATGATGGTGGAAAGGACATCCTCATGCAGCAGCTGCTCCAAATCCCACGAAAAAGCTTTCTTGGAGTATCTGTGGCCCGTCACTCCCATCTCCGTGCCTGTCTTCCCCCTCTGTGCTTTTGGATAACTCCCATTGCCAAAGGGCTGTACACTGTGGGAAGCACCCCCCAATCCCTATGGGAACTGGCACAGGCTGTCCTGTGGGACAGGGCATGGAAAAGGGGTCACTGCTGCTGTGCTGCTCTCTGAAAAAGAGCCACAAAGCCGGAATTTTAGTGGGAAAGGGATGCTTTAGAGCTGGCGTGTCTCACCTGGGCTCCTGGAGCTGTAAAGCATCATCCCCGGACATCTTCCACCTGGGATAGGCTGCACCCGGGAATCTCATCCCCATCTGCCCCAATTTCCCACGAGGAACAGGGAGGGCAGAGCAGGGAGTGGGGCTGGACCCAAAATCAGGCCCGTTCCAGAGAAATAGGTCATCCACAAGGAAGCTTCGTTATGGAAACGACGCCTCACACGAAGCAGCGGTTCTCCAGCAGGACCTGGCCAAGCCACCCAAGCTTTATCCTGCCGGCTGGAAGGATGTCCTGGGATGTCCTCTGGATCGTGTCACGCAGACGCCGTGCCCAGATGAGCTAATGGGTCTGCTCCAGGCTTTGATCGTTAAATCCCCAGACTTTGTTAGATAATATCAGAAGCCTGGGTGATATTTCATTAACAAACGAGTCCATCCCATGTGGTCGCCACAACTTCTCCTGTGATCTTCCCTCGTGTTCCAACATTTCTTTGGTAATTAGCCCCAGAATTAGCATATTTAAGCTCCAAAATTACTACATTTAATGCAACACCGTGGTTATTCGAGTGCTGTCACAGCAGCTCTTGGCTGCGCCACCTCCCAGCAATTCCTTGGCCGAAACACGAAATTAGGGTTTATCCCTAATTAGTCTCCCCAAAACTTGCAGGAGGCAGCAGGAAGATTTTATCCTCCACCAGCACGTGGAAAATCTTCCTTGACTTTTCCCCCATCCCTGGGAGTGTTCAAGGCCAGGTTGGAGCAACCTCGTCTACTGGAAGTTGTCCCTGCCCATGGCAGGGGGTTGGAATGGGACGATTTTTATTTATGGGAATCATTTTATTCCAACCCCAACCCTTTTATTCCACCATTTAACTGCGAAGTGGAAGTGTGGATGCAGCTGGATCTGACTCATCCCAACACCAACATGAGGTTTCTTCTTGCCAAACCTCAGTGTCTCGTGGAGGATGCAGGACAGAGGTGGAATTGGCTGGCACAGAGAAGGAGCTTCAGCGTCCATCCCTGGCTCCGTGTGCGAGATCAGCCAGGGAATGCTGTATCACAGCAGGTGGGAATAACACCAGGACTCCTGGGAGTGGGATTTTGGGGTCTGGAAAGGCCTGGAAGGGGTGGGGACATGGTGGGACAAGCTGGGAGAGTGGACGGGCACTTCCACAGGACACAGGCACAAGGTCACATCTTTTAATGTGCAAATGACCTCCCCAACTCCCAGGAAGGAGGTCCCCAAGGATTCAGCTTTCCCTGAGACTTTCCCAAAGGAGAAAGGCACAGCTCCAGGTCTTACCCAGCAGAAAAGGAATTAAAAACTGTGATATTCTACTACTCCTTGACACTGGGGCTGTCCAGGGCTTTGGGGGTGAAAGTGGGAATTCCCGGCTGGGTCTGCCTTAATTCCACTTTCAAAATTTTAATTCAGAGGAAAGCGCTGCCTTTGCCTCGCAAAAATCCCGACAGAAAAGCCAGCTGGAAGTGGGGGTGGAGGGGGTGCCTTCAAACCCATCCCCCACTTGCGGGAAAGCTCTGCTCGTTTTTAATCTCAGCTTAAGTGCGTTAAAGGTGATTAAAACGTTTTCACATCAGAATGCCTTTTGATGTGCCTCTTTGGGGGGGAGGGGACCTGGGCACCCCCTTTCCCTTCCCGTGCACCCCATTCCCTTCTTCTGCAGAGTTTCACTTCCCTTTCTTTCCCCTCCCCTTCCCTTAATCCCATTTCCTTTTCTGCACCCCTTTCCCTGCTCCTGCACCCCCTCCCATGAATTCCCGTAAAGCCCCTGCAGGCACTTCCCTACCCCTTCTTTCTCCTGCACCCCCTCCCCATCCTCTCTCCCCTGTTTCTGCCCCTCCGCTCCCTTTCCTGCACCCCTTTTCCTTTCCCCTTTCCTTTTCTCTGAACCTCCTTCTCTTTCTCCGCACCTCATTCCCCACCCGCAGCCCTTTCCCCTCCCCTGCCCCCGGGCACGGACTACATTTCCCGACGAGCCAAGCGGCAACGCCCGGTGACGGCGGCGGAAGAAGCCGAGCGTGGCCGAAGGGAGACGAACCTCCGTCGGGCCGACACGAACCGAGCCGAGAGAAGCCGAACTCACCCGAGCCCCTAACGAGCTGACCCGAGTGACCCCGAATAAAGCCGAGGCTCTACAGAGCCGAGCAGACCCGAACCTAACCAAGCCCCCACGGAGCTCGACGAGCACAGCCGAACGGAGCCGAACCTCACCGAACCCCCAACGAGCAGAGCCGAGTGTGGCCGAACGGAGCCGAGCCCCAGCCGACCCGAACCCGAACCCGCCCCGAGCCGAGCGCAGCCGAACTCAGCCGAGCGGATCCGAGTGCACCCGAGTGGCTCCGAACCCAACCGAGGGTGAGACGCGCCCCCCACCCCATTCAGGGACATTTGGGGGGGACAGGAGATCCCCAGGCCGGGCGGCGGAGGAGCGGGGCGTCCCCAAAGTGGGGGAACAGGGCGGTGCGGAGGGCAGGGGTGCGGGAGGTTCGGGCTTGGGAGGGGGAAGGCGCTGCGGGACGGGAGGGAGTGCGGGGAGCCGGAGGTGTAGGAGTGGGATTTGGGGTGCAGGGCAGGTGGGAGGAGGGGATAGGACTGGGTGCAACGCTGGGATTTGGGGTGCAGTGCTGGGGTTTGGGGGGCGGGGAGGCGTGGGATTCAATCCTGGGTGCAGACCTGGGATTTGGGGTGCAGGGGAGGCTTAGGTTGCATGCACAGGACTTGGGGTGCAGGGGGAAGTTTGGGGTGCAGAAGGAAGTCTGAGGTGCAGACTGAGATTTGGGGTGCAGAAAGAACCTTGGGGGGCAGGGGGAGATTTGGGGTGAAGACCCAGGACTTGGGGTTCAGTAATAGATCTGGGGTGCTGCCCTGGGGTGCAGGGGGATATTTGGGGTTTGGGAGGCGATTTGGGGGTGCAGAGGGAGATTTGGGGCACACACCTGGAGGTGCAGGTTGCCCCTCCCTTTCCAGAAACCAGGCAGTGCCATGTGGCACCACGTGGCAGGTCTGGCACTGGCCCAGGTGGCCTCCAGCTGACAGTCAAACACGCCCCTTCCACTTCCCTTTTTACCAGAAACACAGAAATTTCCCCCCAAAAACCTGATCCCACCTGCCTGGGGTGTGGGTGATGCTCGTGGGTGTCCTCACCGGGGTGGTCCATGCCGAGGTGATCCCAGCTTGTCCCCCGGCTCCTCCCCGCAGAGTTTTGGCCATGACGGAGGTGACCAAGCGCATCCTGGTGACAGGTGGCACCGGCTTGGTGGGCAGAGCCATCGAGAAGGTGGTGGCCGATGGAGAGGGGCGGCCGGACGAGGAGTGGATCTTCGTGTCCTCCCGTGACGCTGACTTGACGTGAGTTGGGTTTTTCCTTGGAAAACCCTGAATTTGCTCTGTTGACCCCTGACGAACCCCAAAATTTCCTATCCCAAAACTGAGTTTTTCCTTGGAAACACCCCAATCTGCTCTGTTGACCCCAAAATTTCCCATCCCAGGATCTGGTTTTTCCTTGGAAAGACCCAAATCTGCTCTGTTGATCCCACCAAATCCTAAATTTTCCCATCCCAGGATTGGGGTTTTCCTCAGAATTGCACGAATCTGCTCTGTTGACCCCAAAATTTCCCGTCTCCGGATTGTCTTTTTCCTTGGAAATGCCTCAATTTGTCCTGTCAACCCCACTGAATCCCAAATGTTCCCATTTCGGGATTTTTTTTTCCCTTGGAAACACCCCAGTCCGCTCTGTTGACCTCACCCAATCCCAGATTTTCCTACCCCAGGATTTGTTTCCCACTGGAAATAGCCCACTCTGCTCTGTGGACCCCAACAAACCCCAAAATTTCCCATCCCAGGACTGTGTTTTTCCATGGAAAAACTGCTCTATTGACTCCACCAAACCCCAGATTTCCCCTCCCAGGATTGGATTTTTCGTTAGAAACCCCCAATTTGCCCCCACCCAACCCCAAAATTTCCTATCCCAGGACTGGGTTTTTCATCAGAAATCCCTCAGTTGACCTCACTGAATCCCCAAAATTTCCCATTCCAGAAGCAGCTCCGAGACCAAAGCCCTGTTTGAGAGGCACAAGCCCACCCACGTCATCCACCTGGCCGCCATGGTCGGAGGCCTCTTCAAAAACATCCGCTCCAACCTGGATTTTTGGGTGAGCACCCACGGAATGGGCACTGTCGGGATCCCTGTGGATGCTGCGCTCCCTAAATTGGGTTTTGGGCACACAGGGATGGGGCTTGCTCTGCTCCTGGATCCAAACAGGAGCTCTGATGGTTTCTGGAGTTATCAATGAGTTGATGAAGGGATTTGGGGATCCCCAAACTCCTGATCCTGACAAATTTCCCCTTTCCCAGAGGACAAATATCCACATCAATGACAACGTCCTGCACTCGGCCCACGAGTCGGGGGTGCAGAAGGTGGTCTCCTGCCTCTCCACCTGCATCTTCCCAGACAAGACCACCTATCCCATCGACGAGACCATGGTGAGAATCCCTGTTCCTGCACGAAATCCAGGGAAAGTCCCTGCCCTGCTTAATTCTCTGCTCTGACACCCCCAGATCCACAACGGGCCACCTCACAGCTCCAACTTCGGCTACTCCTACGCCAAGAGGATGATTGACGTCCAAAATAGGTCAGTTGGGGACATGGGAGCACCCACTGGTTTTCGAGGCAAGGGGAATCCACTGGGATTTCCAGGATTTGAACGGTGCTGTGGTGGGAATTGGGGAAGTACCTGGGCTCGGCAGGTGAAGGTGCTGCTGGCCGGGGTTTTTTGGGGGCACCTCAGTGCCAGAGGGGAGGTTGACAGCCCACCCACGATACCCTCCCTGCTCTCATCCAGGGGTTATTCCGAGCAGCACGGCCGAAGCTTCACCGCCGTCATTCCCACCAATGTCTTTGGGCCCCATGACAACTTCAACATCGAGGACGGCCACGTCTTGCCGGGGCTCATCCACAAGGTCTACCTGGCCAAACGTGAGGGTGGCAGGACTTCCAGGGATTTTTTTTGGGGAAAACTGAGGGGGGTTTCCTTCCCACCTGCTCCGTGGGGTGGGTGGAAGTGGCTCTGGTAGTCATGGCTCCTTCCTCCTGCAGAGTGTGGCTCCGCTCTGACTGTCTGGGGAACGGGCAAGCCCAGGAGACAGTTCATCTATTCCCTGGTAGGTGTGGCCTTGGGAAGCAGGGAATGGGGCTGGAGAACCCAGTGGTGGGGCCCCAGCGGGGTCTGAACCCACCTGGCTCGTCCTGAGCCATCCCCAGGGTTGTGTCCCCTTGGGATGGGAGGGCTGGGGGACACCAGTGACCCCTCCAAGAATTGTCTGCTCTTCCACAGGACCTGGCCCGGCTCTTCCTTTGGGTCCTGCGGGAATACGATGAGGTGGAGCCGATCATTTTATCAGGTAAGGCCTGGCTGCCCCCAGAAGCCTCCTCTCCATGAGGGAACAGCCACAATCCTTCCCTTCTCCACAGTGGGAGAAGAAGATGAAGTCTCCATCCGGGAAGCAGCAGAGGCCATCGTGGAGGCCATGGAATTCCAGGGAGAGCTCATTGTATCCTTCACCAAAGGCTAAGCCCCTCTGCCATCAGCTCCTCTGGGAGACACCACAATCCAGAGGATCCTTCCCCCCACCCTGGTGGGGCAAAGCAAGGCCTGTTTTTCCTCCTTAATCCTTCCCGTCCCAGTTTGACACCACCAAGTCCGACGGGCAGTTCAAGAAGACGGCCAGCAATGCCAAGCTCCGGCGGTACCTGCCCGAATTCCAGTTCACGCCTTTCAGGAAAGGTGAGATGGGGGGGTCTCCAGGGGACACTGGGGGTCCTACCCACTGCCATCAGCTGTGGTGGCATCAGGGTGGTCCATCCTTTCCGGATAAGGAATGAGGGTGGTGAAACACTGGCATGGGTTGTCCAGGGAGGTGGTGGTTTCTCCATCCCTGGAAATATCCAGGTTCAGGTTGGATGGGGATTGGAGCAAGGTGATCTAGTGGAAGGTGTCTCCTTGGATGAGATGACCTAAAAGAGTCCTTTCCAACTCAACCCATCCCATGATTTTATTGCCAAAATTCATCCCCAGACCCATCCCCCACGATTTTATAGCGAAAATCCATTCCAGTCCCCAAACCCATCCCATGATTCTAGGATCAAAATCCATTCCCAGTCCCCAAACCCATCCCATGATTCTAGAATCAAAATCCATTCCCAATCCCCAAACCCATCACCCATGATTTTATGGCCAAAATCCATTCCCAATCCCTAAACCCATCACCCATGATTTTATGGCCAAAATCCATTCCCAATCCCTAAACCCATCACCCATGATTTTATGGCCAAAATCCATTCCCAATCCCCAAACCCATCCCATGATTCTGTGACCAAAATCCANAACCCATCACCCATGCTTTTATGGCCAAAATCCATTCCCAATCCCTAAACCCATCACCCATGATTTTATGGCCAAAATCCATTCCCAATCCCCAAACCCATCCCATGATTCTGTGACCAAAATCCATTCCTAATCCCCAAACCCATCCCATGATTCTAGGATCAAAATCCCTTCCTAATCCCCAAACCCATCCCATGATTCTAGGATCAAAATCCACTCCCAATCCCAAACCCATCCCATCTTCTCCCTCCCCAGCCGTGAAGGAAACCTGTGCCTGGTTCAACGCCAACTACGCCAACGCCAGGAAGTGATGGCACTGGGATTGGCATCACCCAGCACGGGGATCATCCTCTTCAACTCAGGGTTGTCCTTTGCTGGGGCAGAGGATGGGGCTGGGGGGGTGACAGTGACATTTCCAAAGTAAAAATGGGAGCCTGGGGAGCAGCTCCCACATTCCTGCCCCACTGCTGGGAGCGGCGCGGGACGCCCAGGGCAGCGGGGAGGAAGGTTGGGGCATCCCAAAAAGATCCCAAATTAAGTGGTAGGAGCCAACTGGAGCCAGCACCGTGACCCTGTCCAAGAGGGTGGTGGCTCTGAGCTGTTAACGAGCTACACTAATTACCTGTAATTAGGCGTAATAAAGGGAAGATGATCAGGATTCCAGGGCATGGAAATGGCAGCAGGGAATTTGCTGTTGCTCCTGGCACACAGGGATGATCCCACAGCCCCCCAGTCTCAGGACAGGAGGGACCAGAATGGGAAAGACTCCAGCTGTAAATGTGGCATTTATTAAAATATATGCAAATACCATAAAACTGGTGGAATAATGAACATCTGCCTGTATCCACATCCAGTGGCATTCTCAGGGTCCGTGTGTTCTCCACCAGGATCTGGAAGAGCCATAAAAAGGAGGGGGTAAAGAGTCAAATATGGGGGGAAGAGTGCATGACCAAGCTACTGCCGGTGGTGTGCACGTGGCAGAATTCCTGCCCGGGAATGGCTTTATTCCGGCACCGCCGCCTGGCCCTGGTGAAGCTCTGGCACCGGGACCTACAGAGGAGACACTCATCGGCACCCCAGGAAGCCACCAGCAGCGGAGTGTCACCCTGAGGTGACACCAAGCCATGGAGAAGGGACATTCCGGGTGGTCAGTGCTCACGTGTTGGCCTTTGGGCTGCAGGGTTTGGGCTCCCAGCGCTTCCCAGCATCCATGGCCAGCTCTGATGTCACCTGGTTTGGGAAGAAGGGGTTTTGTACAGATGTCCCTTGTCCCCTAGAATGCCTTGGCCATCCTTCAGGACACCAATCCCACCCTAAATTTCTCCCTGTGTGCCACGTCCCCAGCCCTGCCCATCTCCCAATGGGTTGTCCCTCACCCAAAGGTGCCACCCTGGTGAGGAGACCCCAACCTAGGGGGACCTGACCCTTAGGGTCACTCATATGGCCCCCAAGAGCAGGCTTTTGGGTGACAACACCAACTTGGGGACATCCCACCCAGCACCTTACCTCACACAAGCTCAGTGTTGTCCTCTGGCCACCAGGGACAGGCGCCACCTGCCCTGCAAAGCTGGGAATGTCCCTGGCCACCTCTCGGGGCTGCTCCAGGTACGAGGAATCTGCAAGAACATGGCAGGGCTGGAGACACCATCCCACTGCTCCATGTCCCCTGGGGTGGTGGCACATACCCTGGCAGAGCTTGGGGACACTCTGGGATAACATGTGTCCCAGCACGGGATGGGGACACGTCAGGGCCTTGGATCCATGTCCTAGAGGTGTCCCACCTTAGGGCCACCTCTCACCTTGCAAGCAGCTGATGTCCATCTTGTTCAGCTCCTCCTGCAGCAGCTCCATATCACCTTCCCTGTGTGAGAAGAAGGAAAACCGGAGTTCTGTCACCTTGGTGGCTTCTGTGTCACCACCACAATGGCAGACATGCACCTCTCCAGCCTCTCCACAAACTCCTCTGAGCAGAAACGGGGCAGGGAGTTGGAATGAGGTGCCCAAAAGCTGTAGGAAAGCCATCAAGATGTGTCCTGTCCTTTCCTGGGAACGTCTGCCAGATGGCTCCGGGATGGAACATCCAGGATGGGACATCCAGAATGGCAGAAATTGGGCAGGGAGTTGGGATGAGGTACCCAGAAGCCATGGGAAAGCCATCAAGATATGTCCTGTCCTTTCCTGGGCATCCTCTCCCAGGATGGGACACTCAGGGATGTGACATTGAGCGGAAACAGGACATGGAGTTGGGACAAGGTGCCCGAAAGTCATAGGAAAGCCATCAGGATATGTCCTGTCCTTCTGTGGAGACCTCTAGCAGATGGCTCCAGGATGGGAAATCCAGGATGAGGCACCAAGGATGGGACAACCGAGCAGAAATAGGGCAAGGAGCCGGGATAAGGTGCTCAAAAGCCATAGGAAAGCCATCAGGATGTGTCCTGTCCCTTTCTGGGAACTTCTGCCAGATGGCTCCAGGGTGGAAAATCTGGGGTGGAAAATCCGGGGTGGAAAATTTGGGGTGGAAAATCCGGGGTGGAAAATCCGGGGTGGAAAATCCGGGGTGGAAAATCCGGGGTGGGGTACCATGGATGGGACACCAAGGATGGGACCCAGCAGGTCCCAAGGGTTCCATGCCACCTCCTCAACCATCTCCTACCTCTCCGGGGTGGAGGTGAGCCGGTACCGGGGAGCCACGGGCTGGATCCTTCCGCCACCATGGCAGGCAGATGCCACCAGCCAATGCCCTGTGGGAAATGAGAGGCTGGGAGGGGACAGAGCCACCCCAGGGTGGTGTGTCCCCAACCAGGTGTCCCCACACCTGTCCCCACCTGCCACAGCAAGGACCAGGAAAGTGGAGAATGCTGGGATGCCGAGGGCGCTGGAAGTGAGGAAGAAGAGGAGGAGGATGGCCCGGAGCGGCATGGGCAGCAGGAGGAGAACCAGGAGCACGAAGTAGGAGCCGTGTGGGATGGAGAAGGAGGTCGCACTTTGGCTCTGACCTGCAGGATGGGCAAGAAGAGCCTGGAGTTGGTACCCACCAGCTCCCATCAGTCCTCCAGCACCCATTCCCGCTCACCATCTGGGTCAGGGATGGCTTCAGGGAGGTGCTCCAGGTGCTTTTCCAGCCGGCTTCGGGCATCTTCCAAGGCTGCCAGCATCAGCTCCAGGCTCTGGTTCACCCTCTGCAGCTTCTCCATCACCTCCTGAAGGACCAGGTTGCTCTCTGTGCGTGGAAAAGATGGATACAGCAGTGGGGTGAGCTGGGGAAGGTGCACCCCGGTGTGAAAAAAACTGGGAATGGGGTTTGCCATGTTCCCACCTGGATGGGGATGAACATCCCAAGCTCTTTCCTGCTCCTGATGGAGGTTGGATAGGACAACCTGGTGTCCTTCCCCAGGTTCTGCATCCCCATGGCTGCTCACGTTCCCTGTGGGAAGGGATAAGAAGTTGGATTATTCCCAAAGTGGGATATGGGAATGTTGCAGCATCCCAGCCCTAGCTCATACCCATCCGGGGGACAATGTCTTCCATGAGTTGGACCACAGGGGTCTCATTCAGCACCGACCTCATCCAGGTCTCCTGGAGCTCCTCCTGAGGTGAATATTGAGGGGGGGTGATGGGGGAATGCTCGTTCTCCCCATGGACACCCCAAAACAAACCTTCTGCACCCCTGTGTGCTCCCAGCACAGGATGGGGGCACAGAGGAGTGGGTTTGGGGATGTAAAATGTGGAAAAAGGTGCGAACTCTCCCCAGAATTTGGCCTTCGCTCCCCATAAAGCATCCCCACACCAGGCAAAGTGGCTGCCCAGGGTGGGGGACCCCAGGAACTCCCATTTCCCAGCCGGGGGAGTCCCACAGCCACACCAGACAGTGACAGGAGTCCAGGTGTGACATCTTTCAGGATGTGGCTTCATCCTGGAACAGGTTGCCACCCGTGGTTGTCTTGAGGGGAATGTGTATGGGGAGCCCCAGCTCTGGGGAGGGTCCCCACCTTCTCTGGGGGGGCAGCAAAGCCCAGCCACCCCAAAAACCCAGCAGTGGCACAGAGGAGCAGCAGAGCCCAGGANGGAGAAGCCCTCCATACTCATGGTCAAATTATGGGACGCCCCACCCCAAATTTGGAGGACCCACCCCGCTAAGGGGACCTCCCATAGTCCCAGGTGGGGGGGGGGTACTGTGGGAAGGAGAGGGTGAGGAGCACCCTAGAGTGGGAAGCAGCACCCACACCCAATTTGGGGACCACCCCCCCAACGGAAAGGACATCCCATAAACCCAGGACATCCCATAAACCCAGCCGGTGGGTGGGGGTCCTACGGGGAGAAGAGGGTGGGGAAGCAGCCTCTACATCCACGGACAAATTTAGGGACCCCCCCACTCCAAATTTAGAGCCCCACCCCATTGGGGGAGACCCTCCCATAGCCCCAGCGGTGCCTCGGCCCCGCTTGACCTGCGGGGAGGTTTGGAAAGGCTTGGGAAATGTCGGGAATCCCCTTCGGGACCCCCCACGCGTGCACCCGACCGAACCACGTGGCACCCGTGCGCCTGCGCAGTTCCCCCGCCCCTTTACCCCGCCCCTTATAGCGGGCTCCACCAATAGGAGGGCGGGGTGTGGTAGAAGTGACCAATCAGAGGCGGGGGCGTGGCTGAGGGGGCGTGGCCGCGGGCAGCGATGGAGGCGCCCGAGCTGTGGGTCGGGTTCGTGGGCGCCGGGCGCATGGCTGGGGGGCTCGTTCGGGGGTTGCTGCAGGCAGGTACGGGCTGGGGGGCGACCGGGGGGTCCCTGGTACACGGGCAGGGGAGGGGACATGGGGACAGTCCTGGTCTGGCGGCTCCCCGGCGTCCCTGCGCGTCCTGTGGCGCGGGGAAGTGTGGGGACATGGGGACAAGCGCTGGTCTGGACGCTCCCTGCCTGCTGGGGAGGTGTGGGGACATGGGGACAGCTCCCTGCACTCCCTGCCATATTGTCCAGTGGAGGGACATGGGGACAGCCCTGTCGTGGCCCATTCCCAAGGTCCCAGCCCTTCCCCGGGTCGCCGTTCTCTATTGGAGGGACATGGGGACAGCCCTGCCTTGGCCTATTCCCAAAGTCCCAGCCCTTTTCCGAGTTCCTGTCCTGCACTGGAGGGACATGGGGACAGCCTTTTCCTGCTGCTCTCCCCAGGGGACGCTGTTCTCCCTGGTGTCCCTGTCCCACGGTCAGTGTGGGGACATGGGGACAGCCCTGTCCTGTACCCATCGCTGATATCCCTGTCCCACAGATAGTCAGGGCACAGCCCTGCCCCTGCTCCCCATGTGTCCCAGATTGTCCCTATCCCATCTCACAGTGCAGGGACAGTCCTGCCCATTTGGGGTCACCTCCAGTGTCACTGTACCATGGCACAAGTGGGTGCCCGGAGCTGTCCCCATGGGGTGCCTGTGGGATCCAGCACCATCCATTCCCAGCCCTCTTTACTCCATGTCCCCCAGTGGGATCATGCTGGGGTTGGAGGAATCACATCCCAGTGGAGATTGGGGTGTTCAGGCTGTGCTGGGGTGTCCCCCCCGCCCTGGAGCCACCCCAGTCACTCACCCCATTCCCTGTGTCCCCCAAGGGAAGGTTCCAGCCAGCAACATCCTGGCCAGCGCTCCCTCGGACAAAAACCTGGATGCTTGGCGGGTGAGTGGGGCTGTGGGGGTGGGAGATGTTGGGGTGCCCCTCACTGTGGGGTCAGAGCACCCTTTCCCCGTTTGGCTCATCCTTCCCATGTCTGTGTGAGATCCAGGCAGAGCCACAGTGGCTTTGTGGCCAGAGCAGGTCCCCGAGCCGTGTCCCTGCCTCTGGATGTGCTTTCACATGGGGATGCTGCTTTTGGGGTGCTGTTTTTGGGGGTGCTGGGCTGTGACCCCTCTCCCTGTCCCCGGGCAGGAGTTGGGCTGCCGGACCACGCACTGCAACCTGGAAGTGGTGCACAGGAGCACCCTGGTCTTCCTGGCCACCAAACCCCACATCCTGCCGGGTGTCCTGGAGGAGATCCGTCCTGCCGTGGGGTCCCACCACATCGTCGTGTCGCTGGTGGCCGGTGTCACCATCCAGACACTGCAGCGGGTGAGCCTTCACCTTCTCCTTTTCCTTCTCCTCATTTTCTCCTTCTCCTTTTCTCCTTCTCCTCCTCTCCTTTTCCTTCTGCTTCCCCTTCTGCCCCTCCTTCTTCTCCTCTCCTCCTTTCTTTTTCCTCCTCCTTTTCCTTTCCTTCTTTCTTTTCCTTCTCCTCCTCTGCCTCTCCTTTCTTTTTCCTCCTCCTCTCCTTTCTTTTTCCTCCTCCTTTTTCTCCTCTTCCTCTCCTTTCTTTTTCCACCTCTTCCTCCTCTTCCACTTCCTCCTTCTCTCCTCCTTTCTTTTTCCCCATCCTCGTCCTTCTTCTCCTTTTCCCTTCTCTCATTCTCTTTCTTCCCTTCTGCTTCTCATCCTTCTCTTCCTCCTTCTCCTCTCATTCTCATTTTCCTCTTTTTCTCCTCCTCCTCCTCCATTCGCACCCAGGCCCAGGCAGGACACACTGCTGTGGCCTTGTCCCCACCTGAATTCCCCTCCAGCTCCCTCCCTGTGCTCCTCACTTCTCCGCCAGCCTGATGGGTGACACCCACCAGTGTCTCAGGTCACCCTTGGGTACTTCCCGGGGCTGGCACCCCTTCTCCCATCCCCATCTTTTCCCAGCTGCTCCCACCCTGGACCAAAGTGCTGCGGATCATGCCCAACCTGCCCTGCGTGGTGCAGGCGGGGGCCATGGTCTTCTCCCGGGGCAGCAATGCGGGTGACGAAGAAGCCGTGCTCCTCAAGAGCCTCCTGTCCTCCTGCGGCCTCTGCGAGGAGGTTCCCGAATCCTACATCGACATCCACACCGGGCTCAGCGGCAGCGGCGTGGCCTATGTAAGCCAGCGGGACAAGGGACACTCGGGATTTGGGATCCCCCCATTGCTCCAGGCTCACCCTGGCTGCCCCTCTCTTCCCAGGTGTATCTTTTTGCCGAGGCGCTGGCTGAGGGCGCGGTGAAGATGGGAATGCCGGGAGCCTTGGCCAGCAGGATCGCGGCGCAGACGCTGCTGGTGAGTCCTTGGAACACCCCGGCATTGCTTCCTTCCCCTCCTGCCCCTGGGCTCCTCAACATCCATCGGGATGAGGTGCTGGATGCCGCCCTGCCTCAGTTTCCCCTCTTGGAAGCAAAAACGAGGCCACCAGAAGGGTGAAGGGCATTGCAGTGGGACAGTCCCATGCCGTGGGGGCGTTGGGATGGTGATGCCATCCAAGAGCGGGGTTTGGGAGGTCCCCTTCTTTCCCACCCATCCCGGTGTCCCGTAGGGTGCGGCGAAGATGCTGCTGGAGACGGGGGAGCACCCGGCGAAGCTGCGGGGGGACGTCTGCACGCCCGGGGGCACCACGATCTATGCCCTGCACCAGCTGGAGAAGGGAGCGCTCCGGGCCACCGTCATGGACGCCGTGGAGGCGGCCACCAACCGGGCCTGTGACATGGCCAAGGACTAGTGGACGAGCCCCTTCTGGGACAGGAGGGGTGATGGGGACCAAAGCGAGCTCCTCTGAGGAATGGGGAGATCCTGACACCCTTGGGGTGGGAGGTGGTGCGGACACCTGTTACCTCTGCAGGGCTGGAACCAAATAAATGTGGCCAGAGCTATGGGGGGGGTGTGGCTTTTTGTGGTCCCTTTGGTCCTGGGAGGCTGTGGAAGCCACCATGGGGTGACTTTCCATGGGGAGGTGACAGCCATGGTTTCCTGGGATGGCACTGGTGCCACGCTGGCACCATGCCCGCTGGGATGACATTGGTGCCAAGGATGTGTGGCACAGGGACAGGGGTGGGGACAAGCTTTTGGGGATGAGGTGGCCCCAATTTAGGCCTGCTGGGGTGAGAGAGTGGCCATCCCCATGGTCAGAGGCACATCTCTGAGGATGCTGCACACATCCCAGAGGTCAACCAGCCCAAAAAACCTCCACCACAATCTTGTTCCCTCCTGTCACCAAGGGAATGGGATGGAAACTCAGACCTGGTCCCAGCTCTGGGGACATCCAGGGGGTAGAAATTTAAACTTGCACGTCCTGAAAGGATCCGAGCCTTTTCCATGCCCTAATTAAGCTCCGTTTGTCTCCTGGCACCTGCACGGATGCAATTAGCGATGATTTGGGAACTGCTTTGAAGATGAAAAGGTTTTTCCGGACAAAACATCGCTGGTGGAAACATCTGGATGCTGAGCTCTGACTTTGGGTAAAGGCCTGGAGTGCCAGGACACAGGGAATGGCTTCCCACTGCCAGAGGGCAGGGTTAGCTGGGATATGGGGAAGGAATTCCTCCCTGGGAGGGTGGGGAGGCCCTGGAATGGAATTTGATGACCTTGCAGGTCTCTTCCAGCCCAAACCATTCCATGATTTGATATTCTCACCCCCCCAAACCTTTCATTCACAAAATTCTGTTTGAAATGAGCCACATCCCAAGCTCCAAAATCCTTTTGTGATTTTTTTTGTGCAGAAGATGATAAACAGAAACATGATTTTATAGGATTACAACGCACTGGTGTGGAAAATACCACACCAAGAGGACACAACCCCATGAAGATCCCCCTCGTGCCACCCCAAATCCCTCTGGGATGGTTCCATGTCACAGTTCACAGACAACACCACCCACATGGGAAAAAAAAATCCATTTAATTTCCATAAACTCTGCAGTGAGGAGACGAAGACCCGACAAGTAAAAACCCCCACCCGCCCTCTGACATGGGGCACGGCAGCACTGAGGTGTTCATTTTATTTCCCTCTTCCAATGATTTGGCTAAACACCCAAAAATTTCATCCAGATCAGGTCAAGAGCTGCTAAATCCCTATCAGATGATTCCAGTATTCCAAGGCAGTGCCAGGAGCCCTCCCCGCTCCAGTCTCAACTGAGATGTGTCCTCCAGCCCCAACCACCCTACACTCCCCATGGGGAACACCTCGACCCCCATGCCCGGAGCCTTCAGCTTCATGAGGATGATGGCACCTGGCTCAGCAGGTCTCTGTGGTCCAGGTGTTCCCAGCTGCGATGGGAATGATGGAGGTGACCCTCCCTGGGGAGATGCAGCTTCGTGGGTGCCACCCAAGTGTCCCTTTCCCAACCCAGTGCCTGAAGGAAGTTGTTTTAAACCAGCTCCAAACCATCCTGGTCTAACAGGATTCCATCTCAACAGTGGCGAGAGCATCGCCAGCCTCTTCCAGGGTGGAATGTTTCCCCTGCAGCACCTCAGGAGTGGTCCCTGTCCATCTGGCTGTGCCCATCTCAGCCACGCTCCAGGATTTGGGGATTTTTCAGTGTAACATCCCCCATCATCCCAGGGACACTGAGCAGTCCCTCCCTCACCTCTTCTCCCCGTGGGACTGGGGGGACAGGACAATTCGGGGGGGGGGGGCACCCACCCCCTCTGGCAGTGTCAGTGACCAGGGGCCACAAGGGATGTAAAAAATAGCACCTCCTAAATATATTTAGGTGAGGAACAACCCTAGAATTCGAGTTGTTGCACAAAAATCCCCTAAACTGTGACTCACAGGCATCTGGGCTTCCTGATCCCCAGGGAATCACCGTCACAGAGGGGTGAGTGGCACCTCCACCGCCATCCCCCTGGGACAACCTGGGTGTCCCCAGCTCTGTGGCCAACCACAGGTGGTTGGTAGCCAAAAACTGGGGATGCCCCTGCCCTAGGATTGGGGGCTGTGGCCACGGTGCAGCCGCTGGGCCATGGAGATGAGGGAGCGGAGCTGCACCAGCTTCAGTGGCCCCACTTCGCGCGGGTCCTGTCCCTCCAGCCAGCGCAGCGCTGTCTCCAAACCTTGGATGGCTTCCCGAGCTGTGGGCAGCAAAGGATCTCCTCCCTCCCCACCCCTTCTGCCACCGGCTGCTTCCTCCTCCTCATCCTCCTCTGCCCCGCAGCCCTCGGTGCCTTCCTCCTCAGCGTCCTCCTCGCCATCATCATCCTCCTCCGCACCCGGAGCAGCATCATCCAAGTGCAACCAGTCGGACACTTCCTCGGGAGCCAAGCGCTTGAAGGCCAAGGCGGCCAGGTGGGTCAGGTCACTGAAGACCTTGCTGTCCCCTCCGCCTTCCTCCCCTCCCGGAGGGTCCCCGTGCTCCTCTTCGCCGGCCTGGGGCTCGAAGGCAGCGCGCAGCCCCAGGAGCCAGCACTTCTCGATGGATCCGGGCGGGATGAGATCCCAGGAGAGGCCGGCCAGGTACAACATGTCCTTGAGGAGGAAGGACCGCACGAAGTCCGCGGGACCGCCGGGGCCGCCACAGGACACGGCCAAGCGCAGCAATTCCCGCTTGTAGAGCTGCTTGAAGGCCGACACCACCCCTTGCTCCAGAGGCGCCGGGATTCGGCCTCCCGCTCCTGCCAAGCCGCTCCCGGTGGAACCCTTGGAGAGGAAGAGCGCGCGGATGGAGCCGTCAGGAGTCTGGAGCGGAGGGGAATCCTCGGCCCCCGATCCAGAGCGCGATGGAGCGGAGCTGAGCAGCAGCACAGCCTTTTGCTGCAGGCAGCTCCGGCGCAGGTACCGCTTAACCCCCGGCACGAAGTCCTCGAAGAACCAAGCCCGGAGAAGTGCTGGAGCCAGCCGGGCCTCGGGGCTGTAGCGGTAGCAAGCTGGGAATTTCTCCTGGTTGTGATGCCGGAGGCTGGCGGGATCGCGGAGACCCCCGACCACCAAGGGCTTGAGTTTGTGCGAGCCCGTCAAGTTGGCGGCCAGCAGCACTGTGACGCGCTCGCCGCGAGCCGGACGCTGCCTCGCCGCGATGCCAGCACCGGGCAGAAGCTTCCAGAAGAGCCTGGTGATGTTGGCGTTGTAGATCTGCTCGTCCCCGTAGCCACCGGCGTCGGGCAAGACCTCGGCGCGGGTGGCCGGAGCGCGCTCGGGCTCGGCAGGGAGGCCTCCCTCGCCGTAGATGCGTTGGCTGGAGATGCCATGACGCTTTTGCCACCTCCAGAACCAGCCGTGGCTCGCCTTGAAGGTGCATTCCGGCCCGTAGATCTGCCTGGCGAAGGCTTCCGCCTGGGCCTGGATGAGGGGTCCGGAGAGAGGGACGCCGTGCTGGCGAAGAGCGAGGAACCAGGCGTAGACGGCGCGGTCGATCTCCTCCTCGTTGGCCAAGCGCATCTTCTTGCGTTGGGTGCCCACCTCGCCGCCGAGCTGCTCCAGGAACCAGCGGAGCTTCGCCTCGTCCTTCAGCCACCCCCTGAGCGTGCCCCCCGGCACCCCGAAAGCCCTGCACACCGACGCCTGGCGCTCGCCCTTCTTCACCCTCTCGATGGCCTGGAGCTTGTCCTTGATGGAGTAGGCGCGGCGAAGCGACATCTTCACCGACACCGCCCCGGGTGATGCGCTGCTGCCTCCTGCACCTCCTCCTCCCGCTGCTGCCCGCCGCCCTCCCGCCATTCCCCCGCCCTCCTCCGGC
>VZRL01001862.1:47511-63423 GCA_013397895.1 Origma solitaria
TGGGGTGGGATGGGATGGGATGGGATGGGAGTGCAGGGTGGGGAGGGTGGGATGGGGATGGGATAGATGCCATGGGAATAGGGATGCAGATGGAGACAAGAATGGGTATGGGAATTGGTTGGGATGGGATGGGATGGGGTGGGGATTGGATGGGCATAGGGATGGAACGGGGTGGAGATTGAATAGAGTTGGGGATGGGATAGGGATGTGACTGGGATGGGGATAAGAAGGCAATGGGAATGCAGATAGGCATGAGAGAGGGAGGGGAAATGGTATGGAGATACAGGTGGGGATGGGTTGGGACGGGACGGGATGGGATGGGATGGGGATGGGAATACAGACAGGGATGAGAGTGGGGTGGATGGGAATGGAACACTCCACCTGTTCCCACACCCCTGGCACCTTGGATAATGCTGTGGGCTGTGCAAATCCCATGTTCTCCTGGCAGGAGCTGCTGCCTCAGGCCGGAGGAGATCCCGTGGATCTGGCAGCCCTGGCTGTGTCCTGGCTGCAGCAGGTGTGTGACCTGCTCCAGACTCCTGCCGGGAGCACCAACCAGGGCGAGCTGGCTGCCTTCGTGTCCTACGCCGTCACCTTCCCGTGTGACTTCCAGGGATTGCTGGACACGTACTGTGTCAGGAGGTAAGCACACCAGGACTCCCGGAGTGGCTTTGCCACCATGGCACAGGGGATGGATGTGTCCCTCCTTGCTTGGTGGCCTCGAAGGAGGAATGTTGGCTGGCGCAGGGCTTGGAAACGCTGCTGGATCCACCCTGGATCCATGTCCCACTTGTCACTAACGCTTTCCTTGCCCATGCCAGGAGTGGTTTGCCCAATTTTTGTGCCGTGGCCTTGGCACTGCACCAGCTGGGGTACCAGGCCATCGGAGTGCGCCTGGACAGCGGCGACCTGGCCCAGCAGTCCAAAGAGATCCGGCGAGCGTTCCGAGCCTGCGGAGATCAGTGAGTCCCACGCCAGCCCTGGGATGGATGTCACCGATCTCTGTTATCAATGACATCCTGCCAGGATTTGGGAGCCCTCACGGCTCTGGGGTGCTGCGAGCAGATCCATGGATCCTCCCAAATCCTGCTCCTTCCAGCTTCCAGGTGCCCTGGTTTGGGACCATCCCCATTGCCGTCAGCAATGACATCAGTGAGCAGAGCCTGGAGGAGTTCAGGAGGGAGGTGAGGAAGCTGCTGGCATGGCTAGGATGGCACCTGGGTGGTGCTGGCAGGGCTGGGATGTCACCTGGGCTGTCCCTGGTGCTGGCAGGGCTGGGATGTTGATGGTCTCTGTCTTCTCCACCGCCTCAGGGGAGCGAGATCGACATGATCGGCATCGGGACCAACCTGGTGACGTGTCCCCTGCAGCCATCGCTGGGCTGTGTCTACAAGGTACAGGTGGCAGCCTAAATCCTAAATATTCCAATCCTTGCTGAGCCACTTCCAGGTGGTGCAAAGCTGCTCCGTGGCCGTTCAGCCCCACTGGAGTCATGGAGTCACAAAATAATTTGGATTGGAAGGGATTTTTGAAGGTCATCGACCACTATGGGCAGGGACACCTTCCTCTATCCCAGGTTGCTCCAAGCCCTGTCCAACCTGACCTTGGACACTTCCAGGGATGGAGCAGCCACAGCTTCTCTGGGAATTCTATTCCAGGGCCTCACCACTGTCGCAGGAAGGAATTTCTTCCCAATATCCCATCTATCCCTGCCCTCTGGCAGTGGGAAGCCATTCCCTGTGTCCTGTCACTCCATGCCCATGTCCAAAGTCCCTCTCCAGCTCTCCTGGAGCCCTTCAGGCACTGGAATGGGCTCTGAGGTCTCCCTGGAGCCTTCCAGGTGAACACCCCCAGCTCTCCCAGTCTGGCTCCAGAGCAGAGGGGCTCCAGCCCTCAGAGCATCTCTGTGGCCTCCTCTGGATCTGCTCCAGCAGCAACATGTCCTTCTGCTGTTGGAGACCCCAGTGCTGCAGGCAGCTCTGCAGGTGGGGTCTCACCTGAGCAGGGCAGAGGGACAGAATTCCCCCTTCTCCTGCTGCCCATGCTGTGGGATCAGCCTGGGACACGGGGATTCCAGGCATCAGCATTGTGTCATGGCCAGCTCTTTGCAGGAGGAGGCAGAATGTCCAATTTTGGGGTGGTTTTAGTGTGTTTTAATTTTTTTTTTCAGCTGATTTGCAGCAGTGGCCTCCCCAGAGAGGTGACAGGTGCCCATTCCTTCCCTTCTCCCACAGCTGGTGGAGGTCAATGGCTCCCCATGCCTGAAGCTCACAGAGGATGAGGAGAAAATGACAATCCCGGGGATGAAGACAATCTATCGGCTCTATGACGCTGCTGGTGAGCCTGGAGACCCTTCCCAAAGTTCTGGGGGAACCTCCTGCTCCATAACCCTCTCCCTGATGTCCCGCTGGCAGGTCACCCCTTCATGGACCTCATGGCCCTGGAAGAGGAGCCGTCTCCCAGCGCGGGGCAGGAGCTGGGGATCCGTGTGCTGGGGCGGCTCGGAGAGACCACCACGGTCATTCCCAGCACCGTGGAGCCCCTCCATCGCATCTACTTCAGGGATGGCCAGGTCAGGGGTGGTCCCATCTCCTGGGGGGTCTCCTCTTCCACGCTGGGTGATGGACTGAGGGTGGTGGTGGCTTCTGAGATGTGCCAAAAACTCTGGACGTGGTGGCTTGTTGGGATGGCTTGTGGCTTCCCACGTGGATCTTCCCACATGGATCTCCATCCCTGCAGCTGTGTGAGCCCCTGCCCAGCCTGCCCGAGGTGAGGAGCCACGCCCAGGTGTCCCTGAACCTCCTCAGCCCCGCTCACCGCCGGCTCCACGAGCCACAGCCCTACCCGGTACACCTTCCCACATTCCCGCCTGGTGACATTCCTGCCGCTGGACTCGGTGGCCTGAGCAAAGCCACCACCGAGCTTCTCTCTGACCCCTCATTCCCGTTCCCAGGTGGCCATGACGGAACGGCTGCACCGGCTCTTCCTGGAGCTGCGTCAGGGCGGCCACTGAGGGGCTCCCAGCTCGTCCCCAGCTCCTCCTCCGCGCTTTTTTGGGAAGCCCAGGTGACACATCGGGAATTAACGGCGCTAATTTAGACCTTTCCGCTGCCTGGTGCTAACCCGAGGAATCTGCAGGAACTGGGAGAGCGCCCTGGGGTCCCACAGGGATGGGGAAGGCAGAGCTGTTCCTGCATCCTCTGCAAGTGACAGTCCTTCCGTGCCAGCCTTGGTGGCCCTGCCAGCCTTGTGGCCTGTCGTGGTGGCCTTGCCACTCCTGTGCCTTCCGGCCTTCCCTGGTGCCCTTGGTGGTGGCCCCCCATCCTGAAGCTCCGTGGTGGCACTAGAATGAAGTCTGGGGTGCCACCAGAAGGGTGACATGGGACACCCATGGGACATCCATGGCAGATACTCCTTGCTTTGGCAATTCTAAGCTTCACATTCCAACTCTTCCCAGTCTAACGGAGTTCCCTGGGATGTGGAGGCCAACCCCAAGCTGATCCCAAGCCCAAGCTGATCCCAACTCCAGGTTGCCACCTGCACTCTCTAACCCCTGTTCCCACAGGAAACGTGGCACTAACCCACACTGAGCTTCAGGCTAAGCGAAAAAATTTAAATAAAGGCCTTTTCCCACCACGGCTCCGACCCTGTATGCAGTGAAAAACCCTTTGGAGCTCCACTGGAAGGCGAGAGGGAAATCCCCAGGGACAAAACCTGTGGCTTCCCTGCCCACCTTCCCCCTCCATGGTTTGGATCTTGGCAGCAAATTATAGGGAAGAAAATAATTAAAAGCTTAACGAAGTGTGGTCTGATGGTCACAGGTTTCTGGGAATTCCCACAGCACTGTATCCCATTTTAAGACAGGGGAAAAAAAAAACTCCAGGAAAACCAGGATCAGTTTTCTGTAAGTTAGATTTTTTTTAGTTTTAGAGCAAAGCACCAAAGATAGAGTCCATTGCACTTGAGTAGAGATTTTCCTGAGTTTTTGGGAGAGAAGAAACGAAGGAAAAGCAGGAGAGTGACCTGCACTTGTCACCCTCATGGAAAAGATGTGATTCCTGACATTCAGGAAGCATTTTGGTCCTGTCACTGGGCAGAGAAGCTCCTGGGTGTCTTCTTTGCACATTCCCCTCAGGTATTTATGGATGTTGAGGAGATTTCCCAAGCCTTTTCTTCTCCAGGCTGGGCAATTCCAGCTCCCTCAGCCTCTCCTCATACATGCTCCAGTCTCTCCATCATCTCTGTGGTTTTTCCTTGGATTCTCTTTGTCTCTCTCTTGTACTGGGGAGCTCCAAACTGGCCCCAGTATTCATTCCAGGTGTGACCTATCCCACCTGAGCAGAGGGCAAGGATCCCTCCCGGGCTTGCTGGCAACACTTGGAATGCCAAAAAGATCTCAAACCACCCGTCCCAAGCCAACAGGACCAATCCAAATCTCCAGGCTTTGTTAAAATCACTGCACTATGCATTAAAGAGGGGGGGAAAAGAGCGGGAAGGAGCAGGAAGGACCTGCACCTCTGGGGCTCCTGGGTGCTTTCTGTGAGGTTTTGTGGAATGTGGGCATCCCACTGACTCCAGGCACAGCTCTTCCCACTTAATGGCAGAGAACCCCAGAGTTCACAAATTTATTT
Organism: Origma solitaria; assembly: GCA_013397895.1. Lineage (NCBI taxonomy): Eukaryota > Metazoa > Chordata > Aves > Passeriformes > Acanthizidae > Origma > Origma solitaria. The sequence goes on from VZRL01001862.1 coordinate 52,143, forward strand.
AAGGAACACCAGTTCCCATCCAAACCCTAAACCTTAGTGCAGAAGATCCCAGAGTGCTCTTTTTTTTTTTTTTCCATCTTTGCCCTTGGGATTCTGGTATTTGACCCCAGAAGTGGATGCAAAAACTGGGACAGAAAGTGCTAAAAGTGAGGTTTGGAACATTGAATCCTGTGCACATTTTGCCAAGAAGAGGAAGCAGCAGGAGCCCAGATGTTGCTCCTCTGCTCCCTCCTCCTTCCAGCCTTTTTCTTGGAAAAATATCTATTTTTAAAGCACAGTTTCAGCTCAGGATATCCATGATTGGAAATAAGGGAGGGTGGGTCAAAGTGCCGGTCAGTGCTGGAGAAGGAAGTGCAGGGAATTGAGGGACATGGATTTAGGTGTGGAAAGTCCATCCCAGCCACACCTGGTTTTTTCTCACTCGACAAATCCAAGTGGGAATGTTTTATGGAAGGGTGAGGCTGTGCTTTCCTGGATAATTCCAGGTGTTTTGATTTCTGCTGGTCCCTAGTTTTGGAGGGAAGGGATGGCAGGGAAAAAAAGGATATGGGGAGGCTCCAACTGCAGAGTACCTGGAGAGGGAGGAGGGTGTGGAATGTGGGGAAGGAGAATGAATTTGAGCCTCATAATTCTAAGTCCAGCTGTGCCCAAGTACCAACTCCCACCGAGTTAAGCCAGGATTTAACAAACCCAGCCTCACTTGGGTAATTTGATACCAGGAGAGGTGAGAAGAGGCCACTCAGAGCATCCAGACTCAGCTGCTTCCACCTTCAGGGATGATCCAAGCTCCCGTTTCCGACGTTGCTCCCTGACATCAGCCCGGGGCGGTGTCACTTGTAAAGTGCCATTTTCCTGCTCTGGTACAGGTACATGTAGGCGTCACAAAAGAGGCGTTTGGCCACCCCATCCATGTCCCGAGGCTGCTCCAGGGCCAGCACAGCCAGGGGCAAGTCCAGGTATTTGGCAACTTCCGGGCACAGCGTCACCGTGGGAATGTTGAAGCCGTTTTCGCCACCTAAGGAAGAGAGGAGGAGGAAAGTCCCAAATTGGATCCCAAAGGAATGAGTTCCTACAGCTCCAGAAGATCCCAGCACACTCAACAATCATGCAGAGCCTCAGCTGGGAGATGTGAAGGCCGAAAGCACTGGAAGAGGCTGGATGAGGAGAGGCCATCCAGCTTCCTCTGTCTAGAGGGGCTCCAGGAGAGCTGGAGAGGGACTTGGGACAAGGGATGGAGGGACAGGACACAGGGAATGGCTTCCCACTGCCAGAGGGCAGGGACAGATGAGATATTGGGAAGAAATTCCTCCCTGGGAAGGTGGTGAGGGGCTGGAATGGAATTTCCAGAGGAGCTGTGGCTACCCCATCCCTGGAAGTGTCCAAGGCCAGGTTGGAGAGGGCTTGGAGCAGCCTGGGATCGTGGAAGGTGTCCATGGAAGGGTCAGGGGGTGGAACTCAATGGGTTTTAAGGTCCCTTCCAACCCAAACCATTCCATGATCCTACGATAATTACAAAGTGGGGAAGGACAGGAGAATAAAATCCATGCCCATGAGCTGAGCCAGTTGGAATGGGATCCCAAATCTGGAAGCACCTGGAAGAACTTCCCACCTGCTTGGCTTGGCCACTCTGGAATCCAATTAAATGGAAACAAAATCCAGAGAGAGCCTAAACCGGACAGGGAACTTGAGAGGAAAAGGTGGAATGAGCAGCCTACGGCAGCTTCCCACATCCCATATCCCAACCCCATTCCCATTTCCTCACCGTGCCGGTCAGCCATGCTGTCGAAGAACATCCAGTGCTCGTTGCCAGGGCCGTACTTCACGAAGGACACGTAGTGACTGGTCTCGATGCAGAGCACTGCAAAGAGCTCCAGCTTCTCCCGGGGCACCTGCTGGCAGCCCCGGGCGCTCCAGCTCTGGAATTCCTCAGGAATGTGCAGCCTCCGAGGTTTGTGTGCTTTGCGGCGGCGATGGGAGTGAACCTGGGGAGAGCGGACAGGGTGGCATTGGTGGAACTGGGCCTGGCCTGCCAGAAAGAGAGGGCAGAGGTCAGATTCCCAATTTATTCCCTGCTGATGTGATTCCCGTGCTCCCTGCTTGTCTGGGGGTGGTGGTGTGGGCAGAGCCTGGCAGCAGGAAGCTGAAACGGGACAGTGTCACCCTCCAAGAGGCAGAAACTGTGGGAATGCTCATGGAGAGGCAGCAGGGAGGGCTCAGCACTCAATTCCTGCAGGATTACTCATTATTTATGGAACAGGTTCTCCAGAGAAGCTGTCCCATCCCTGGAATTGTTCAAAGCCAGGTTGGACGGGGCTTGGAGCAACCTGGGATAGTGAGCAGCATCCAGGGGGTGGAACTGGATGAGTTCCAAGGTCCATTCCCATCCCAGCTTTTCTACGATTCCATGATTATTTATTTAGGCTCTGTGTAAGCAGAGAGTTCACCAACCTCTGGCTCCTGGTGGGAATGACCCTCAGGAAAAGGCTGTTCTGTGCCCAACCCCAGCAGCTGCAGGAAGTGTGGGGATTTTGGGAGGGTTCATCCTGCTCTCAGCTCCCACGGTGGATTTTGGGAACAGCCATGGAAAATACCTGTCTAGAGCAGGAATTGCAGAACTGCTTGAGGCCCGTGGCTGCGAACACCTTGTCCTTGAAACACTCGGAGCATTCCAGAGTGGCAACATCTCCACACAGGCAGCATTCCCTGGGACCTGCCAGGCAAACAGAGCTCAAAGGGTGCGTCTGCTGCAGATCCCACCTAAAATCCGGCTTGTCCTGCCAAAATTGGCATTTAGGGAAGAAGAACCCCACCCCAAAGAACCCAGATCTGGTTTCTCACAGACCCTCATCCCTAACTTACTGTCCAGCAGCAGATCTGTTATATCCAGCTCCAAGGAAGGGATGATTTTGCTGAACATTTTATATTCCTTCCCAAAACGTGGCATTTGGATAATGAAGCAAGATGGGATCTGGGAAAAGAGAGGGAAAGGAGTCACCCTGCCAGAAGGGCCAAATCCCAGAGATTCCTCTCAGAATTTGCTGTTGGGAATAAAGACTTTTTTTCTGTGGTTACTCACAGGGAAACAGGGAAAGCAGAGGCCTTTTCCTGAGTCATGCTTGGATTCAGTGTTGGATATAAAACATCCAAGGCCTCACAGGTACTTTGGGAAGCAAAAAAAGCACGGAAACAGAAGGAAATTGGACTCACCTCCACCAGCTTCAGATCTGAGGAGAGGAAGGAGCGTTCCACCAACTGCTGCACGTCGGGAACCACCAGATCCTCCTGTTGATCCATAAATATCTGGTAGCAGTAACAATCCTGCTCCTTCTGGCCTCCTGACCTGCAAGGAGAGGTCATGGGATTTGGGGATGTGGTGATACAAAAATTGGAGCTCCCTGAGGTTTGTTCTGGGAGAGCTCCTGGGCTCAAGGCACCCAGGGTGGTTTGGTGCGACACAAAGCGCTTTTTCCACCCAAAAATACCAAATTTGCGTCAGGGGAAGAGGAGACAAGTAGGAATTTTGGCCTCATTATCCCTTTGGAGCACCACATCCTGCTCCTACAAGCAAAATTCCATTTTCCCTCGATATACATATAAAGGATAATTCCATATATAAATTGACAAATGGATGCTTCAACAAAGGATTAATTTAAAAACGCATCCAAAAAGCCCAACTCAAGGTGAGTTGTGTGCAGATCTCCCAGAATCCCTCCAGCCAGCAGGGAAAGGATTTCCTTGGGATGACCCCATGCAGGGGAGCTGCAGCACAGAGTCCTCTTTGTGCTCGGCCTTTCCCAGCACTCCACGATCCACGGCTCGAGCGGCGGCTCCACAAAGGAGCACAGAAATCCAACAATTCCCTTTCTGTGCTCCCAAACAGCACAGTTATTTTTGGCTTCCTTCAGCCTCTCATCCTCTTTGTGGAGTCCCAAAAAACTGGGACTGCATCCATGGACTGCCTGTTTGAGAGGCTGCGGGAGCTGAGCCAGCTTGGCAGCCTGGACACATCCCAAATTCATCCGAAGGCTGTCGGATAGTGCTGGATCGGCCCTTAAAGTCAGACAGCACCTTTCTCAAACCACTTCTGGCTCTCCCTGAGGATGGCACAAGGTTTTTGTCCCAACTTTCTGACGGCAGCACTCTCCAGGGAGAGCTTAGAAGTGCCTTTTCCCAGATGGAAAGATCACAACAAGGCTGCTGTTAAGAGAAGCAGAAGGAGCTGCACAAAGCTCAGAGCTGTGACTCCAAAAAACTCTGATGGAAAAGGGACAAGTGACCCCCCCGAGGGATCGTGAGGTGGAAAACTAATGAGCCTGGCCTTGGGAATTGTATCCTTCAGCTGTGGAAACTTACTGGAGTTTCAACAGTGGCTCAATTCCCAGGATCTGCTGCATTATGAGGTTGAGGAACTCCTCAGGATCTGGAAAGGGAAAGGATGGGTCACACCACGCCAGGAATGGCCTCGTCCCACTGCATCCAAGAGCTGCCAGGTAAACCTGAGCCAACATTCCATGAACCTGGAATTTCCTCTTTAGGTTAGCGGACAAGTGGGACAAAGGCTGGGAGCACCTGGTTAAGGCACAAATCCCAAGGGGAGTAGGAAAATGCCAAGCAGCCTTCAGATACTGCACTTCCATGGTTTGGGTGGGAAGGGACCTTAAAGCTCATCCAGTTCCAACCCCTGCCATGGACAGGGAACACCTTCCACTATCCCAGGTTTCATTCCATCCCAGCCCCTCACCACCCTCACAGGGAAGAATTCCTTCCCAATATCCCATCTATCCCTGCCCTCTGGCAGTGGGAAGCCGTTCCCTGTGTCCTGTCCCTCCATCCCTTGTCCAAAATCCCTCTCCAGCTCTCTCGGAGCCCCTTTAGGCCCAGGAGGGGGCCTGAGGGTAGAGAGAGATTTAAAACCTGAAAAGATTTTACATGTGAATTTTTACATTAATTAACGTCAGCACCTTATTAAAGCACATTCCTGGAAGAGGCACAAAGGGAGGTTGTCAGCTGGTGCCTGAATGAGGCAAAACACAGAGAAACAGTCCCGGGAAAGGCCCAGAGAGCTCCTTACCTTTCTCAGCGTTGGTAAAGCTGGAGCACTGGCCCTTGTCCGTGAGCTGCTCCCGGAGGTGCATCACACTGCTGGCCCCGACAAAGCCAGTCCTGGGGACAATAACCAGCTGCAGGTGATGGAAATCATGGCATGGCAGCTGCAGGTGATGGAAATCATGGAATGGCAGCTGCAGGTGATGGAAATCATGGAATGGCTTGGCTTGGAAGGGATCTTAAAGATCATCCAGTTCAACCTGCTGCCATGGGCAGGGATGCCAACTATCAGACCAGGTTGCTCCAAGCCCCGTCCAGCCTGTCCTGGGACACTTCCAGGGATGGGGCAGCCACAGCTTCCCTGGGAATTCCATCCCAGGGCCTCATCGCCCTCACAGGGAAGGATTTCTTCCCATTAGTCCATCAGAATCTATTATTTATCAGTTTAAAACCATTCGTCCTTGTCCTGCATGAACACCTTTGGATGTGGGTGCCGGGTACCACCTTGGGGGCAGCAGAGAAGGAATGAAGGCAGGTGGGACAACTTCCAGCAATCCCCACACTCACCTCCGGAGGGGATTGACAATCTTATCCCGCAGAATTCCCTGGACATTCCTGTCACACAGTGGGAAGGGCATGAAGAGCATGGAGTCCAGCACAGATGTACAGGAGAAGAGGCTGTGGGAAGAGCGGGATGGGTTTGAGTTTGAGGGCTCGGCAGCAACAGCTGGAACCAAAATGTGGTGGCTGGTGACAGCTGATGGCTTTGATGCTCAACATTCCATGCATGGAAGTACAGGGAGGTGAGGGGAGCACATCTGCACAGTGAGGCACATCTGGAGAAATGAACACTGGGAGGAAGCGAGGGAACAGCCCAGGGAGAAGCAAATTCCTACTTTGCAGCCCAAACTGCTCAGGGAAGGGCACCACTGAGGCTTTTCCTCTCCAAACGGGGAAGCTGAGACCTCCTGGGTGGGTTCTTTGGAATGATTCCAGCCAGAACTTCCAGGGACAGAGTCAGCACGGTCCAAGTCCGGAAAACTATGAGCTCTCAGCACCCTGAATGACAGACATAGGAGTATGGGGGGTCTTCAGGGCTGGAAAACCTGCTGGATTTGGGAAGGAGATCAAAAAGCAGCCTGGAGGTTGCATCTTCACAGTTACATCCTGCTCTACACCAGGTGAACTTCCAGCCAACTTGGGAATCCAGAAAAGTGCTGCAATTTGGGGCTCTGCCCAATTAAGAAGCCACTCAATTAAGGAGCCTGCACCCCCCAAGCAGGTCCTTACCTGAAGAGAGCTGCATCCATGTAGCAGGAATTACAATGGCCTTGGATGCCTTTCATTCGCCCTCGGAGAACACGCACTGCTGCCTCATTCCTGAGGGGAGGAAAACTCTCTGGAGTTTGTGGAAGAATTTCCTGTCCTCCTGCAAGAAAACAAATTTCCTTCACCACCTCATCTGGGTCAGTTCTCCCCTTCCTTGATGCCCCAAAAGTCTGAGTTGAGTCTACAACTCTCAAATTTAAGGTGGCTTCTCAATTCAGTTTTTCCTAAATGACTTAAAAATCTTTCACACTTGTGGGATAATCCTTAATGATTTATTTAGGTTGGAAAAGACCTTCCAGGATCATTGAGTCCAACTGTTCATCCAGCCAAGGATGCGGTGTGGTGTAAACACCAAAAAACAACACTCAAAGGAAGGGAAGAAACGCTGCCCACGGGGTTTTTCCACATCCTTCTCCCATCACAGCCCCATTTTCCTGCTTCCCAGAGGACTCACTGTAATCCCCGAGGGCCAAGTCGGAGTTGGGAAAGCTCTGGAAGCGTACGTCAGGCTGGCAGGAATTCAGCCTCACGAAGAGGCCGCGCTTCGGGGCACAGTGGAAGTAGGACTTGCCGAGCCATTCTCCAGCTGTGACCCCCTTGTCTTCATCCTGGGAAAAGAGCACCAGGGAAGGGCCTGAGAGCAGGATTTATGGAATCGTGGTTGGAAAAGTGCTCCAAGATTGAGTCTAACTGCAATGCTGCCAAGGCCACCACTGCGTCGTGTCCCCGAGTGCCACATCCACAGGGGTGGGGACCTCACCTGTGCCAGGGCTGGACAACCCTATCCATGAAGGAATTTTCCAAATATCCAACCTAAACCTCCCCTGGAGCAGTTTGAGGCTGTTTCTTGTCCTGTCCCTTGCTCCCTGGGAGCAGATCCTGACTCCCACCTGGCCCCACCCTCCTGTTAGGGAATTTTAGGGAGCCAGAAGGTTCCCCCTGAGTCTCCTTTTCTCCAGGATGAGCCTTCCCAGCTCCATTCCATACTCTGCACCTGGAGATGCCAAAATTCCATCCCCCCACACCCAGCCACTGCCACCAGCACTCCCAGATCCCTTCCCAGCTTTCCAGCCCTACCAGTTCAACTCCAGCCATTTTGTCCTTGATTTGGGGCAGGTAGCCCAACCAGCGGATGATTCCCGAAACTTGATTCCCCTTGTCCAAAGTGATCTGGACCATGGAGTTCACTTCCAGGGGTGAATTCCCACTTTCCCCCTCCTCGCTGCTCTCGCTGATCTCTCGTTTCATTGGGTTTGGTTTTCCAAAGCCCACATCGGAGTCAAACGTTGGGAAAAAACCTGATGGGCAACACAAAACATCAGATGGCAATTCAAACCTCAAAAGGATCTCATCTAATTCCTTCTATTTTCGAAATTCCAGACTACACACCCAAGCAGGAAGCTGAGCACCAGGGACACAGGGTGTAATTCCCAGTGTGCCAAACTGGTCCGACAGGATGAGAGGGAATGATCCTGCTCCTTGTTCCCCGGCTCAAAGCTTCACATTCCAACCTCTCGCTAGCCCTGGAGCTAATCCAGCCCTTCCCAGACTGCTGGAATGGCAGCAGGGGGTTTATTTCCTAATTTTTCTGCTAATTCCTTGCCTTGTCCAACAATTCCCACCACTACTGCTGGCATCTGAGCCTCTCCCACCAGGATGAAGCTCCTGCTCCATCTTTTACAGCTGAATTAAAGACTCTTTAACCAGTGGTGCCTCTTCCCTGAGGGAATTCTGTGCTCCAATCAGCCTCTCCCTCCTGACACATGGGATTCAGCTTTAGCTGCCTCACACTAAGAATTTTATGTGGAACTTGAGATTTTCCCATAAATCCTGATCCATTAGGATAAGCTGAGGGTTTTACTGGAATTTCAGCTTCTCAGCACCCTGCACAAGGGGAATAAATTCTAAATCCCGTGGAATGGGCACAGGGAAGATGCATCCAAAGACCACCTACTTTGCAAGTTCTCCTTCACAACAGAATCCATCGGGATTTCCCTGAAAATATCAGTTGTTCCTTCTTCTTCCTGAGAGGAGGAAAAAAAATCCACCAGCTAGGGAAAAATCCATCAGCTAAACACCGGAAAATGAAGGAATTTTTTAAACAGGCCTGGAAAATTTGCATGCAACCTCATGTTCCTTTTGGACATTCCCTCTACTTCTCTTTCACATCCAACTATAATGTGTTTTTTCCTTTAAAATCCCAAAAACACCTATAGAAAAGCTGCTCTTACCGGGCAAACCGTCACAAACCATTGGCTGCCTTCCCTGTAAACTGCCATGGCAATTCCTTTGGTGAGGATCTCATCCACGTAGAAGCTGACGGCGTCTCCCACTGTCACGGGAACCACCTCCTCCATGTCCTGTCTTCCCAGCTTCTGCTTCCCATAATCATTGCCTGATGTGGGAATAAACTGGACTTTGCTGAAGGGCAGGAAGATCCCACAGTTCTTCTTGCACTTGAAGTACTCGGTGCCGTGGTAGGATCCGTCGTTTCTCCCTCTGTTTTCTCCCTCTCCCTGGAAACACGCCGGGAAGGGATGTCACACACAGAAATATCAGGGAAAAATGAGGAATTCACTGCCTTGGGCCCCTTACCTGTAATTCCACCCCGAAAAACACCGGAGTCAGCACAGCCAAGCTAGACTTGTAGATGCTCCCGATGTAGCGCACGACTCCCGGGAAAAATTCCCGCTCCACCTCCACCATCACATTTTGTCCTGGCACGGCTCGGAGAGCTCCTTCCAGGCTCAGCCTCTCCAGGAAAAAATTCAAGCGCTCGCTGTGGCTCCCGACAGCCAGGAGGAACCCGGCAGCTTCCCGGCGCACAGGCTGGAGGATTTCCAGGTTGATGGTGACCGTGGAGCTGTCGTCCAGCATGATGACCTTCAGGAAGCAAGCCGGGGGCCCATCCTCGGAAAAATTCCGCAGGTAGCTCCTCTCGCTGCAGAAGCACAAGTTCCCAGCTTGGAAGTATTTGCTTCCATAGGCACAGTCCTCCGTGAGGATGTAGAAGCAATTCCCATCCGCTGCTGGAGGTGGGAGATTGGACATCGTGGCTTGCCTGGGTTGGGAGAGTCACAGCGATGGAGATTTGTGAGTGTTGGCGCAGAATTCCCAAAGAATCCGGGGTTGGAAGAGGTTTTAGACCCAACCCCGGGCTCAAAACCTCGCCCAGCTGAGTTTGAGCATCTCCCAGCGCCTCCCTGCTCCCTTTTTCCAGGTGTTTAATCACCCTCGTGGTGACTCAAAATTCCATTTAACCCAATTTCCCACATTCCTGCTCATCCCTGCTGCTCATCATGGGAAGTGTCCAGCTCTTCCTTCTCCACTAAACCCTCCCAAGGAAAACGTTGTACAAAAAAGCATGGAATGGTTTGGCATGGGAGGGACCTTAAAGATCATCTCATTCCATGGGCAGGGACAGCTTCTCCTATCCCAGGTTGCTCCAAGCTCCATCCAACCCTTCCAGGAACAATTCCAGGGATGGGGTGGCTGCCACAGCTTGTCCAACCTGTTCTAACCCTGTCCAGCCTCGGTAAATTCCACATTTTCTTTCCTTGCTCACGGGGTGTGAGGCAAAGGATAAACTCTTCCTTTAAAAATTCCTTGGGAAGGGATTCCTGGTCTGTCACTGGAGCTCCTCAGTGTTGCTCCAGCACATGAATATTCAAAATATATGCAAAGCACCTACTGAGGTACTAAAGATCACCAGCTTTCCCAAAAAATAAATATAATTATTTATTTTATATTCAAAGAAATGCAAATGTTTGGAAGCAGGAATATATTTTGGTGCTTATTTTCTTACTTAAATTCTGATAGTGAAAATCCGGCTGTTCAAATTCCAGCAGTTAAAATTCTAAGAGTTAAATTTAACTACACGAATTACAGTAGTTCAATTCCTGTAGTTAAGTTCCAGCAGTAATTAAAATCCAGTCACTAAATTTCACTTTTTACCCCTCCCCATCTCTTTTTTGATGACTTCATGGAGAATCAGGACCCAAAATTTTTGTTTCAACATAAAAAAGGGTGAATAAAACAAACAAAAAAAAAACCCCAAAAAACCCTTTCCCTCACTAAAAGCCCAAAATAAATTGATTTTTCTGATTAAATTCCCAAGAATAAACTATTTTATTAATCAAAACCCCAGGAATAAACTGTTTTTCTCATAAAAATTACCAAGAATAAATTTTCCCCATCAAGCCCATTTTCCTCATGAAAGCTCCAGAATAAACCATTTCCCATATTAAAAACCACACAAATAAACAATTTTCCTCATAAAAAGCAAAAAATAAACACTTTTAAAATCACAAAACCTGCCAGAATAAACAATTTCCTCATCAAAAAGCAAGAATAAACCACTTTATTCATCAAACCCCAAGAATGAACCGTTTTCCTCATCAAAACCCTCCAAGAATAAGTAATTTTCCTCATCAAAAACAGACAAATAAACCATTTTCTTCCTTGAAAGCCCAAAATAAACTTTTTTTCTCATGAAAAACGCAGAATAAACCATTTTCCTCATCAAAAACTATGAATAAATCCCTGTTCCTCATTTTCAAAAACAACAGAGCAATTTCTTTTCCTCATCAAAACCCCGGAAAAAACTCTTTTCCTCATTAAAAAAACCCCAAGAACAAACAATTTTATTCGCCAAGCCCCAAGAATAAACAGCTTTTCTCATGAAAACAAACAGGAACAAATCCTTTTCCTTACGAAAACACAGAAATAAACCATTTTCCTCCGGAAAACACAGGAATAAACCCCTGTCCTCATCAAACCCAAGTGCAACCCGGGTATTTAAGACAGAATATTCCCAATTTTCCCCGATTTATGGGAATAAATCCCCGCTCCCAAGGCTCTGAGCGGGGCTTGGGCTTGGGCTTGGGCTCGACCCCTCCCCCTCTCC
>VZRL01001865.1:2007-29631 GCA_013397895.1 Origma solitaria
CGGGGCTCGGGGCTCGCTGCGGGCGGAGGGGGCGGCTGGAGGGCTCTGGCGGCTTCGTTCTCCCATGTCCCCGTGTTGTCCCGCCGCGTTCCCGCTGTCGTGAGGCCGCTGCGGGAGCGGCTGCCCGCGGTGTCGTTGCCGCTGCTGCCTGGGCAGGAGGCGGTGCCGGAGCAGCGTTGGCTCGTCCTGGTGTGTGTGGGTAGGACAGAAGTGGCTGCCCTGTCTCCGGGATTGTGCGGGAAAATTCACGTGGTCAAAGGTTTCTGTCTGTGTCCACTGGAGACAGAGAAGTCGTGTAAAAGTGACTTTATTAATGAACAAAGGGAGAGGCTTTGGGGCATTTGCCACGGGGTCTGTAAAACGCAGCCTATTTTTTATCCTCATTTCCCCGGCTGCAATCTCCCTGTCCCTTTCCTCACTGGCTGAGGTACTTGGAAGGTACAGACTTCCCGATCCGGATACTGCCTTTCCCCTTTAGTATGCGCCCCCACTTTGTATAACATCCGGTATTCATGGCTCTAATGATGCAATTCAAATTCTAAATGGCTTCTGGCACCTGATATAAATTGGTTATGATTCCCAGGGGCTGTTCCAAGGAGTTGTAGGATTTGTTCTGGTGGCCGTTCATCTTTGCCCCATTTTGTGGCCATTTCCTCCAGTCCCAGTTGAGTTTTTCTCTAATTAAATCGTCCTATACCTTTATGCCCAACTGATTTCTCTGAACTTGTGGTAACAAGAACCCCCAGTGGTCTACTGCACCCTATAATGGAGCCACAATGTTAGCACATGTTAGAGTGGGGAGAGGGATGATTCCCCCCCACTTGTTTTAGTGAAGTTTTCCCAGCTTTCCCTATTTGCTGTTTTCCTTTGCAGCTTAACCAATTTCTCCTGCAGAGTCAGATCTCCTCACTCTAGGCTCTGCCCTGAGCTGTGCAAATACCATCTGTGCAAGCAGGCAGAGCTTGGGGTGAGGGACAGAGGGAATTGGCCCAATTGCTCCTGCAGGAAGAAGGCCCTGGTCCATCGTCCACTGGGACAGCAGTCCACTGCCCGAGCAGTGTTAATATGAATTTCTAAAGTTCCTTCCGCTCGTGGCTGCCTGGAGCCAAAGCTTCTCTTCCAGGGCAGCCATCAGGTGACTCACATGTGTTCTTTTTTCTTTATCCATAGTTTATTAACTAGGCATAGGAGGGAAAGGAGGTAACAGGAGGAAGAGGAGTGTGAGGAAGAATAGGGATAGAGGAGGAGGAGCAGGAAGAGGAGTAACATCAAGGTTCCAGCACTCCCTGTATCTGCAGCCTCCCCCACATCCAGCAGATGACTGAGGAGGTGGATCCACGATTTTCATGGGCCCTAAATCTTGGTGTGTGTGAGGTTTTTTGGGGACTGAATCTTTATATTTTGGATGGGCTTTAGGCTGAGTCTTAATGTTTTGGGAGTTTAGGGGCTGTATCTTTATGTGTGGGGGATTTTTGGGGTGAATCGCGGTGGTTTGGGTTTTTGATGGACACAACTCCCCCCAGAGACTTCCGGAGATGGATCTGGGCAGGAGGAACCCCCAGGCCAAGGTACTCAGCCCTTGTTCTTCCCCCCCAAAGCAGGATTTGTCATTGCCAAGGCATGGCTGGATGGAGGAGGAGGAAAAACCCCGGAGATCCCGCACGACGAGGCTCTGCAAATGCAGCCCAGGGAGCTGTGAGGAGGAAAGAGCCTCCCTGTGCCGGGAAGGCGGCCGGAGATGCAGCCCGAGCTCGGAGCTGGGGGAGAAGCCTCAGGCTGGGGAGAAGCCCCACAAGTGTGGGGAATGTAGGAAGGGCTTCAGATGGAGCTCTGAGCTGATCTGGCACCAGAGGATCCACACTGGGGAACGGCCCTACCAATGTGGGGAATGTGGTAACAGATTCAGCCGGAACTCTGTGCTCAACAAGCACCGAATGATCCACACTGGGGAGAAGCCCTATGAGTGTGGAGAGTGTGGGAAGAGCTTCAGCCAGAACTCCCACCTCATTTGGCACCAGAGGATCCACACAGAAGAAAAGCCCTACGAGTGTTCTGAGTGTGGGAAGAGGTTTCTGAGCAGCTCCCATGTCCTCCTCCATGAACGGATTCACACAGAGGAAAGGCCCTTCCACTGCCCTGAGTGTGGGAAAGGCTTCAAGCTCAACTTCCACCTCATCAGGCACCATCGCATCCACATCCGGGAGAGACCCTTTGAGTGTGGGAAATGTGGGAAAACATTTCAGAGCAACTCCACTCTCCTCCTCCATGAGCGAATTCACACACAGGAGAGGCCCTTCCACTGCCCCGACTGTGGGAAGGGCTTCAAGCAAAACTCCACCCTCATCAGGCACCAGCGCATCCACACTGGGGAAAGGCCCTATGAGTGTGGAGAATGTGGGAAGGGCTTCAGGTCGAGCTCCTACCTCAGGACGCACCAACGCATCCACACTGNGGAGGCATGAGTGAGGGAAGCCCTGCAAGTGCCTCCAGTGCGGAAAGAGCTTTGTCGGCTGCTCCAACTTCATCCCCGTTATGATCCAATTATTAAGGTTCCTTAGGAATACCTCTGCCCCAATTAAGGNACATACACAGCCGGGAGAGGCCCTATGAGTATCCCAAGTGTAGGAAGAGCTTCTCAGAGAGCTCTGTCTTGACTAAACACCGACGGAGGCATGAGTGAGGGAAGCCCTGCAAGTGCCTCCAGTGCGGAAAGAGCTTTGTCGGCTGCTCCAACTTCATCCCCGTTATGATCCAATTATTAAGGTTCCTTAGGAATACCTCTGCCCCAATTAAGGTGTAAACGAGACCATATACCAGTCAATAGTATGGGTTTTATTTGATAGTAAATATGAGAGAGAGGGAGAGAAAACAGAGAAAGGGAGAAATAGGAAAAGAGGTGGGGGAACAGAAAGAGAGTGACAGAGAGAATAAAAGAATATCACCATCCATGGATCCCAACGATGTAGCTTTGATCCTCTCCAGCTGGAATTCTTGGTGGTGATGGTCCCCCCAAAAAGCACAGAATCTCATGGGTTAATATACACTCAGGCCAGGTGGCAATGTCCAGGCATGTCCCCCCCTCCGGCGAGGGGCAGCCTCTTGCAGCAGACTCTACTTGCATCATGTGTAGTCCTGTGGTGCAACACCAAGCACCCTGGGGGTCTGTGATGGATTAGGAGACCCCCTCAGGTGCCTCTCACATGAATGTCCTGTGGATGTGGCCTGTGGGCTTGGGGGTTCTACAGCTGGGCCAGCTTGTGTAAGGGAGGACGGGTGTTTATTGCCTCTCTCCAGAGGTTACCCCATGCACCCAAAAACCTCCTCCTCCCCCCCTTGGTTGGGGAGAAGTCTGTGTAAAGCTGGCTTGTGCATGCTGTGGTCTCCCTCACCCCAAACTCAGCCGGGGATGATTCTCAGTGCAGCTGGTGCTTTGGCCTTTGTGGATGCATTCCTTTCCTTCAGCCTGAGATGACTGAACAATAGGTTTCCCTTTATCTAATCTCAGCAGTTTGACTTTCAGTCCAAAGTCCCAGTCAGGTGTCCTCACTGAGGTTTTTTGGGTTGTGGCTTCTTTATACAGTTTTTGTTATAATGAGCAAAAATTTGTATCAATGTTTGAGGCATGAACTCTTTCAGTCTCTGACACCCCTGTGGGAGGATCCATGTTGGATCACCCCCAGTGACCCCCATTGGGTGCAGCCCTGGTGTCCCATGTTCCAGGTGATAGCCGTTTGGTGGGGGGAAGGTGTTGGGATGATTTTTTTCCCTTCTCCTTGTCCTGCTGGGATTTGGTTGTGAATAAATTCACTCCTGGTGTGCAGGCTGGGTCTGATGTGCCTGTGCCTGTGCTCGGGGCAGGATCTCTCCCAGTCCTACTCAACTCCTGGGCCTTTCCTTGTATTTCCTCTCCCTATACAGTTGCAGAGGGCAGGGCCAGAGTGGTTTTGGTGGTTCCTGGCATCCAGGTAGGGCCAGCCCAGCCCTGGGGATTTCCAGTGGCTTTTGCGGGTCTCCTGTTTGCAGAATATCCCTTCTGGAGGAGGGCGTTCCCACTAGGTGTAGTCCCAGGCTCAGGCAGTGCTCAGCCCAGCAGAGAACGCCTTCCGCTGGGGCCGCATTTTTTGAACGGGGAGCCCCTGGACATGCTGATCCCCATTCTGGGGTGCACCTGAGCTCCTGGATATCTGAGACCCCAATTTTGGGCTGCATTGGGTTTGCATGGCCTGGTTTTGGAAGCGGGGGGGTCTACGGGGGTGGCTTCTGAGAGGAGGTTCTGGAAGCTTCCTCCATGTCTGGCAGAGGCAATCCCTGGTGGCTCCCAAGAGGGAGGTGCTGGATGCAGAGATCCCTGGGAATGCAGAGATCCCCCCCACAGCCCCTGGAGGATCCTCCACTGTAGCAGCCTTTCCTTGCAGGACTGACCCCGTGACATAGTGACCCACGGGGCTGCAGCAGTGTGAGGGAGGCTGTTCCCATGGGATGGACTCAGGCTGGAGAAGTTCTTGGAGAACTCTCCCCTGGGAGGGACCCCAGGGTGCAGCAGGGGAACAAGTCCTGGGGCTGAACAGTGAGAGAAGCCACAGAGAATGAACTGACCATGGCTTCCATTCCGTGTCTCCCTGCACTGCTGGGGTAGGAGGCAGAGCTGGAAGGAGAGAGGGGTGGGATGAAGATATTTTTAAGGGTCTTTTTTTACTTCTACTTCTGCTCTCAGTTTGTTAGCAAAAAATTGAATTCACATCTGCAATTTTGAACCGTTTTTGCCTTCTGTGGTGTTTGGTGAGGGGTCTCTCCCGGTCCTTATCTCAACTCATGAACCCTTGGTTCAATTTTCTCTCCCCTGTGCAGCTGTGGAGGGCAGTGAGAGAGCGGCTTTTGTGGGTGCCTGGCATGGGGCCAGCGTCACCCACTGCAATGTGCCATGTCCTTGTGTGGCCCTGTGCTCTGGTGCCACTGCTGCTGTTGCTTTTGTCTTCCTTCTTATTTTCTCTTTTGCATCCAATACTTGGGAAGTGCCCCTGCTGTCCCTCATGTCCCCTTGGCGCTGGCAGCTGCGTCCCTTGCCCTGCATCCCCTGCCACGTTCCGTCGCAGCTGGCGGAGCCGTGGAGGTGCCCTGGGGACCCGGGGGCTGTGACCTGAGCCGGGGTCGGGAAGTGCAGAGAACTTTGTTGGTATTGTCAGGAAAAATATTCCACAAACACCAGAGGTTTATGTCCAAAAAGGAGACAGAGGAGTCCTGTAACTATTCATTAATAAAGGGAGAGGTCATGGGCATTTCCCATGGGGTCTCTCTAACTGATAGAGGATGCAGCCTCTTTTTATCCCAATTTCCCGGCCGCAGTTCCCTCTCTCTTTTCCCATTGGCTGAGGTAGTCGAGAGGTAATGACTTCCCGGAATGCCTAATGCAGACCCCAACAATATACATCCCCCCTTTCTTCTTTTTCTTATGTGTCTGTTCTTGTAGTTTATTAACGCAGTCTTGGACAAGTCAATCAATGGAATTCCTATGGAAATCCTTTCCCTTGTTTCTTCTATCTGTCAGTATCGGTCTTATCTTCCCAACAATTTGTTTGTAAAGACACTCCCTTATTCAGTATTTGCAGAGCAATGCCGCCTTGGGCCCGGGCCCGGTGCAGGGCTGTTCCTCATGGGCGGCTTTGGCCTCGCCCAGCCCGGGGGGCACTGAGAGCGCGGGGCTTGGGCTGTGCCGTGTGCAGAGCCCGCGCCTCGCTCCCATTGGCTGATTCTGCCGTCACTCCTGGTTCTCGCTCGCTCTGATTGGTGCAAGCGGGGACAGGCCTGGCCCCGGTGCCGCCTTGAGGGCGTGTGTGGGGCAGCAGCGGCGCCATTGTGGGAGCGTGTGTGCGGGCCCGGGAGCGGCGGCAGCGTGCGGAGCGCGGGGAGGCGGCGGCGGAGCTCGGAGGCGGCCCCAGCGCAGGTGGGAGCCGCGCTCGGTTGTGCCGGGGCTCGGGGCTCGCTGCGGGCGGAGGGGGCGGCAGGAGGGCTCTGTCGGCTTCGTTCTGCCGTGTCCCTCTCCCCCACCCCTGTGTCCCCCTGTCGTGAGGCCGCTGCGGGAGCGGCTGCCCGCGGTGTCGTTGCCGCTGCTGCCTGGGCAGGAGGCGGTGCCGGAGCAGCGCTGGCTCGTCCCGGTGTGTGTGGGTGGGACAGAGCTGGCTGCCCTGTCGCCGAGGCAAGTTATCTTGAGGCTTCTGCGTGCATTTCCTGAAAATATGTTCCTCTTTCTATTCTGTGCCTCAACTGATGGTTTTTCCAGTCCTCATAAGACGTTGTACCCCGTTTGCAACACCACAGAAAGTATTGACTGAATACAAAGGTACAGCGAATGATTATCCCTAAAACCAAAATTCCCATGAGTAGCTGTTTTAGCCAATTGAAATCTGGGAGCCAGGAGTAAGTGTTTTTCCTTAAATGGGTCATCCAAAAAGTGTCATCTTTTGTTACCTCGTGAAGTACCCTTGCATGTTTCCAGATTGTATGTATATCTTTTGATTTTTTCCCTGACTGATGTACATATGTACAACAACTAGTATTTACCAGTGTACAAAGTTGTCCCATTTATGCTGTAATCATATCCAATACCATTCGATTATGAAGTACTGTTTCCTTTAGGGAATTGACTTCTGTTTGCAGCTGTCCAGTGGCATCTGTTGTTGTGTTTACAATTATTTCCATTTCTGCTGAGATGTTCAGTGTTGCCATTTCTAACTGTGCTATTCCTAGGAGAAATAATAATGCCCTGACAAAGGTATGAAAACCTGTATTATATCTAATTAGAGGGTTGGACGGTACACTTCGACTTAATCAATTTCCTCTCCAAATTCCTTTAACAATCCCTGTAATTGAGCTAGTGTGATTTATCATCTGCATGTGTGGGACAAGATACCCCATGGTGTATTGTCCTGTCCAGTTTCCATGTAATTGCTTACGGGCTATTCCATTTCTGCACAACGACCAATAACCATCTGGCAAATCACAACTCATGTAATTCTTATTAAGGGGTCTGGCGTACAGATAGTTATACCATTGTTGTGAGGGGACAAGCAATGTTATGTTAAACCAGACCCATGGTAGGGGAACAATTTTGGTCCAATTGCTAGTGTTGTTAAAATAACCAAAATTGGGTCCTGCAAACTTTGATTCTATATAAGTAACAGATTGATTGACAAGCGTTAACTGAAAAGGAGACGTTTCCACAGGGGAGCCTGGCTGCTCTCATTGGTGTCTATGTTCATACAGGGAATACGGGTTTAACTCAGTCCAGTTACTAGAGGACACCCCCAAGAATGTTGAGGGTAACTGTTGTACCTCTCCACACAACCAACAATCCCTTATTCTAGTATGGTTTGTTATGGATTCAAACAAAGCCACATAATTATTAGCGTTGCAGGTTTCAGCAACTTGCCACAAAGCAACAAAGCATAATAAGGTATTCATAGTTTACGGCTGATTTTCAGTTTTAGTCCTTGAATGTCAACAGTTGTTGCAGCCTGCTGTTTGACAGGAGATTTCTTGACTCGGGTGTAATGGATCCAGGTCGGTCTCTCTTTTATGCGAACTGCCTTGAAGGTTGTCAGAAGGACTCGAAAAAGTCAGTCCCACTTCTCCTGTAGAGGATCACCTGAAAAATTCTTAACATATACCCAGTCAGCAGGACCAATTGCATGCAATTTGTGATCTGGCTGCTTAGGTTGATTCTCAAACACAGTATTAAATTTCAGATGCAATTGTTTGTTTATTGTGTTTAAATACAGATATGTTGATTGCCTACTTGAGGCAAATTTTCATCATGAGTAGCATTCAGTCCATAGGGTCTGCCATAAAGAATTTCGAATGGGCTAACCTTTTTTTTTGATCGTGGTTTCACCCTGAGTCGCACAAGGGCGATGGGTAGAGCTTGGTACCAATACAAATTGGTTTCCTGGCAAATTTTTCCTATTTGCTGTTTAATCATATGGTTCATTTTCTTTACTTGACCCCTAGCTTGTGGCCTGTAGGGGGTATGAAGCTGCCACTGAATTCCCTACTGTTTGCTGATTGCTTGCACAATTGTGCACAAAAATGCGCTCCCCTATCAGAGGAAATTTCTGTGGGTACTCTGAACCTAGGGATGATTTCATTTAGCAATGCTTTTACTACTTCTCGAGCTTTGTTTGTTCTACAAGGGAATGCCTCTGGCCCCCCAGAAAAGGTGTCAGTTAACACCAATAGATATCTGAAACCCCCCTTTCTTGGGAGTTCAGAAAAATATATTTGCCATAATTCTCCTGGAAAAGTTTGCCTGTCAGTCATTCCCTGTTCTAGCCCAACTGCGGTATTTGGATTGTACTTTGAACAGATGTCACATTGTGATGTTACTTCTGTAATGACTTCTAACAAACATGGGCCTGCAACTTGTGCTCTGAGGTATTGATAGAGGGGGGTCTACTCCCCAATTTGTTTTATCATGTTCAGATTTCATATAGCGTTTCAAAGCTCTTTCAGGAATTACTAATTGACCTGTTTCTAACCGTCCCTATCCATTCTCTAGAAGTTCCCCTTTATTATCTTGTATCCATTTATAATCTGATGATTGATAACTTAATGGTTGCCCAATTTCTACTTCAGTGGGTGTCAGTGCAGTCACTACTGGCTCAATTTTTTCAGCGGCCAGACTAGCTTCATAATCTGTCAATCTGTTACCTTCCTCAGGGGAGAGTGTTACCTTTGGAGTGTCCCCGGCAATGCATAATTGCCACCTGTGATGGGAGTTTCACTGCTTCCAGGAGTCTGAGGACGTTGGTTGCATTTTTGACAACTTTCTTCTGAGCTGTTAAGAGTTCTTTCTCTCCAAATTGCACCATGAGCATGGACAATCCCATAAGCATATTTGGAGTCTGTCCAAATATTGATGATTTTTCCCTTGGCTAGCTCTAACACTCAGGTTAGAGCTATCAGCTCAGCCTTTTGCGCTGAAGTTCCTGCAGGTAATGAATTTGACTCGATTACCACAGGCAGTGGTCACAGCATACCCAGTCATCCGCGTCTCTTGCTTCATGAAACTGCTGCCGTCAGTAAACTTCTTGTCGGCATCTGAGAGTGGTTCTTCTTTCAGATCTGGGCAGCTGGAGTACACAGCCTGGATGGTTTCCAGGCAATGGTGTACCACTGGTTCAGCTTCAGATTTTCCTTGCAGAAAGGAAGCAGGGGTAACAATGTTAGTTACTTGAATGTCAGTGTCATCAGATTTGGCCAGAACTGCTTGATATTTCAGAAATCTTGAAGGAGACAATCAGTGATTTCTTTTCTGCTCTAGGACAGCCGACACCGTATGTGACACTAGAACAGTCATCTTTTGTCTTAGTGTGAATTTTCTTGCTTCCTCAATGTTCACTATAACTGCTGCAACTGCTCTAAGGCAGGCAGGTCACCCCTTGCTCACAGTGTCCAGTTGCTTGAAGAAATACGCTATTCTCTTTTATAGGGGCCTAACTGCTGTGCTGAGACTCCCAGGGCTACCCCCTGCCTCTCATGTGAGAACAGCCAAAAAGGCTTACTCACATCAGGAAGTCCAAGGGCTGGAGTTCTCATGAGTTCACGCTTCAATTCTTTGAAGGCTGTGTCAGCTTCGGGAGATAACACCACAGTATTTTTAGAGATCTTTACCAGTTCATATAAAGGCCTCACAATCAATCCATAACTGTACAACCGCAGTTGGCACCAACCTGTCATTCCAAGGAAAGCATGAAGTTCTCTTACAGTCTGTGGCTTAGGTGTCTGTTGGATTGCTTCCTTCCGTGCAGAGATCGTTGTCCTCCAGAGATCTCATATCCGAGGTAGGTCACCTGTTGCTGCACCAGTTGGGAAACTGGTGGGAAACTCAATAGCCATTTAGTCCCAAAAAGTTCAACAGGCTCACTTGTCTACTCAATGCACTCTTTAGAAGTTTTTGTAGCAACCAACAAGTCATCTACATATTGTAGAAGTGTACCTTCCCCAGGTGGAGATTGCCATTGCTCTAATTCTTTTGCCAATTGATTTCCAAGAAGCCTGGGACTGTTTTTGAACGTTTGAGGTAACACTGTCCAGGTAAGATGGCTCTTCCTTCCTGTACTAGGATTTTCCCATTCAAATGCAAAAATCATCTGACTCTCTTTTGCGAGAGGTAAGCAAAAATAGGCATCTTTGAGATCTATGACTGAAAACCAGATTGAATCCTCTTGTAATTTTGTTAACAGTGTGTAAGGATTAGCTGGATACCACTGGATGGATACTTTTAGTAATTCCATTAACTGCTCACAGATCTTGTACCAGTCTGTAGGCTCCATTAGGTTTCTTCACTGGCAGTATTGGGGTATTAAACTCTGACTCGCATTCTTTCAGTAGTTCCAATGCTAGAAACTTACTGATTATGGGCTCTACTCCTTTTCTATCTTCCAGTCTTAGGGGGTACTGTTTTTTAGTCACTGGTCTGGCGCCTGCTTGTAATTCAGTTTTAATGGGTTCAGCTAATTCTGATCTTCCCGGTATATCAGTATTCCATACCCGTGGGTGCACCTGGTTCAATGTTTGTTCCAAATAGGTGTCATTGTATCCTGTCTCTGTTTCAATTGTTAATCCTAATGGTAAAACCGGTTTGTCTTCTGGCACTTTAAATTTTATTTCCCCTTCTTTAAATTCAATTATTTCTTCCAAATTTTGAGTAAATCTCTGCCTAGCAAAGATTTAGATGAATTAGGTAAACAGAGGAATTTATGTATTCCCATCCTTTTCCCAATTTTGTATTCAAGTGGTTTTAAAAAGAATGCATTTTCTGGTTGGCCCCTGGCTCCCCTGACTCTAATGTATTTTTCACTTTTAGGCACCAAAGCTTGATTCAAACCAGAAAATGTGGTTCCACTATCTATCAAAAATTCAATTTCTTTGTCTTTCCCTAGTTGAATTTTAACCGGCGGATCTGCTAGGGCGGAGTCCGCCAGTGTTAGTCAGTCACTGTTATCCACAGCTGCCGGGACAGTCTCTTGGATTTGTTTTGCAAGATCAGGACACTGGCGCATCCAGTGTCCTTCCTTTTTACAATGTGCACACTGATTTGGTCCCAGTCTGGGTTGTGGTTGATTTGAGCCTCCCCTGCTGCTTCTACCTCTCCCCCCTCCTCTGCATCTGCTCTATCCCCGACCACGCCCATCATTCTGGTGCTGATCTAAAACAGCCACTATAGCCATGGTCAGCTTCTTCTGTTCTTGTTTTTCCCTGTTATTGTATACTCTCCAGGCTTCTCCCATCAATGCTTCCAGGTCCCTGCTTGCGGGTTCTTTGATTTTCTGAAGTTTAGATCTGATGTCTGGGCTTGATTGCCCTAACATTAGAGACATTAACTGCTGTTTTCTCATGTCTGATGAGGGGTCCGGGGTTGTATACTTCCGCAAGGCTGCACAGAGTCTGTCCATAAAAGCAGTAGGAGACTCTTGGCATCCTTGTTTAACTTGGAATATCATTGACCAATTCACTGCCTTTGGGATGGCATTTTCTAAGCCAGCTTTAATCAAATTTCGGTATCTAACCAGCAGTGCATAATCCCTTTCATCATTCATGTTTCATCGGAGACTGGAAGTGGGAAACACTTGTTCCGCTGTACCCTTCAGGGCTCTGCTAGCAATTTGTCCCTCTGCATGTGCTCTGGCTGCTTTTATTACCAACTCCTTTTCTGTTTCTGCAAGCTCTAATCCAAGACACACATCACCCCAGGACACTCTGAGAACATTAAATCAACATCACTCCAGTCAGGGTCCTGGTGCCTTACAACCAGCTCAAACCTTTTAGCAACTTTACTGGGATCCTCTCTGTAATTTCTAACTTCTCTCCAGCTATTCAAATCACTAGTGGAAAAGGGAACTTTCACTCAACATTGCTTCTCCCCCAGGACCTATCACTTCCCTCAGAGGGGCTATTAGAGGCAAAGCCTTTTTAATTTGCCTTCTTGTCCGTGCTGTAACCGGAGCTTTGAAGCTGGTGCCATTGCCAGGATCATCAGTCTCATCCTCACTACTGCTTGGCCTTGACGGAAGTGGGGCAGTTGGAGGAGAGGGTGCAGCTGGCCTTGAATAGCTAGGTTGTAAATCCTGAACATCCATAACACTGTCTCCTTCGTGCTTATCTTCCAACTTCAAACACCTCTGCCCTATGCTGCATGCAGAAGAACACCTCTTCATTTTCTGCTTGTTATCCTTTTCTAGTGCTAACACCAGAGAATCTTGCGGAGCCAAATTTATACCACCTTCTCTCTGCCACTCAGGCATATTTCTCAGAGTGAAAAACATATTTGCATATGTCACTTCATCCCATTTGTTCTCTCTCCTTAAAAGCAACATTAACTGCAACAAAGTGTTGTAATTTAAAGTTCCATTCACAGGCTGTTTTTCCTCTGGCTCTAATTTGTGTAGGGGCCACCACTGGTTACAGTACCTAATTAAATCTGCTCTCCTCATAGTTCCTCCCGGTGCGCCTCGTAATTCTTTCCAATATGCTAGTACACATCCTAACGGTCTTTTCTTTACTATTCCCTTGCTGCTTGCAGATTCCATTTCTTTCTGTCTGTCTTCCACGGGTATACCTCTTGACAATATTCTGCAACCGTTTGCCACTCTTCCTCTGCCACACCCCAAATTTTGGGAATCCCTAATTGCTTTCCACACACCAACATCACAACTTTCACTTCCTCATGATTCCTCTGTCCCCGGGCTCCAATTCCTTTTTCTACACAACTTAGTTCTCCTCCTGGATGAGGTACAATATCACCTTTGGTTACAATTAATACACTCACGCAAAGTCCGGGACTCACATCTACTAATCCTACAAGTTAAACACACTATTGACCGTGGTACTAGATTGTCTGGCAAATATTCTTTTGGGTCTCTCTGTTCCCAGTCTAAGGCTAGGGTTTTCCTTGTGTGGCTACGATACAACCCTGGGAAAACTCTTTCACACCACAAGACCTTGAACCAGTGACATAAATGCTCCAGGGTGTAATGTAACCTTAATTGTTGGTGAAAGCAAGACCACAAACCTTACTTTTGTCAGCTCTCAACCTCCCGTGAACAGCACTTCTCACACAGCTCTCAATTCCCACGAACAAAATTTCTCACACAGCCCTCAACCCCCTGTGAACAAAACTTCTCACACAGCTCCCAACTCCCTCAAACAGCACTTCTCACGCAGCTTTCAACTTCCGTGACAAAACTTCTCACACAGCAGATATCAGAACTGTGACCGACCCCAATATTTCTTCTACAATTGAGACACTCAATATGCACTCAAGGGTTGCACAACCACAAAATACCATACCTACACAGTATTCCGCACACCAAACAAGGAATTGAAGTCCTGTGAATGAAAGGAATGAGACAGGGTATCAGAGCAAGGTAGGGAGTGGATTAAAACTGTTAGCAAAGCAGACAGTGAAAGCTTTTTGGCTGGCATAGAGATACAGACACAGCAACAAAGAGACAGAGATAGCGAAAAAACTTCTGGCAGACACTCAGCGGCCCTGTCACAGCTGTTAACACACACATGGACAAGAAACACTACTTTTACACACAATACACGAAACAACACATACAATGACAAAACTCAAAATGCCAAGGCCAACAATAAAAGTCATCAGACTTTTTTTAGGGACTTTTAACCCCTTCCTTCTTTCAGGGCCTCTAACCCCTGTGTATCCATTTCAGGAATTCTGTGACATGGTGCCCTGCGAGAGAACATCTTCTCCGTCTTACGGGAGTTACTTAACCAAATAAACCAAGAGTGTTATAAATCAAATTACAAATACCTTAAATTTTCTGCAGTTGGTCAGGCTCGTCTGCTCCCTGCAAAGAGCCAATAAAGCGCGGAGTCCCTCCGAGAAACTCTCGGAGTCCCCAGCTCCAAGGGATATTGCAGTAAGTAGAGAAGGCCTGCTGCACTCGGTCGGCAAAACTGGTGCCCTAAAAGATAGGCTGGAAATAAAACCCCACAGATGGGTGTTTATAGAGCAGGTATTTGTTTATTGCAGTGCTGGAGGTGAGAGGGATCCCTCCAGCTAACTCACCCACCCTTTGTCCGGTGTTGTGGTTTATTTATACAGTAAATTTCACTTAGTGTTGCTATGTCACTATAACATCATCATATGGGGCCTGGAACTAATTTACATAACATGATGTCATGGTTAGAAATAGTTCTTTTGCACTGCGCTTGCACCTCCCCAATTTGGTGGTTGAGAGGGATCTCCTCTTGATGAAGGCCCAAGGTCTTTCTCGCATCTGAACTTTTCAACTTTGTCTTCTTTGAGCATGCGCAGTTATAGTGTTCCTCGGTCTCTCTGGTTCTAACTGGTCTAAATTCTGTA
This sequence comes from Origma solitaria, assembly GCA_013397895.1. Taxonomy (NCBI): domain Eukaryota; kingdom Metazoa; phylum Chordata; class Aves; order Passeriformes; family Acanthizidae; genus Origma; species Origma solitaria. The sequence continues at coordinate 16,394 of VZRL01001865.1, forward strand.
TTCTGTGGCTAATTGGCTTTACATTTGCCAATTTCTCATTAGTACTATACTTGTCCACCTTTGAAGCCATCCACCTGGTGAGGTTTTTTTTCTATTCAGCAGTAACTAACTAGTTAACCATATAATAGCCATTACATTGTATAGAAAGTTGTAACTGAAGTTATATTAGGATAAAAAGTTATAATTCAGGTTTTATAGGTATAGAAAGCTATAATTCAGGTTACATAGGTGTAAAAGCTATGATTCAGGTTATATTGGTATGGAAAAATTGTAATTCAGGTTATGTTGATACCTTACAACTGAAGCTATATATACCTTGTAACTCTAACCCAAGTTATGTAGGCATCACTGGCCATAGGAGGAGAAGGAGGTGGGATTATGCAGGAGAAGAAAGAAGAGGAGGAGGAAGAATAGTGAGAGGAAGAGGAGTGTCAGGAAGTGTAGGGATACAGGAGAAGGAGCAAGAAGAGGAGTAAACCCAAGGTTCCAGGACTCCCTGTATCTGCAAAGCCCCCCACATCCAGGAGGTGACCGGGTAGGGGGATCCACGAGTTTCACAGGACCTAAATCTTGGTGTTTATGAGGTTTATTGGGCTAAATGTTGGTGCTTTGGGTTTTTTATGGACTGAATCTTTCTATTTTGGAGGGGCTTTTGGCATCATCTTGATGTTTTGGGAGTTATGGGACTGTGTCTTTATGTTTGTGGGATTTTTGGGCTGAATCTTGGTGTTCTGGAGGTTTTTATGAACACAAAATCCCTGGAGACTTCCAGAGATGAACCTGGGCAGTAGGACCCCCCAGGCCAAGGCGCTCACCCCTTGTTTTTCCCCCCAAAGCAGGATTTGTCATTGCCAAGGTGTGGCCGGATGGAGGAGGAGGAAAAGGCCCAGAGATGCTGTGCAAGGAGGGACTGTACATGCAGCCCAGGGAGCTGTGAGGAGGAAAGAGCCTCCCTGTGCCAGGAAGGCAGCCGGAGATGCAGCCCGAGCTTGGAGCTGGGGGAGAAGCCTCAGACTGGGGAGAAACCCTACAAGTGCTTGGAATGTGGGAAGGGCTTTGGCCAGAGTTCCAACCTGATTCGGCACCAAATGATCCACACTGGGGTAAAGCCCTTTGAGTGTGGCGAGTGTGGGAAGAGCTTCAGACAGAGCACCCACCTCATTCAACACCAGGTGATCCACACTGGAGAATGGCCCTATCTGTGTGGGGAATGTGGGAAGAGCTTCAGGCGGAGCTCCAACCTGAAGGAACACCAGCGCCTCCACACTGGGGAGAGGTCATGTGAGTGGGGGAAATGTGGGAAGAGGTTTCTGAGCAGCTCCAGTCTCCTCCTCCATGAGCGGATTCACACAGAGGAGAGACCCTTCCGCTGCCCTGACTGTGGGAAAGGCTTCAAACTCAACTCCCACCTTGTCAGGCACCAGCTCATCCACACCGGGGAGAGGCCCTACGAGTGTGGAGAATGTGGGAAGAGCTTCAGGTCGAGCTCCTACCTCAGGACACACCAACGCATCCACACTGGGGAACGGCCTTACGAGTGTGGGGAATGTGGGAAGAGCTTTGGGCAGAGTTCCAACCTGATCCAGCACCAGAGGATCCACACCAGGGAGAGGCCCTATGAGTGTCCTGAGTGTGGGAAGAGGTTTCGGAGCAGCTCCAATCTCCTCCTCCATGAGCGGATTCACACAGAGGAGAGGCCCTTCCGCTGCCCTGACTGTGGGAAAGGCTTCAAGTACAACTCCACCCTCATCACCCACTGGCGCATCCACACTGGGGAGAGACCCTATGATTGTCCTGAGTGTGGGAAGAGCTTCTCAGAGAGCTCTAACTTGACCAAACACCAACGGAGACATCGGTGAGTGAAGTCCTGTCAGTGGCCTGAGTGCGGGAAGAGCTTTGTGCGCTACTCCATCTCCATCACCCTTGGGAGGATCCACGTTGGAGGATCCCCAGTGATGCCTGTTGGGCAAAGCTCTGGTGTCCCTCGTTCCAGGTGATCCCCATTGGGTGGGGGAAAGGTGTTGGGGTGGTTTCTTTCCCTTCTCCTGCTGGGATTTGGTTGTGAATAAATTCACTCCTGGTGTGCAGGCTGGGTCTGTCGTGCCCATGCTGGTGCTCAGGACAGGATCTCTCCCGGTCCTTCTCTCAGATCCTCGGCCGTTCCTTGTATTTCCTCTTCCTATGCAGTTGCAGAGGGCAGGGCCAGAGCAGTTTTGGTGGTTCCCAGCATCGAGGCAGGGCCAGCCCAGCCCCATGGATTCCGAGGGGCTTGTGGGGGCATTTGTGGGACATCTCAGCTGGAGGAGGGCGTTCCCACTAGGTGCAGTCCCAGGCCTCAGGCACCGCTCAGCAGAGAACGCCCTCAGCTGGGGCCACATTTTTTGAACGGGGAGCCCCTGGACGTGTTGATCCCCATTCTGGGGTGCACCTGAGCTCCTGGATATCTGAGACCCCATTTTTAGGCTGCATTGGGTTTGCATGGCCTGGTTTTGGAAGCGGGGGGTCTACGGGGGTGGCTTCTGAGAGGAGGTTCTGGAAGCTTCCTCCATGTCTGACAGAACGAATCCCTGGTGGCTCCAAAGACAGAGTTGCCAGATTCAGACATCGCCTCCAGAGCCCCTGAAGGAGCCTGCACTGGACCAGCCTGTCTATGAAGGACTGACCCTGGGCCAGTGACCGACGGGGATGCAGCAGTGTGAGGGAGGCTATTCCCATGGGATGGACTCAGGCTGGAGAAGTTCTTGGAGAACTCTCCCATGGGAGGGACCCCAGGGTGCAGCGGGGGAACGACTCCTGTCCCTGAGCAGTGAGAGAAGCCACAGGGGATGAACTGACCATGGCCCCCATTCCGTGTGTCCCTGCACTGCCAGGGTAGGAGGTAAAGCTGGAAAGAGGGAGGGGTGGGATGAAGATGTTTTTAAGGATCTTTTTTTACTTCTACTGCTCTGCGTTTAGTAGCAATAATTTCAATTAATATCTGCAATTTTGCACCTCTTTTGTCCTCAGTGGTGTTTGATGAGGGATCTCTCCCGGTCCCTACCTACACTCATGAACCCTTGGTTCAGTTTTCTCTCCCCTGTGCAGCTGTGGAGGGCAGTGAGAGAGCAGCTTTGGTGGGTGCCTGGCATGGGGCCAGCATCATCCCAACTGCAATGTGCCATGTCCTCGTGTGGCCCTGTGCTATGGTGCCACTGCTGCTGTTACTTTTGTCTTCCTTCTTATTTTCTCTTTTGCATCCAATGCTTGGGAAGTGCCCCTGCTGTCCCTCATGTCCCCTTGGCGCTGGCAGCCTCCTCCCTTGCCCTGCATCCCCTGCCACATTCCATCATGGCTGGCAGAGCCTTGGAGCTGCCATGGGGGCCGTGGGGCTGCCCCGGGGACTGTGCCCGGAGCTGGGGCCCCTTCCCAGTGGTCCCAGTCTGCCCATTGTTGCCTATATAATTTAGGTCAGAGTTACAAGATGCTTATATAGCTTCAGTTATAAGATATAAACATAAACTGAATCATAACTTTTCTATATCAATATAACCTGAACTATAACTTTTTATCCTAATGTAACTTCAGTTACAACTTTCTATACAATGTAATGGCTATTATATGGTTAACTAGTTACTTACTGCTGAATAGAAAAAAAACCTCACCAGGTGGATGGCTTCAAAGGTGGACAAGTATAGTACTAATGAGAAATTGGCAAATGTAAAACCAATTAGCCACAGAATACAGAATTTAGACCAGTTAGAACCAGAGAGACCAAGGAACACCATAACTGCACATGCTCAAAGAAGACAAAGTTGAAAAGTTCAGATGCGAGAAAGACCTTGGTCCTTCATCAAGAGGAGATTCCCCCTTGACCACCAAATTGGGGAGGCACAAGCCTCCTATTTCTAACCATGAGATCGTGTTATGTAAATTAGTTTTGGGGCATATATGATGTTGTTAGAGTGACATAGTAATACTAAGTGAAATTTACTGTATAAATAAACCACAGCACTTGACAAAGGTGGGTGAATTAGGTGGAGAAATCCCCCTCATCTCCAGCACTGCAATAAACAAATACCTGCTCTATAGACACCAGTTTGTGGGGTTTTATTTCTGGCCTGTCTTTTCAGGCATCACCATCCAGCCTCAAGCAGCCAGCGAGGGCTTCAGCTGGGCCAGCAGAGAGGTGTTGCTGGGGGCTCCCACCTCAGTTTGCTTTGGTTTGTTCTTTCCAAGCTAGGAAAAAATGATCTAGGGAGTTTTCTGCCTGACATCTCTCCTCTCTTCCACTCAGCCAAAGGGGTTTGGGGCGATTTTCCCTTTTTTTGGAGGAAATCAAAACGGTGCACTGATGCTCCTAACAGGGGGTAGGAGAAGTGAGGTTCCAGGGCTTCCCGCCGGCCGGAGCCACCCAACGCTGAGGGCTGGGAAAGCCGGGCCGGGAGGTTTGGAGAAGTTAGTTGGTGTTTGCAGAGCAATGCCGCCTTGGGCCCGGGCCCGTTGCAGGGCTGTTCCTCATGGGCGGCTTTGGCCTCGCCCAGCCCGGGGGGCACTGAGAGCGCGGGGCTTGGGCTGTGCCGTGTGCAGAGNCGTGTTCCCCCCTGTCGTGAGGCCGCTGCGGGAGCGGCTGCCCGCGGTGTCGTTGGCGCTGCTGCCTGGGCAGGAGGCGGTGCTGGAGCAGCGCTGGCTCGTCCCGGTGTGTGTGGGGAGGACAGAGGTGGCTGCCCTGTCGCCGAGAGTGTGCGGGAAAATTCACGTGGCCAGAGGTTTCTTTGCCTATAGGAGACCGAGGAGTCGTGTAAAAGTGACTTTATTAATGAACAAAGGGAGAGGCCATGGGGCATTTCCCATGGGGTCTGTAAAACGCAGGCTCCTTTTTATCCTCATTTCTCCGGCTGCAAGTCCCTGTCCTTTTCCTCACTGTCTGAGGTACTTGGAAGGTGCAGACTTCCCGATCTGCCTACTGCCTGTTCCCTTTAATATGCACTGTCGCTTTCTATAACATGCAGTATTAATGTCCCTGTTAACTGTTTGTTCTTCTGGAAATTCAGGAATTTAACTGGACCTTGGCTGAGCAGGAGTTGGTGTCAATGAGTAACATTTTCTAGATGTGATGCTTTCTCCACTTACTACCTTGACTGCTTTTCTCTAATTAAATCATCCTATACTTGGGTTCCCAACTGATTTCGCTGAACTTGTGGTAGCAAAAAACCCCCAGTGGTCTACTATACCCTATAAAGCATCCACAATGTTAGCACATATTGGAGTGGGGTGGGGGATGATTCCCCCCCACTCTTTTCAGTGAAGTTTTCCCAACATTTTCCTTTTGTTGTTTTCCTTTGCAGCTTAACCAATTTCTTTGCCAAGTCAGATCTCACTGTGGGCTCTGCCTTGAGCTGTGCAAATTCTGTCTGTGCAAGCAGGCAGAGCTTGGGGTGAGGAGGGAATTGGCCCAATTGCTCCTGCAGGAAGAAGGCCCTGGGCCATTGTCCACCGTTTGCCCCAGCAGTGTTAATTTGCATTTNGTGCAGGAGAAGGTAGAGGAGGAGGAGTAGCGGGAGGAAGACAAGGGTGAGGAAGAATAGGGATATAGGAGGAGCAGGAAGAGGAGGCACCGCTAGGTTCCAGCACTCACTATATCTGCAGCATCCCCCCCCATCCAGTATGTGTCTGGGGAAGGCTATCCATGATATTCACGGGGCCTAAATCTTGATGTTTTTGAGGTTTATTGAGCTAAATGTTGGTGCTTTGGTTTTTTTGTGGACGGAATCTTTATATATTGGAGGGGCTTTTGGCTGAATCTGGAGCTTTTGGGAGATTAGGGGCTTTGTCTTTAGGTTTGGGGGATTTTTGGGCTGAATCTGGGTGGTTTGGTTTTTTTATGGATGCAAAACACCTGGAAACTTCCAGAAATAAACCTAGGCAAGGAAGGAACTGCCAGGCCAAGGCGTTCACCCCTTGTTTTCCCCCCAAAGCAGGATTGGTCATTGCCAAGGTGTGGCTGGATGGAGGAGGAGGAGAAGGCCTGGAGATGCCTCACGAGGAGGGGCGGCAAGCGCAGCCCAGGGAGCTGTGAGGAGGAAAGAGCCTCCCTGTGCCGGGAAGGCGGCCGGAGATGCAGCTGGAGCTCAGAGCTGGGGGAGAAGCCTGAGGCTGGGGAGAAGCCCCGCAAGTGTGGGGAATGTGGGAAGGGCTTCAGATGGAGCTCCCACCTGAGGGAACATCAGAGGATCCACACTGGGGAACGGCCGTACCAATGTGGGGGGTGTGGGAGCAGCTTCAGGCGGATCTCCTGCCTGCGGGAACACAAGAGGATCCACACCGGGGAGAGGCCCTACGAGTGTTCTGAGTGCGGGAAGAAGTTTCAGAGGAGCTCCAATCTCCTCCTCCATGAGCGGATTCACACAGAGGAAAGGCCCTTCCGCTGCCCTGACTGTGGGAAGGGCTTCAGGCACAACCCCCACCTCGTCAGACACCAGCGCATCCACACCGGGGAGAGGCCCTACAAGTGTGGGAAATGTGGGAAGAGCTTCGGCCAGAGCTCCGACCTGGTCCAGCATCAGGTGTTCCACACTGGGGAACGGCCCTATGAGTGTGGGGAATGTGGGAAGAGCTTCGGTTGGAGCTCCACCCTGAGGAAACACCAGCACATCCACACTGGGAAGAGGCCCTATGAGTGTCCTGAGTGTGGGAAGAGGTTTCGGAGCAGCTCCAATCTCCTCCTCCATGAGCGGATTCACACAGAGGAAAGGCCCTTCCGCTGCCCTGACTGTGGGAAAGGCTTCAAACGCAACTCCACCCTTGTCATCCACTGGCGCGTGCACACCGGGGAGAGACCCTATGAGTGTCCCAAGTGTGGGAAGAGCTTCTCACATAGCTCTAGCTTGACCAAGCACCAACAGAGGCATGAGTGAGGGAAGCCCTGCAACTGCCCCGAGTGCAGGAAGAGCTTCGTGTGCTGCTCCACCTCCATCCCCTGTGGGAGGATCTGCCTTGGATGATCCCCAGTTACCCCCGTTGGACAAAGCCCTGGTGATCTGTGGTGCTGGTGATCCATGTGGAGAAGACACCTGGCTCCACATCCTCCTGGCTCCCCGTGGGCCAGGATAAAGCAGGGGTAGAAATGTCCATTGAGACACAGAGCAATATCGGGAATTCCCTGGGGAGAGCAGATTTCTTGACTTTTGACCCCAAAAAATATCACCTTTTGTGATCAATCCTGTCTTCTGTTTGCATCAAGCAACACTGGATGGCCTTGGAGGTCTTTTCCAATGTCAGTGATTCCATGATTCTGATTTTCTGTGACCCAGGGGCATCTTCCACAGCCAAATGATGCTGGACTGGGGCAAAGACCAAGATTTGAGAGAGTGGGGTGGAAACCCCTCCAAAAATATTTCTTTCCTCCCACCCAAGCACATGGATCCTCAGTTGGCACAGGCACATAAATCCTTTTCTTTTGGAATTGCTTTTCTTTTCATTTCTCTTCATCTTTCCAAACACCTGAATTTGGGGTTAAAATAAAGACATTGAACTGAGACATGGGTGGGGACATGGGGGGAGTCACAGCCCTGGCTGGGAACATTGTAGGACAATGCCATGGGTGGAAACATCGTAGGGTGACAGCCATGGGTGACAACAAGTGGGGGACATGGCCATGGACAGTTCCATGAGGGGAACTTGCAGGGGATGTTGGGATGCTGGGTTTGAGGGAGTTGAGGGTTCCTAGGAGGGGCTTGGGGGTCACTGAGGGCTTTGGGGATCCCAGGCCGAGCGGCTCTGGCTGTGCTGGGAGACCCTGGTGGACATTGTGGGGCCGCTGATCAAGTGTGGGAGTCATAGGAGCTACTTTACCGTGGGACCAACTTGTCATTCTCAATTCTCACAGTAGCTCTATGGTTCTAAACAAGCAGGAATTTGTAAACAGAGATAGCCTCCCTCGCACAAGTCGTGTTTTTCCAAGATGCTGTTCTGGCTGTAGGTAGCCAATGATATTGTGGGGTAGTGAATTGAGAGCCAATGGATATATGACATGAAAGTTGTAAAATAGTATAAAAAATCTCTGGAAAATAAAGAGTTACTTCTTCCTTTCCTTGGACCCAGAAGCTGCTGTGGTGAATTTGTTATGTGTTGTGACCGTCTTGACCTGACAATCAATGACCCCCTGAGCTGGACCCCCAGGTGAACATTGGGCTCCTGGAAGGGAATGAATGTCCTTGTCCCCAGGAAAGAAATCCCAGCACCCCCAGGGGGTCAGCCACAGCAGGGCGGGGGAAAGCCAGACAGAACTGTCCCCCTACAAAACTGCACCCCAAAAATCCCAAAACTCTGGGTTTCCTCCCAGAAAAAAAGCTTCCAGGAGCTGCCTGAATGCAGGCAAAGGGGCGTTGGGACCCTCAAAACTGCTGAATTTGGTTTGACCTGCCTGGAATTGGATTTGATCCACCTGAAATTTGGTTAAATTTTCCTGGAATTGGGTTCAATCCAGCTGGAATTAGGTTTAATCTACCTGGAATTGGGTTGATTCATCCTGGAATTGAGTTTGAATGGTATTGGTTCTGCTGTAGAGGCTGGAATTCCCCCAGGATCCTCCTGGAATCAGTCAGATGCACCTGGAATTGGGCTGGATTCCCCTGGAACTGGATTTTTAGTAATATTCCATCTGGATGATGGTGTGGGGCCCTGGGAATGGGGAATTGCGGGGGATGAGGGCATAAAAATCCTGGGAAAATGGGGATTTCCACCCAAAATGGTGGGAAGGGAGGAATTTGGGCACCCTTAATCTCCAGAAATGCTGGGAAAATAGGCTCTGGGAATTCCCAGTTCCCCAAATCTTAGGAACAATGGTGTTTGGGAACACATAGAGCCCCAAAATCCGGGGAACAGGGAGGTTTGGGAAAACCCAGCTGCCCAAAATCCAGGAAAAAGAGGGTGTGGGAACACCAGTTCCCCAGATGCTGGGTACAGGGGGGTTTGGGCACGCCTAGCCCTGGAAAAATCATGGGAACAGGGGGGTTGGGAACTCCCAAAATCCCAAAACTGTGGGAAAAGAGGAGTTTGGCTGCCCCCAACCCCAAAAATCGCAGAAAAGGAGGAAAACCCCTGAAAAAAGTGGAAGTTGGGACAACGCCCTTCCCAAAAAAATCCCCCAAAAGGGGTTTGGACCCTCTGAATCTCCTCGATCGCCTTTTTGCATGGATCCAGGACATCCCAAATCCCAACCCTGTGGCTCCAGGACCCCCCAAAGCCCACCTTGGAGCCCTCAAAGGCCGGGCTGGGTCAGGGCCAGCAGCAGCAGCGGGTGCCAGGAACTGCTCCGTGCTCCATGCATGGCGCCTCGGGATGCCGGGACACTGCGAAGGGTCGGTGCTGCTGCCGGGAAAGCAGCAGCGAACTGGGGGGACTGCGAGTGGGGGCGCAGCACCCCAGAAGCGTGTGAGCCAATGGGAGCGCGCGGGCGTTGTGTCGTCATCAGTTGCCGGGCAGAGCGCTGAGGAAAAGAGCCCCGAACAAATTGCAGCCAATGGGAGCGCGCGTCGCTGATGACTCCACACTGATGGCTCCAGTTCGGACTGGTGCTCCCAGTGCAGCGCGGCTGCTTTGGGGCTGGCGGCAGCTGCCCGGCGCTGGCCATGGCACGTGTGGCGGCAGCTGGGGCCGTACTGGTGGCACTGGTGGTGCTGGGAGCCCCCACGGCTGCGGGCGCGGAGCTCTCGGGTAAGCAGAAGGGAAAGGGAAAGCCATGAGAAAGGGGGAAAAGAGGGAAAAAAAGGGGGGTTGGGACCCGAAAATTGAGGGGGAGAAGGAGGCAGCGATCCTCAAAGGAAGAGTGGGAGGGGGCTGAGGTTTGAGGGAAAATGAGGACGAGATGGGAGATAGTGGGAAAGTGGGGATAAGGGGAGGGTGGGACACCAAAACTGAGCAGGAGGGGGCTGGGGATGGGGGAATTGTGGGAGAAAGTGGGGGAAAAGGGCAAATAGAGGGAATGGGACCCCAAAACTGAACTGGGAAGCAGCTGGAAATGGCGGGGGGGTGGTGAGGATGTGGAAGGGGAAATAGGGAGAAGGGGGGAAAAGAGGAAGTGGAAGCGCGGGCAGGAGGGTCCCGTGGCGGCCATGGGGCACAGGGGATGCAGGGTGGTGATCCAGGGTGGCCCCCGGAGCTCTGGGCTTGCTGGGGGCTCCCGGGGGGCACCCCCTGACCTGACCCCTGTACACACAGGGATCTTCCAGCAGGCTAAAAAGGTCGAGCGTCACTTCATTAACAGCGCGGTAAAGGTGAGGCTCATGGAGAGGGACATCTTCAAACGCGAACAATTCGTACACTTCGGCAGCGATGTGGGACAATAGGTGGGGAACACCCCCTTTGGGGAGAAGGGTGTCCGGTACTTAAACAGCCGATCAGATTACGTGGAGACCCGACGAACTGCCGGTACAGCTACAAGATTTCTGCCCGGTTCCTTATGGAGCGCAGAGGGAAGAGCGTTTCCCCTTAGGCCCTGCCCTGGCAATGACCCTGGAGCTCCTCAAAACCTCTTTGGAATCAGACCATAGCCCTCAGCCCTCGTTGTGCCCAGCCCCAGTGCCTCTTGTCCCTCCTCTGTGGTTCCCGTAGCTTTCCCAATCCACCCCATACTCTCCCAGTCCACCCTATATACTCCCAGTCTTTCCCAATGCTCCGCCCCGCATCCATCTCTGCCGTCCATGGAGCTGACGCCTTCAGCCAATCAGAGCGCGTCTCTCTGATGACTCATCAGTTGCCAGGCACACTCGCAGCGCCGAGTGCCCCCAGCTGGATTCCACCTCCCAGTGCCGTGCACTTCATTCCCAGTCCCTCCCAGTGCCGCCGCAGGTCCTCCCAGTATCCCCACTGTCCCTCTAAGACCCTTCCAGTCCCTCTCACTCCCTCCTGCTCCCTTTCAGTCCACAGCCACACCATTCCCATTCCATTCTCATCCTCACTCCACTCCCAGACCTCCACCCTCTCTTCCAGCGCCCTCCCACTGCCCCCCCCAATCCACTCCCATCCCTCCCTGTGGCCCCCCACCCTCTCCCAGTGCCTGCCCTGTCCCTCTCAATGCCACACCAACTCTCACCCGTCTTTCCCTGTGCCCCCCACTGCTCATCCCAGTGTCTCCCCGCTCTCTCTCCCAGTGCCCCCCAGTGTGTCCATCTCCCTGGTTCCCTCGAGCTCTCAGCCCGGCCACGGCCATCTGCTTTGCTCCCTGATGGATTTCTACCCTGCCCAGGTGCAGCTGAGGTGGTTCCAGAGCCAGCAGGAGCTCTCGGAGGACGTGATGGTCACCGATGTGGTCTCCTAACAGGGACTGGACCTATCAGCTCCTGGTGCTGCTGGAAACGCCCCCAGCGCTGGGTCAGCTCCAGCTGCCGGGTGGAGCACGTCAGCCTGGAGCAGCCCCTGAGGCGGCACTGGGGTACGGCCCGGAACCCACAGCGCCGGGGGTAGCGGGAGTGGGACTGAGGGGCTGGGAGGAGGATTGGGGTGTACTGAGATTAACTGGGAGGGAGTTTGAGGGAGTCAGCTGGTAACTGGGAGGGGTCTGTTGAAGGCCCAGGAGAGCTTAGAAGGGGTTCAGAGAGTGCTGGAAGGGCTGGGAAAGGGTGTGGACGGTGCTGGTGACAACTGGGAGGGAGTTTGACAGTGCTGATTGTAACTGGATGGAGTTTGATGGAGCCTGGAAGGGCTGGCAGGAGGTTTAGGAGGGAAAAAGTGTGGTGTGAAGAAGTTTCGGTGTGCTTGGATAACCTGGGAGGGGCGTTTGTGAGTGCTGGTGGGGCTGGGAAGGGACTGGGAGAGGGTTTGGGGGTCCTTGGGCGGTGGGTGTCAACCTGGCTGCAGGTGGGGTCCTGAGAGGGATGGAAGGAGTTTTTGTGGGTCCTGGAGGGGTCGGAATAGATTGAAAGTGGGCTTCAGAGTGTCCTGGGTGGGTGGAGATGGGAGGGTGTTTGGAGAGTCTTGAGGTGTCTGTGAGAGGTTTTTGGGGGTCCTGACCTCTGCAGAGCACCCAGTGATGCTGTCAGACACCACCCGCAGCAAGATGCTGACAGGGATCGGGGGCTTCATGTTGGACTTCATCTTCCTAGCGCTAGGGCTCGGCTTCTACCTGTGCAAGAAGGTGAGGGGGGGTCCCGGGGGTCGTGTCCCTCCTCCCTTGGAGTGTGTGTGCTCCCCCCAGGGCCCCCAGCCCGGTGTCACCCACTTTTCTCTGCCCACAGAGCTCCTGAGCCACCGGCAGCCGCAGCCCCTCCCCATGGCGTCGGGCCTGGCTGGGACCCCCCGCTCCGTCCCTGGACTGATTTTGGGGGGCTTGTGTGTCGCCCCAGCCCTGCTGTCACTCTGCCCCCGCCCAGCTGCTACCAGTGTTCCCAATAAAGTGAAGGGGGAAAGCACGGAAAGGACGTGGAAATTTTGGGGGGAAAATGAGGAAAATTGGCAGAGAAAAGGAGGAAAATTCCAGGAAAAAGTGGCCGAACAACCTGGAATGAAAGTGGAAATTCTGGGGGAAAAGACATTTAAAAACTTGGAAAAAACTTGGGACTTCTGGGGGGAAAAGCTTGGAAAAAACGATGGATTTCCGGAGGAAAGATCCTGGAAAGAATGTGAAAATTCCGGGGAAAGACATGGAAAAAACCCTGGAAAAATGCAGAAATTCTGGAGGAAAAACCTGGAAAAAACGTGAAAGGTCTGGGGGGAGAAACCTGGAAAAACGCGAAAATTCTGGGGGAAAAAGCAGCAGAAAAACCCGGAAAAAACTGCAAAAATTCCAGAGAAAAAAGCCGGGAAAAAGGTGCAAATTCCAGGGGAAAAAACTGCAAAAATTCAGAGCGACAAAACATGAAAAATCACGGAAAAAATGGGGAAATTCCAGGGAAAAAGCCATGAAAAATCCCGGGAAAAATGTGAAAATGCCAAGAAAAAACAAAGAAAAACCAGACAAAAATTGGAAAAATTTCTGGGGGAAAATAGTAAAATTTTGGGAAGCGGCTCTGCGGGACCAGATCTGAGCTGAGCTGGGAATTTCTCCCCTTTCCAAAAAACAAAATTCAGAATTTCCCTCCCTTTTTCCTCCTCATCTGAGCACGGGCTTTGGAATGCAGAAAATGGGGAGAATTCCCGGGATTTTCCCATTTTCCTTCCCCTTTTTTCCAGCAGTTTTAGGGAATTTTTTTGTTGATTATCTTTTTTTCTTTAAATTTGGGGAGGGGGGAGTCGGTTTTGGTTTTTCTGGGGTTTTTTTGGGG
>VZRL01001869.1:0-54985 GCA_013397895.1 Origma solitaria
GCCCGGCGCGGGGCGGCGCTGCCCCCTGGTGGCGTGGAGGCGACACTGCGCCCCCCGCCCCGCTCCCGGGGCCGCTTCCCAAAATCCCCGAGTCGGAAATTAATTATAAACAAAATTTTTTGGTGGGATACTACAGGAAAGCCGGAGAGGGAGTCTTGGTAAGGAGCTGTAGTGACACGGCAAGGAGTAATGTTTACGAGATGAAAGAGGGGGAGTTTTTGTTAGGATGTCAGGAGGAAAGTTTTTACTGTGAGGGTGGTGAGACACTGGAACAGGTCACCCAGGGAGGTTGTGGATGTCCCACTGCCCTGGCACTTTTCAAAGCCAGGTTGGATAAGGCCTTGAGCAACCTGGTCCGGTGGCGATTGTCCCTGCCCGTGGCAGGGTGGCTTGGGATGATCCTTAAAGTCCCTTCCAAACCCTTAATCTTCTATGATTCTATGGTTCTTTGATTCTGTGAGCAAAAACTACTGGGTGCAACTGAGTGGCTTTTGTTTCTCATGAGCTAAGTGTTGATCATCACAAAGATCTCTTCTTATTTAAAAATAACCCAGAAATATGATGCTTTTTTATAATTTAGAGTGAGAAAATCTGGCTTCAATTAATTATAACCACAGAATGGTTTGGGTTGGGACCTTAAAACCCTTTTCACTCCACCCCCTGCTATGGGCAGGGACACTTACACTATCCCAGGCTGCTCCAAGTCCCATCCAACCTGGCCTAGGACATCTCCAGGGTTCCAGGGGCAGCCACAGCTTCTCTGTGCAGCCTGTGCCATTGCAGGAAAGTTCTTCCTCATATTTAGGAGGAGGTTTCTGTGCATTAGTTTCTGGCTTTTGTCTCTTATCCTGTTGCCTGGCACCACTGAGCACAGCCTGGTCCATCCTCTTGGCATGCTCTCTTTAAATATTTATACATATTAATGAGATCCCCTCTCAGATGTCTCTTCTCGAGGCTGAACAGGTCCAACTCACAGAACCACAGAATATTGGAGTTGGAAGGAGCCTCTGGAGATCACCCAGTCCAACCCCTGCCAGGGCAGTGTCACCTGGAGCAGGTGACACAGGAACACATCCAGGCGGGTTTGGAATGGCTCCAGAGAAGGAGACTCCACGACCTCCCTGGGCACTTGTTCCAGTGCTCTGCCACCCTCAACACAAAGAAGTTCTTCCTCATGTTGAGGTGGAACTTTTTGTGTTTTAGTTCATGGCCTTTAGTCCCTGTGCTGTTGCTGGGCACCACTGGAACGAGTCTGGCACCATCCTGTGACCCCTCCTTGGAGATATTTATATGCATTGATGAGATTCCCTCTCACTCTTCTCCAGACTAAACAGGCCCAGCTCCCGGAATCTCTCCTCAGACTTCCAGCAGCCCAAGCCTGAAGACAAAAGCCATGGGCAACATGGAAAAAAGCCAGCCAAGCTTCATACCTGATGGGGATCATCCCTATCATGATGAGGGGGAAGATCATCTTCATGTAGGGCAGCGGTGACATCCCAAAGCCACAGAGGATGAGGAGCTGCAGGACCTGCAGGCCTGTGAAATAGTGGATCTTCCTCTGGGGAACTCTGCGGATGTAATGGGTCGGAGGATAAGCAGTCTGGGAAGAGAAGAAGGACACGTTAGACATGCAGGGACCTGGATTTGTGACAGCACGATGTGGCTTTGGGACACCAGGGTTTGAGGGAAATCATCCATTTTTACCAGCAGGGTCCTTAATAGGGTGAGCAGCTGAACGTGGGATTTGTAGGGTTAATTCCAGCGCCCGAAACCACAGCATTGGCAGCAAGAGCCAGAGCATGACTGGGCACTGGGAGCCTGGAGAAAAGACAGGACACACCTCAGGGCCAGGATTGCCTCTGGAGTGCAATAAAATCTTGCTAAGTGCAGTAATGAGATTGCTAAGAGCAGGACTGTCAGGGCTCCGCAGCACGAGGTGCCTGTGGGGTGTGCAGGGGGTGGAGAACAACACCACAGCACTCAGGGGGTGTGACTGGGATGGTTCCTCCACCTGAAAGCAGCTCCTCATCATTTTATGGCTTTCTAAGGCTCCAGGCTCGCCCCTGGTGCTCCCATCTCTTGGCTGAACCCCTTTAGGGGACCAGGAGATGAGGGAGGTGCGGGAAGAGGCTGTGCTCAGGCTGCAGGGATTTTCTCAGCTCCTATAAGCTACTCATTTTTGAGAAATAAGGGGGGAAAAAAGTGACATTAATAGGCTCAATATGGTGGTTTCCTTTGACAGCTCCTTGCTGATGTCTGAGCACAGGCTTTGACTCACTGTCTATACATCAATGAAGAGGATGAGCGACTGTCTGCTGGCACCAGGACAGCCTCAGTGGGTTTCAGATTGTGCAATGACTCATTAAAAGGTTTCCACAGAAGGGAGTTTTCCATATTTGAGAATATTTTTTAATTTTCCACACCAAAGCCTGGAAAATTCCACACATAATTCGTACTAAAACCAGAAGTAATAAGGCACATACATCAGTAGCTGTTCAACCCTCATTCAAAAATTGACATGACAAATGTAATCTTCACCCGAATTTCACAGTTTTAACCTCTGGGATGTAATATTGGAGATCAAGACAGATTAGCAGAGATGCAGAGCCAAATGTGAGGCTTATTAAGCCCTTGACCCTTGTTACATAAGAGAAGGTGAGCTGGAGATTGCTCCAGGTACCACCTACACTGCAAACTCACACCTTTTTAGCACCTGTAATAGAGACAGATTGAAAATACATCTTCCAGGTTTGTTTTCAGCCCACATCAGAGAGGTTTCAATAATGCAAGTAATTTCATTTTGAGTTTAAAAGCCCATCTTGCGGTGTTTCACACAAAACGAAAGTGTAAAACAGCACCAAAAAATCACCTGCCTGAAGCTTTGCAGGGGAAATCAAAGATCATAATTTCGTGATGCTGTGCTTTTTAATATTTTATGTTGTTATTATTTTTTAAAATGCATGTACTCTGCAGATGACTTGACATCATGGGGGGGTTAAAATTCACAAAAAAACCCCAAAAAACAAAAACAAAACCAACCAAAGAAACCCCAAAAAACAAACAAAAAAAGCAAACAACAAAAAAAACCCAAACCCAAAACAAAACAAAACAAAAAAAAAACCAAAAGAAAAAAAAAGGAAAAAAAAGGAAAAAACCAAACCAAACCAAAAATCCCCCAACAAAAAAAAAAAAAAGGAAAAAACCAAACCAAACAAAATAAAACTCTCACAAAAAAAAAGCACTGAGAGAGCAGCAGCTTGAAGAGCTGTGTGCTCAGGCTGTCCACACAAGAGCAGGTACCTGTTCCTTGAGCAGCAGAGCCACCCTTTCAAAGAGCTGGTTCCCATCAATGGAGGTGAGGGCGATGTAGAGGAAGAGGCCATAAAGGACTGGCTTTGGGATCCACTGCAGAGGGAAAGGGAGCAGCAGCAGCGAGAGCCCCACAAAGAAACTCGCCGCCAGACTCGTCAGCCGCGTCTCCTTCACGCTCACGATCCTGCAAGAGGGAAAAGAGGGGTCAGCAGATGGGGTGACACCCCAATATCTGTGGGGGTTTATCCCAGGGATGGCTGCTCCATGGAGGAGCAGGACGTGTGCTGCATTTTCCCCATTTCCAATGGGGAAATATTGGAGATATCGGAGAACTCATCCCCACCGCACTGAAATCAGTGACACCGAGGAGGCACAGCCTTGCTGGAGCCAGGCCAGGCACTTAATCCACAGCTCAAACAGAGCAGCTGGAAAAGGGCCAAATTCCCCTTCTGCAAAGCTCCACGGATCCTATGCTGAACTAAATTGCCCTCAAAACTGATTCTGTTTAGCACAATGCAAAAAAAAAAAAAAAAAAGAACCAAAACCAAAACAAACCAGGCAAGAATGCTCTTTCTGGGCAGCAATCCTTCCCTTGATTTACCCAGGGCACATGCAATTGGCTTCTCTCCCAAAGAAAACTCATTGACTTCTCCAGGAACTAAGGAACCTCTTGGAAAAGGAAAAAAAAACAAACCAGAAAGTCTGCAGTCTCCTGACAGCAAGTCAGCATTTTTGATGGATATGAGGATCCCCCTGTTTACAAGGAAGGGAATGTTGGGAGCACCACACAGGGATTCGATCCTGCTGTGGGCAATTGCCTATTACCATGCAAAACATGTAATTCATTAATGCAAATTTTCCAGAGCTGACAGGCCACAGATTGAGCTTTTCTGAGGGGAAGACTGACAGGAAAGCAGCAGCAGCTTTAGGAACCTACTCGAGGGGAGGCTGCTCTGTTTTCTTTTTTCTCAGCTAAACCTGTGAGCATCTCCTCCCAGTTTGAAAAAAATCAAGAAACAATAGGAGGAAAGAAAACCCACATCTGTCAAGACTACTTACAAAGAGAGAAAAAGAGGATTCTTAAGCTGGTTTTTTTTTAGATAAATCCAACAATTCAGTGGATAAGCCAGTGAATAAATCCCCCTATTATGAGGGAAAATTTTTGTTCATGGACTGTTTTGGTGTCATTTAGTGACCTCATTCCCTGGATGAGACCCCTCAAATTCTGAATTAACCCTGTACACAAACCTCTCTGAGGATTAACACAAAGACCTATCAAAACACATTTTCCTCCTTTGCATATGCACTGCTGGGATTTCATAATCCCTGCTGTCCCAAAGGAGATTGCTTCCCAGTGAATTATTTCGATATTAAGTTGGAAAGTTTTCCTTAGAAGTAAGGTCAGGTTGGAACTTCAAATCTGTTTATACTTTCAAGGAGAAAATGAAGCTGAGGGGATGAAGGAGCCTTCCACACCTGTATTTGGAGAGGGAGGGAAAAGCTGACAGCCCAAAGCTTGCTCTGAGGATTTGGGCAACAGGGCAGAATTAACAGCAGCAGTCACGAGACTTAAGGAACAACAGGTCCCACAAACAGCACACAAAGTCCTGAGGACAACACTGGAATTCCTCTGTGGGTCGTGGGGCAGATCACACATATCATCCAGGATTACCAGCACAGGATGCACAGAGGTGTTGACCTTTAGGTGACCTCCCCACAGGTTTGAACAGCAGAAACCACAGCTTTCCTCCTTCCAAACACATTTTGTTTGGATCCTCCTGCAAGCCTCCTGTGTCCAAGGGGTCCCTGCTGGTGCCTAGAGAAGCTGAGGGAGAGCAGAACAAACAGCAGATCCTGGCACATCACCCAAATGGATAAAGTTTGGCATCTTCCCCACTGCCTCCAGGTGTGGATCACCACAGAAATCTTGGGGATGAACAGAGCCAAGCTGCTTAAAGGGCAACTGGAAGTGCTGTGCCAGACTAATTCCACAGTCTGGCCACTCCAGAGCTGCCAGAACCACGAGGAGCCTCTGTGGGGGCTCAGAGAAGCAGGAATTTAAGGATACACTCATTTAGCATCACCCAGGTACAGCAAGAGTTCCTGCACCACCAGCTCAGCCAGAGAGGAAGAATTCCTGCTATTTCAGACAAAAATCTCACCTCCTGCTGGGGATGCTCCTGCCCTGCAAGCACACACAAGTCAGCAAGGGAAGTCATGCAAATGGAACAAAATCAGCTACAAAGCAACCACTTTTCAATCAGATGCAAGTCTGAAAGTACAAGCTCAGAGTAGCAGCTCTTTGGTAAGAGATTTCTGAAATTCATGCAATTTTCTACATGAAATCAGCTACAAAGCAATTACATTTCAATCAGATGCAAGTCTGCAAGTACGAGCTCAGAGTAGCAGCCCTTTGGTAAGGGATTTCTGAAATTAATGGAATTTTCTACATGAAATCAGCTACAAAGCAATTACATTTCAATCAGATGCAAGTCTGCAAGTACGAGCTCAGAGTAGCAGCCCTTTGGTAAGGGATTTCTGAAATTAATGGAATTTTCTACATGAAATCAGCTACAAAGCAATTACATTTCAATCAGATGCAAGTCTGCAAGTACGAGCTCAGAGTAGCAGCCCTTTGGTAAGAGATTTCTGAAGTTCGTGGAATTTTTTACAGCCATCTCTCAGGGATGTAATGCAGAAATCACAGCACTGCGTTTGATCACAGACAAGATGTACTGCAATTACTGCCAGCTCCTGCTAATGCCACTTATTAGTTTGGAATATTTTATCAGAACATAGCTAAAATTGCTCATAATTGGCCAAACATGGTATTTTTAAAACTGATGTACCCAGCCTTAGATTGGTCTTCTGCTAATTCCAACACCTCATTTCCAGGGTAAGAACATCACAGTCACATTAAGTCAACAGAAGAATCCCTGATTTCTACATTTTCAGAATCTGGTTTGGCCCTTGAGGAAACAGCTCCACAAAGTCTGTGCTGTGATGGAAATAAAGTAATTAATGGCGATTAAAGAGCATAATCCAGGCTCATTTCCCCAAAAATCCTCTAAATATGGCTAGCACGGGATTAGCCATTCCTGAACTTCTCCATGTGAGCAACGAGAGCCTGTTTGCAGATTGCCACAGGAAACTTAAATCGTTACTCCACAGGGGAGAAGAAAATTTTGCTTCCACTGTGACAGATCTTTATCCTTGTTTATATCATCATCCTGTAAGAGCTTTGATTTGAGTGCAGGGAAGGAGCCTGCCAAGGGAGACAGAGCTGATTTTCTAATTGAGCTTCATTTCTTTTTCAGCAGAGCTGGCTAAGAGGAGCAGGAAAAAAAAAGGAAAGAAAAGGATGACTACACTGCTTGGAGCCTCCTGTTCTAGCCCTGATGCTTTGCAGGGCACACAAAGCTTTGGTCTCAAAGGGAGTTCAAAGCACTGGGAAACCCTCATTCCCTTCTTCACTCCCAAAATCCAGTTCCCAGCACCGAATTGCCTCCAGCAGAGCAGAGCTGTGCCATGAGGGAACACTCTCAGTGAGATCAGGGCTTCCCTCAGCCCTTCCAAGATAATCACTGGAGCTTTGTCTAGGTCAGAGTGGCCAAAAAGGTCTCTTTGATGCTTTTTTTTGGGCAGGTGGGTGAAGGAGGAGAGAGACAAGGGCAGGAATTAGTCCTTAGTTCAGGCAGGGGACTTGACTTTGTGGAGGAGAAGCCAGAATACAAAA
Organism: Origma solitaria; assembly: GCA_013397895.1. NCBI lineage: Eukaryota > Metazoa > Chordata > Aves > Passeriformes > Acanthizidae > Origma > Origma solitaria. Next base: position 7,049 of record VZRL01001869.1, read on the forward strand.
TCGAGATGGTGGAAAAACAGGAAAAAGAGGCATTGGATATTAAATCTGACAACAGGAGACACAGGAGGGAGGCTTGGCACATCGTTTTCAAAGAGTGAATTCTGCATCTCCCAAAGAAACAGAGTGGAGGTATCCCAGAGAAGATCATAGACCTGAGGAGCAAGGGCATGGATTAAAACTCTACAGAACTCACATTTCAAAGTTAACTTTTTTTAAAATAGAGTTTATCATTTATACAAGACAAAGATAGCTGTGGAAACAACTGATAGCAACATATCCTAATGGGAATATAAACCCAAGGGGCTGATCTCCCTGGGAAAGTTCTGTAAAAGAGTTACAGGGAGCAGCAGGACTCAGCAATTTCTAGATGTGAAAGATGTGAAAGATGAAGTCTGTCCATCCCTGACCCAAAAATCAGCTGTGCCTGGTTGGGCTGGGCCATTTGGCACCAAAACAAGCATGAAGGCAAGACTGAAATTAAGACAGACTCACTCCATCCCCCAAAGTCAATGACCACTTAGCCTCACTTTTGATAAGTGGCAACTCAGAAAATGGAAACCAAGGCAGGATAATTAAAACTAATGGTATGGGAGTGGAAATTACCACTCCTGTGGTTAAAGCACTCAACTGCAACATACTGAGATCAAACAGGCCAGATCTGCTCCAGAGCAGAGAGTGTTTCATGAGAAAAAGGTTTTTAATTTTTTTTTTAGTAGGTCTCTGATAAGAATGCATTGCTCAACTCAGAACAGCAGAAGAGTTGGTCTTAAATGAAACCCGTGACCCAGCCACGGCTTCACAGTTGTTTTTGCTTAAAACCCAGGGAATTTAAGGATCTCCTTCCCAAAATGTGGTGGGAGATATTATGGGAGCTCTGAAATAATGGTGCATTTTTCCTCTCCTTCGTAATAACCACCAGACAGGTTTCAGGCAGTGAATCAGCTTGGATTCTTTCTGGGGAAGGCATCCGGAGAGATCCGGCCAAAGCATCTCCTCAGCTATCCGCAAAGATGAAACGAAAATGGCCTTGGCTGACTCTTCCAGAGGAGGATTTGCAGTGGAGTGGGTGGGAGCATGAATTTGTGTCTGCCCTACAACGAGTGCTCGAGCGAAGGGGATGAAGCCAAGTCAAGGCTCCTTGGGTGCATCTCTTCACATCTAGAATTCAACAGCCAACTCCCCACACACGCAACCCACTGTTCCCAAAGGACTGGGAAGCCATGAATGAATCCTACTTACGTCTCATAGATGTGTCCACTCTCCACCCTCTGCTCCACGTAGGCCAGGGCCCGGACGTGCATGGGGGAATGCGGGAAGGCCGCGTGGATCCAGGGCAGGCCGAAGACAGACAGCCCCGTGTTGATGAGCGCCACGAGCAGCAGGTCCCAGTGGTAGGCTGTGCCCTTCACCAGCCTGGAACAAAGGGTTGGTGACAGCGGTTAGACCTGGTGAAAGCCTGCAGGCTGCCCTCGGTGAACACTCAACTGCTCTCACGCACACAGAGTGATTTCACACCTCTGGATTTACCATTGGCACGGTGTGAATGCTAAAGGTGGTGAAATGTGATCATTTGTTCCCAAAGCTGTCATCATCTGAAAAGAACAATGCTGAGAAGAAAGGCAGCCCACTAAAAATCCCATGAAAATCTCATCAACGTTTTTCTCCTACATTTATTGCAGAGTCTACACAAAACCCACGTGTGTGTTTGCTCGCAGAGTCCACACAGGGAGTGGTTAAAATCCTGAGCGTTTGTTGTCCAAGCACTGACACTGAAGTTTCCCATCTATTTTGTTTGTAGCCCTGATCTCTCTCCTTCCCCACGAGCAGAACACGTGCTCGGTATGCTGCAGTAATCCCCTAATTATGTAATTGCTACTGCATGATAAGAAAATGGGACAGGAATTCATTAAACTTCAGCTCCTTCTTGGTAGTTACAGAATCATGGAATGGATCATAGAATGGGATGGGTGGGAAGGGACCTCAAAGATCATCCAGTGCCACCTCCTGCCATGGGCAGGGACACCTCCCACCATCCCAGGTTGCTCCAAGCCCTGTCCAGCCTGGCCTTGGACACTGCCAGGGATCCAGGGGCAGCCACAGCTTCTCTGGGCAACATTTCCATAAGGTTGGTAGCCAGCCAAGGAGATTTGCTCCTAAGCTCATCAAATGCTCCCTGTTTTATTTTTCAGGGGATGGGTATCTGGCAGCCTTCACTGAGGAAGCTGAGCACACCCACTTTGCCAGGATTGTGCAGAAAGCAGCACTAACACTGAGCTCACACCTACTTGAACCTTGCCATTTTTTGGCAGGTCTGTCCCTTTCCTGCATATTCCCATCTTGTACCAACTGCTGAGATATTATGAGTAAAGTTTAGAAAAAAGGCTGGGGAAGGATTCAGACCCCAGACTTTAAACCCTCACTGAGAGGCCTAAGGGCTGTATTTCTGCTGCTGGAGAACTGCCATCCTCCCACCACGCGAGGGATCAGCTGAATTCTCTCTGGGCACCTCCAGCTGAAAAGGGAGCACCACTGAGGTGTGCCAGTGCCACCCAAACAAACTCAGCACAGATCTGGAGCCATCCAAGACACTCATGGATGTGAGGCACACAGAGTTGACGCAGCACGTGAAGATCAAAGCTATTGTCTGGGCGGCAGAAATCTTGGGTGGCGCTCAGTTTTGGGACAAAAAGCCTGGCCGCACTGGGAGTGTCCCCCTCCACGGACTGAGGAGGCTGTGGGGTGAGCAGGTCAGGTAGGTGTCTAGCCTGCAATGCCTCTGGAAGGTGCTGGCAGGAAGGGTGGGATTGCAAAGCCGCTTCCTGCGTTGGCTCACGCTTTGGAAACACGGCCCCTGCTCGTGTGCTGCTTTCTCTGAGCAAAGGCACCCCCAGCACCCCCAGAGCCATTGTTTGTTGTCCTGCCCATTCTTTTCAGAAGGCTTTAAGGACATCAGCCTGTTGGAATGAATCCAGAGGAGGCCACCAAGATGATCAGAGGGACAGAGCACCTCTGCGGTGAAAGGCTGAGAGAACTGGGATTGTTCGGCCTTGAGAGGAGAAGGATCCGGGATCACCTAATTACAGACTCCCGGTACCTGAAGGAGCTACAAGAAAGATGGAGAGAGACTTTACAAGGGTCTGGAGTGACAGGAAAAGGGGGAATGGCCTCAAACTGCCAGAGAGCAGGTTTAGATTGGATATTAGAAAGGAATTTCTCCCTGTGAGGGTGGGGAGGCCCTGGCACAGGTGCCCAGAGAAGCTGTGGCTGCCCCTGGATCCCTGGAAGTGTCCCAGGCCAGGCTGGATGGGGCTTGGAGCATCCTGGGATAGTGAAAAGTGTCCGTGATGGCACCACAAACAGACAGTGTCAAGTCCTAGTTTTCACTATACAAAACTATGATTTTTACTCTCTAAAAATCCATGCCCTGTTTTTTCATCTCTAAAAATCCCTGCCCCAATACCCCATCAGCATCAGCTCAGTCCTGTACCGAGGCAGTCTGAAAAACACTCTGAAAAACTCCAAAGAATATTTTACATTCCTTAAAGACCTTCCAGTGGAAAATACCAAATGTTTAGAAGAAATTCATATTAGCCGAGAGATGACCCACTTACATACAGATTTATGCAACACTTAAAGGGATATAATAGAGATAAGAGGTGGTCAAAGGAAACTAAATTAGTGTAGCTCCATTTGAGCTTGTCTCCTCTCTCCTAATACTGTGTCACTCCAGCTACAACATGGAGAATGCTAATGGATATTATGCAAGGAGAGAACCCTCCCACGCATCACATTAGTAAAAAATCCTCGGAGACATGGTAGTTTCCCTGGAAAAAAGTCATCCACGTTCGTTCTTGACATCGTATCTGATTGCAGTTGGCACAAAAACATCAGAAGGAATATTTTAATAGTGCGGCATCTCAAGTTTGCACATAAATGAGACTTATCAGACATGAGACATACTGGTTTATTGCTCTTCCACCTTTTTCTGTTGGAAATTCCCGGCTCCAAACACTCCTGATACTCAGCTGCAGCACACTGTGCTACAACATTTATGTAGGTCATTGACTTCTCATTTCCAACAAATTCTGTGTACTGCAAGGGCAGAGCAAGTGTCCACATGTGTCAGGCACACCCTAAATATCTTGAGGTGCATCCAAAGACCTCAAACCACACAAAACATCCACTCCACACTCACTACATCACCTCTTGGCTCCCAAAACTCTTCCTGACAAACACCTTGAGAGTTTTAGGGGACAGAAGACGGTGATGAGCAGAGGGTAAAGGAGAAACAGGTTGAGGTGATGAGCTCATTGAGGATTTGTGGTTTTGGCTCGCTGCCACAACGTTGGGTTTTGGGGATGGTGAGGAGGTAAGTAGCAGAGTTACTTCCATCTGTGACAACAGAAATTCTTAAACACACACCCTGAATAGATTTTTTGATCCTCAGACAAGCTTTGGGCAAGCAGTGCTGGTGACACAGCCAGGGACATCCCTCCAGAGAGGAAAAAGCAGCACCAAAGGCGTTACCTGTTCTCCGGGGCGTTGGTGAGGGACGCGACGATGTTCTGCTCGATGAAGAAGAGCATGGAGAGGAGGAACCCCAGTCCCATGGCGCTCATCACCGACCCAATGGACAGGGACTGCACAGGAGCCAGCACAAACAAGCTCTCAGAAGCGTTGTAGTTAAATTTGGACACTGCAGAGAGGAGGGGAAGGATGTTAGGAGGTTCTTTCTTGTCCAACCATCAACTTTCTACCCACTCCACCAGCTACGGGGAACCAAGCAGGAAACCAGCCGTGATGCTCTGGCATGGAGGCCATGCAAGATGGGTCCATCTGGCTGGTTTGGTTTATTTTTTTCCTCCATCCACTTAGGACTTGGCTGCCATCCTGATAGGACAGATTGCTGCTAGGCCTAGCGAGGCATTACAGATCTCCAAGCAAAACAAAAGAGGGAAACTTGTTTTCCACAGATGCAAGGTGTTTTTAGATGAGGAAACCTTATTTCTAACCAGCACCATAATGCTCAGCTCATCAACCCACAGAGGCATTTGAAAACTTCTTCACGTCCAAAAGGCTGTGTAAAGCATTTTCATATAAAATCTAAATCAAAACTTTGCTGCCATTGGAAGCAATCCATGGCTAGGGATAAATCACACATGGCCACACACGATTTTGCAATCCAGCTGGATTTGGTCATCACATAAAATGGAATGGCCATCCCAATAAAAAAAACAAAAAAAGCCATTTCTTATTTGTTTCCATACATTTCCTCACATCACCCACTCACGTCACTGCAGGACAATGCAATTCCTGTCCCCATTATCGCTTCCTGATATGGAAAAGTTGATCTATCTGGCCAATGAATGTTGTCTCATTTTTAGATTTCCTTGTGTAACTTAGAACTGCCCAGATGCTCTGCACCATTTCACCTAAATTAGCAAAACAAACTGGAGACAAAGAGGACAAACTGGGATGACCAACTCCACATTGATATGACTGGCAGCAACCCTTCCTGCCTGCTGATTACTCTGCCCTTTGTTCTTTGCCAGAAATTGTTCATCTCCCCTATTGTGATACACACCTCAAACGCATTGAAAAGACACATCTGGATAAGTTTTCTTGCCTCAGCCTCATTTGATCGGGGTTTTAAATGAAATAAATCTAATGGTGAGGAAATCTGAGCTCTTGGCAGGAGGTACAGCAATACACAGTATTTGTGGTATACGGAAGAACTTTATTTTTTAGCAAAACCTTGCTAGGATTTCACTTGTCTCTATCATAAACCCCAGTATTCCAGAGAACAAAAATTGAACTTACTTTCAATTTCCTTGAAGAGATAGGAACCCACAACAGAGAAGGTCAGGACTGAAATGGGTAAGGCACAGTCGGACAGAATTTCACGTACCCTTGCGTGCAAATATGGGCTGCAAAAAAGACCAAAAAAAATCCCCTCAACACCCCACTGTTGGGACAAACACTCAATCAGACAACATGAATGCTTTAAAAGTGAAAATTCAGTCCCATCTTGCAATTCTAAGAAGATACTTGGAGTGAAGAATTAGTCTTTCATTCAGCCTTAAACCTTCTAGAACCTACAGCCTTTGAAGATTGACGAATGCATAAGCAAAACACAAAGAAACAAGAAAATAAGATGCAAGCTATAAAAACAAAGGCCTTCAAGCACCGATTTGTGTCTTGTTTCCACTTTACTTTAATTGCTTCCTGCATTTCAAATGAAGAGTTTGAAGAGCAATAGGAGCAAAACCCAAATTAGAGCTGGTGTTTGACTCCCAGGAGCACACTGAAGGTATGTTCCCAGTAGACCTTCCTGCACCATCAGGAATTTTTGCCCAGAAAACAGTTCAACACCTGCTTGGAGGGAGTTACAGGGATCCCAACGTGAACTGGGAACCCGAAGCTTTTTTAGAAAATCAATTGTGAGGCCAAACTGAAGACGGGAGGGCATCGCCCACTGAGTGAACATTTTGTTCTGCTGCGAGTATTTTCCAGGTGGCCCTGCCAAGCTCATCTCTGGCTTTGGCTTCCACCTGATTTTCCTGGGTTGCAGAATTAAGATCTAAGCTGTTAACGACTCCCTCAGAGGTAACACGAAACAATCAGCAGTCTGAGCTCCGAGTAACTCACCTTTTCTTAAACTGATAGAGCGTGTGGCCGAGCCAAAGGGTCCCCAACATCAACATGAGGCTGAGGACGGCAGTCTCACGCCCATAGTGCCCATCGTGAGTGCCTGTCTGGTTCTCCAGGGCCATGGATCTGCTCACTGATGAGTTCATCAAGAAGCTGGTATTGATGTCGAGGCCTGGGATAGTATCAGCTCGGGCTTTTGCCGAGTAACTGCCTCCTGTGTGCCCGTGGTGGTAATATTTCTTAAAAACTGCACAAACAACCAACAGGCAAGCGTTAGGAGAGGACTGTGGCATCAAAGCAAGTAAAATAAAGTGCCTTTCTTGCTTGATCATGCAGTATTAACACTATGCTTCGCCAGGTTTATAGCTTTGCCTCTCAACGCAGCAAAGAGAAATCAGAGCTGTGCTTCACTAACTGATTTTTTTTCACTTATTTTAAGAGGTAGGAGTTAAAGCAATCCATAAAGCAATACTGTAAGGACTTCCAGTGCTAATTATGCGGTTTTGTTCCCAACACTGGAAGCACTGCTCTAGGATATACACATAAATATTTCTGTATAGACACCTGCTTTCAGCAGCCTGGCAAATAAATTCCATCAGGATTCTCTGAAAACACTAAGAGCAGCCAGGCTGCACAGATCCTTAAGTGGATTACAAAGTGTACAGTAATTACTTTTCTTCCAAGGCTAGTCCGGATTTTAAAGGTAAGCATTGATGATAGGCAAAATCTGGCAGAACACTGAAATCTGCAATGCAAATTAGAGTTACAGAGCATCTGAAGTAAACCCACACAAGGAAAACACCCAGGGAAGCCCCTGGAACTGTCCATAAATGTTTTAGATCAGCTCAAAGGCATTGATAGAAGGAATGGACAGTTGGAAAGACCCTCCTGCTCTCAAGCATTTAGCTGTGTTCCCATTTCTGTGTCACTGGCTGGCTCCAAGTGGATAAATACAGTTTGGGATCACTTAAACTCCTTGGGGAACACAGCCTGAGGAGTCACAAGGAGCAAGTAAAACCAGAAGATGAGAATTGGGTTTTGCAGCCTCAGTGATCCCACAGTATCTGTTCAACGTGCAGCATTCACATTTCCCTGTACCCACAGGAACTACAGGAGGATGGAAACCACCACACCAGAGCTTTGCAGCCCCTCTACCTTTCTTTATTTTGGCCAAAATACCCCTTTCTAACTTTGCATAGAGAGCTTCAGGGCAAGACAATCCTCTCTAGGCAAAAACACAATCACCACCCGAAGCTTAGGCCATGATGCCCCTGGTAACATTTCTCTGCACCCTCAAGTAATAATCCAGCTTCTGAAAGCCCCAAACACTTCAGCTTTTCCATCTGCAGCAGCCACAGGGAAAGCAGGGAAGACAAACTGCAGTTTTAAATATTTGAAATCAAACTTTGAACATTCTTGTGCAGCACAACTGGTATTTGCAACCACCTTGAGTCCAGCTGAAGCCCAGGTTGTGTTACTGCTGGTTTGGAGCTCAAAATGTGTAAAACGCCTCGTGTTCAGCCATGAAGCCATTTTAGATGCAGTAATGACCTTTTTCTACCACCTTTATGGTTTCAAAGGAGTCTGGCTATTCCACACGTGGATGAGGTCAGCGTGGCACGTAGGCCACAAGAGACAAGACTGCCTCACCTTCAGTACACCACTACACAAATTTAAACATCACAGAAGGTTTACAGTTCAAAATGTAACCTCTCAAACTGCACCAACAGCCGCCAGGAGTGAGAAAATCACCTTAAAGCAGCAGGAAGGTTTCCCCAGTGAGGAGCAATCCCATCCTGAGCTTCCAGCGCTGCACATTCTGCATCGCGTGCTACGGAAGAGGCTGCGCTATCCTTTATTTCCTCCCTTCATCCTCCAGCTGCCTCAGGCCTGGCAGGACACACACACCTGCTTTGCAAACAGGTAAATGTGGCCCGGAGCACTGCCAGGACCCACAGCCTGGCACACAAGGGGCTGTGGGAGGATCTGCATGTTCCCGCTCTGAACGCCAAAGGACGCTTTTGTCTCCAAAAAATGGCTCTGGCAGTGTTTCCTGGGAATTCACAGCTGGCCCAGGGGAACCCTGCTCACCCTAAATGCTGCTGAGTCCTAGAGACACATCAGAGAAAGGAACTACACGGAATGTATTTGCATTCCTCTGTATTAAGATTTGGACAGGAATGAGTAAGAAACAAGTGACTTTGTTTCAGGTCTTGTAGGTTTTCTCAAGCTCCCACACGTGGCTATCTTGCAGTAATATATTTAGGGCTGGGCTATACTGCAATAGTGTATTTAGGGCTGATCTTTGGTGCCCTGTGTTCAGCTTGACTACATCACTGTGTGCTCCATCTCTGGGGCTGCAATTCCATTTATGTGCACCAACCTGGGGAAGATCGCTCCAGTCCCCCCAGACAGAAGAAAAAACCTTGCTTTACTCTTGTATTTTAATTAAAGCAAGGAGAACATGCCAAGATGAGTAGTGGAGCCTTCATCCTGTATCACCTTGCTGGGAAGGATTCATTCCTGAACATTTATCGTTTGTTTTCACACCAGAGCTCAGTGAACCTCGCTGACAACATTCAGAGAGAGCAGCAGAGCCGGCAGTGCCCTGGCTGGAGCCGAGCCCTTCTCCAGCCTCCAACAACACGAGCTGGCTTTGTTTTCCTCTGCCTGCTCACCACCATTTCCTGCCCAGTGCAGATGTCAAGATCAAACAAACACAGCCTCGGTGGTCAGGCCAGGCAGCGAAAACAAAGTGTCACCGGCACAGCGCGAACACGCACGGCTTCGGTTCCTCTGCGGGACAGGTCCCTCCCCCTCCTTTCCTGCATGTGTACCTTGCAAAAAATCAAGGCTATGAACAGGCTGGGAAAACATCTGGGCAGTGGTGGCATTGTCCCCTGGCACTCAGGAAGCCCAGAGTTGCTGGAGAGGCATTACCAGGACACTTAATCAGCATGGAGAACACGCCAGCTTTCACTTCCTACTGAACTGCTCAACCAAAATTTTGAGTGGGAGGAGAGAGTGGCAGCAGCAAACCATCACCCCCTTGAAAATAGGAGGGGGAGAAAGATGAGCCTGCAGCCATGAGTTGCACTGGTGTCATGGTTTTAAATATTGGGTCTAAGAGGGTTAAGGATAAAGTCTGCCTGCCAGCCCTGGTGCCCTCCTGCATCTGGAAACAGCTTCGGTCCCATCTGTGGATGCCCTGACCACTCCCAAATGCAGCTGACACCAACAAGGGCTGGCAAATGAGTGTTGGTTTGACTTCATTACCATCATTCCTATGAATTCATCCCTCCACAAATACAAAGAGAATTCAACTGGTTGACTAATTAAGCATAAAATCACAGAATGATTTGGGTTGGAAGGAACATTGAAGATCATCTCATTCCCCCCCCTTTCCACGGGCAGGGACACTTCCACTATCCCAAGTTGCTCCAAGCCCTGTCCAGCCTGGCCTTGGACACTGCCAGGGATCCAGGGGCAGCCACAGCTGCTCTGGGCACCTGTGCCAGGGCCTCACACCCTCACAGGGAAGGATTTCTCCCCAATATCCCATCTAAACCTGGTTTCTGTCACTAAGGTCACTGCCCCCTGTCTTACAGGATCTTCTGTTCCCACTGCGAGGATTTACTTGCGCATTCCTCAAAGTCTGGCAGACGAGACCAGTGGATGCTTCCTGCACTTTTAACCTGCACCCCACACTCCTGCCACGGGCGGTGAGCTCTGTGCTACAGAAACTTTGTGAATATTTGCTCATTTTTACAGAATTTTCTGTGGAGGACCACCTGGAGACTGTCCCATGCCTCTAGGACAGGGCACTGCCAGCACACACTGAGCAAAGCTCACAGCCACAAACTCAACATCTATCCCAGAACAGCTTCTCCCTCACCAAGCTCTGTCTAAGCAGGATATTTAAAAGGTGCAGGTGTTCTGCAGAGGAAAAAAACCCCTCTGATTGCACAATCAAAGCACACCAGCCAAATTAAGGATTCCCGGTGAAGCGAGAAAGTATCTCACTTCAAATTGCTCTGCAGTGTCAAATCTCTTGGAAAGCACTCCCTTGCAAGCCTGAGTGTCTAAAAAACAAGGAATGTGCTTAGATATATCCTGAAGGATTTCAAGGGATAGCCCAAACTTTGGGATGTTGGACAACAGGTCACAAAAATCAAGGAATGGGGTATTGTCCAGCTCCTCACTGGGATGAATGGAAGGGCTATTATTTCAATTCATTTCTGCTACCATGATTCACCTTCTCAAATACCTCCTGCCAACCCCAGGGGGGAGGGAGAGAGGTGTCAGGAATTTGTAAACCCCAAGGCTCTTCATGGAGGCTTAAAATTTAACCCAGAGATGGGAACCAAGTGGCTGGAAAAGGCAGAGGAGCTTTAGGAACGTGCTGGAGGCACTGCAGTCCTTGTTCTGCCACTAATGAAGGGTCTCAGAGCTCAGGTAAAAAACAGGAAATCTCAACCCATCTTTCAACTCCTCTCCGCAGAGTTTGGATAATGTGTCAAGGAGCAAGGACTACATATACTACATTTAAATTGGACTTTTTTTTTTTTAATTTTTGCCAGGACCATTCAAAACCACACTGGTGTCAGGAGAAGGCTTTCATATCACGGTTTCTCCATTTGGTGAAAGTTTAGAAACCGATTCTGACTCAACCAACTGAAATTAGAGCTGCTAAAAATTCTGCACATCCAGGTAAACTGCTGACAAAGGGCTGCTTCCATCTCACATACTGATTTTCTTTTTTCCCTGAAGACTTTGAATGAACACAGAATAAGCAAACATCACACATTTTTGCAGCCTTGTGCTTGCCTTTGACAAGGCAGCAAAGCAGAGATCTGCACTGGAAAAACACTGTTGCAAGACCTACCTTTAACAATGCCTTTGATGGCATCAAGCACAAATGTGATGGATATAAAAAGTGCAATTATTTCTTCTGTTGACCTGTGGAAAAAGCCCAGGAATTAATACGGCTGCATTCAACTCTGTTCAAAGAAAAATCAGCATATTCATCAATTTACATGAAAATAAACCAATTTGAGTTCGACTCCAACTTAGAAACAAAACCCAGTAAATCAGAGAACTTCTTTCAAGCTGGAACAATAAACCAAAATGATATTTGCTTCATCTCACAAAATACATTTGCAGCAAGTTCGTAATTAAGGAGCTGGAATGTGTAATTTTTCCATTTGAAGAATAATCTGATCAAAATACGACTTCTTGAAAATAACTACCTTTTAAAGAGCTTCATCAGAAGGCTGACATTAAAGAGGGAGTAGATCACAAGGAAAAAGCTGTTCCACAGTCCAATCCAGGCATAGAAAGCATTGAAATCCAAGTGGTAGTCATCACAGATTCCTCGGATGACTGCAAAAGTGAAGCATTCATGTGTCACAATCAGCTCCTGTCATCACCACCCAGTGATTCCCATCTGCTTCGTGCCAAAAAGAACCAATTTCAAGACTTCACCCCAACACATTTATTACAGATACCATTAAATACATATTTCTGCACTTCCAGGGGGACACAGACTGTTCCTCCCTTCCATCACTAGAAATGGGGGAGAGGCACTTGGAAAAATATTCTTCCCCACCGCTCAGAGCATCTTTTCTAGGGATTGAGGCTGCAAAAGATGTTCGAATTTGCTCTTGCTGACATTTTGGGATGCTGTTGAGCAAGGACCTCATAACTGCTCTTTCAAGCTGGTCATAGCCCATCCTCTGATCATCCCTACAGATACTGAGCTTGTTCCTTTGGTTGACCTCTGGTTCACTAAAATCGGCTTGTACTACCTGGAATGCTGCTGATCGTACTTTAAAGGATCAATTGAAAAAAAAACACCACAACAAACAAACCCAATAAACTTTGTCTCAAGCTGGTTAAATGCAGCCACATGAGAAAACCATTAATGAAGCAGATTTCCTCACTAAAGCTGAAGAAATGCCTATTTTCATCAAGTTTTTTCCTATGCAAAATTATTTCTTTAGAAAAACAACTTGAATTAAATCAGGAATGTTCTCTATGATCCTTGTGGGTACTTTCCAGCTTAGGATATTCTGATGGTGTTGGAAAGGGGAGGAATTCGATTCAGGTTTTGTAGAATCCCAGAACATCCTGAGCTGGAAGGGACCCCCAAGGGATCACCCAGTCCAGCTCTTGGCCCTGCACAGGACACCCCCACAATCCCATCCTGTGCCTGAGAGCCTCATCCAAGTGTGCCCTGACTTTGTGCCTGGCACTTTCCTGGGGAGCTATTCCAGTGCCCCACCACGCCCTGGGGGAAGAACCTTGCCCTGATATTTCCCTTTAACATCAATTTATTAAACAAACACAACTCAAGCTCTACCAGGACCGCGAAGTTCTTGCACAAATTCCCAGCCCAGCCATCCCTCACCGAGCTTGTGCAGACCTGCAGGACACTCACCATTGATGTAGATTGCCAGGGGAGCTGTGGTCAGGAGCACAACCAGCGGCTGCCCCGAGAAGAGGGCGTAGAGCAGCCCTCCCACGCACTGAGCGAAGATTGTCTTCCGCACATCTGCAATTGGCGAGCATGGAAACAAATGGGATTTTGGTCAACAATTCCATGATCAAGGAGCGTTCACCAACCACGCAGGAGTAAGAGTGTTCAGCTAAAAGGGTGGACTCCGGAGGCTTTTTGTGTTTGGATGTATTTTATATATACATTTTTAATATATTTGTTTTATTTTAAACCACTAGAAGACATACGCAGTGTTTGTGAAGGCCTTCAGGACAATATTTAAACTGTGACAGTAGCATGAACTGCTTCTACAGCTGGGATAAAGGATGATGCTTAGCTCTGTCCCAGGGGTTTGGACACTGGCAATCAAATCCAGGTCAAAAGCACAGGAGCTTGTACCAGGAAAAACAGGTAGACCATTACATGAAGTCAGCATAATTCAAAAATATAGTAGCATTCAACTGTATCAGTCCAAGTCAGATAATACCACCCAAAGCAGCATTCAATTCTTCTGGTTTTCTACAAAAGTCAAAAACTGAATTAGAAAAAGTTCCCTCAGTTGTAGTTTTTGGGGGTTTTTTCCCCCCTGAAATAAAAACTGTCAGAACTTTCTGTGACCAGAACTACCCAGTTCGAATACACGGAATCAGGAGGACAAAACAAATAAATTCAAGAAGCACAAAACTGATGAACTCACCAATAGCTCCTCGGGTATTTTCATCATTGAGGGACCCAAAGGCAATGGATGGAAGGAGGCAGGCAAAGTACAGAAAGATCATGGTCGTGATGTATTTTCCTATAGCTTTGTTGCTCCCAATAACACCTGGGGCAAACCACAACAGAAACCGTATCAGTAAAGCCCTGAAAGCCTTCTCACGTCAGCCATAGGCACCATTAGCTCTTCTCATGTTGAGGAAACATAGAAATTCAGTTCCCACTTTAAACATGTAGCTGAATTGTTAATATTTGATTCTGCACAACCCACACTCTTCTGTTCATCTGGGACCAGAAACAACAGCAAAACTGCCACCAGGCATTTCTGACAGGAAAATCATCAAAACAGGAAATACAGAACCCCTTTTGCTCAGTTTTGCCAGTCCCTAAAGCTTGGAAGAGGATCAAAACAAAACTGTATGTTTAGGCTTTATAAACCCCCAGCCCCTGCCTTTTTAATACCAATTTTTCAGGCATTCTGGACTGTGTCCCTAATGAGCTTCATGATCATCTCTTGTCTTCCCAGCTCTTGTCTTGGACAGGAAAACATGAAGCACTTAATTCTTCCCTAGACAGAAGTCTAAGGTTATAGGTTTGAATCAATAATATGTTACCCTGAGCCAAAAAATGGCAGCAGAACACAAAAACAAACAGCCCCAGAGGTCAGGAATTGCTACAGAGATTAACAGGCCCTGCTGAAAGAACAGCTTCTCTCTTTTCCATCCACTCACCCCTCTCATCTCCATCGGAAAAAACACACCAGGCCAAAACACAAAGCAGCCAGAAAGAGAATTAAAGTGTCAGAATATGAATTTAAGAGCCTCTGAAGTAGCTTCCCTTCCCCTTCCTGTTTTCAGGCTGATGTGTGATATGAGCTCACTGGGGATGCACAAGCGAAAGGATGAGATGACAAGAGGTGATATTGCTCCAGGAGAACACAAGTTTTTCCACAGAACAGAGAGGATGCACTGGAGAAAGTCTCTTCAGCCTTCAGCCTGCCTGTGCCAACATCCCTGACGGTGCCTTCCCTCTGGAAGAGCTTGGAGCTGCCCAATTCCCCTTTCTGGAAGGCTCCAGAGCACTGAATTCCCACACAGGAATGTGCCCTGGGCTCCCAAATGCCCATCCTAAGCTTTTGCAGCATCAGTCCCTTGCTGAGAGATGTAAAAGCTGAGTTGGATCAGAGAAGGGAGGCCTTGGCTTGAGAGGTTATTGGTGCCATGCTGAAAATCTCTATCAGAGGCATGAAAGAACAAAAACCTCAATGACTTTGGGATCTTATCTAACATCTGCTTTCTGCACCATTTGCAGGGCAGAGATAAGGACGGCAGGAGGATGTAAAACCCAAAAATCCAAGGTGATGTGGAATGAACAAGCAGCCACACAAATAAAGGACACCTTGTGAGGTTTGCAGACAGGAGAGGAACAGACACAAATGGGACTTGTGATGCTCAGCATCTCCAAACCCCAGGCTAAAACCTGACAAGAGACATCTCCAAAACACGCAAATATGAGCTTGACCTTTCGGGAGTCATCGGATCAGCTGTTCCAAGGCAAATTCCTTTGGATTTATTGGGAAGCTTCAGAAACCACAGGTCACATTCCTGACCACTCCTGGCAACCCGAAGGGCCTGAAATTGAATTCTCACAGATGAAGACTTCCCATGATCTCAAGTCCAACAGCTGCAGGCTCCTACCTCACACTCCAAACTGCCCAAGACCTTTACAGAAAAGGAAGAATTTGGCAGGAGAAATGGGACTGAGGGGTGGTTTCATAAATACACAGGGTCCACCCTTGTTCAGAGGACTCTCGGTCACTCCAAAATATTGCTTTTTGGACAACGGAGTCTTTCCAATAGCAAAGGCCAGGGGCAACGACGCCTGGAAGCTTTGAAATAATTTCTGAAGGGACAACCAGGTGCAGAGAAGCAACTAATACCTGTTTTAAAAAGGTTCAGGTAGTTAGACCACAGCATGAGAGGGCAGAAGGAAGGAGCCTTGAAGAGCATCACCAAAGCTCATTTTCAGTTTCAGTCCTGGCAAAGGAGCCCTCATGGCCTCAAGCTGCACCAAGGGAGGTTCAGCTGGACATCAGAAGGGATTTCCTCATTTAAACACTGCACTGGGCTGCCCAGGGAGGTTTGGAGTCCCCATCCCTGCAGGTGCCCAGGGATGTGGCATTCTGCTCTGGGCTGGGTGATAACGTGGGGATTGGGCACAGCTTGGACTCGATCTTGGAGATTTTTTCCAACCTCAATTCTGTGATTCCCGGCTGGGTCCAGGACTTCCAGCATTTTATATAATCCATAATCAGCCAGATAAGATTCTAGGATCAAGAATCCTTCTGGTGGGCAGCAAAATTCACTTTGTAACAGAGACAATAATTACACCAGATTAAACACACTCCTTCCCAAAGCTGATTGCTCACTCTTTAATTGCACTCACGACCAAACACTGCCTCTCCCTGTACAGATCCACCTGACACTGACACTGAAATCCAGCACCACCCACAATTCACCTTTCTGCCTTTTTAAAGTCAACATCTGGTGAAACATTTTTAGGATGTTTGGCAGCCCATGACTCCATTCAGAAGAACGTGGGCTGCTTTATGATGGCATTTCATCTGTGACAGGCTCATAAAGCCACTGAAAAATGTGTCACTTCACCTGCGCCATGTAAATTCAGAGCAGAAAAATCAACTCTTGGTGCAGCTGTGAAATTTGAGTAGCTGACTATTAGAGGAGCAATCCCCTGAAATTAAGGTATAGCTACACACTGAAATGGGAAGCAATTATGTTCATCAATGTGACAGTTCCATTTTACCTGCCTGGATTTCTGAAATGTCACAGTTTGTAGAGACAAAGTTACAGTTTCAAGGAAAACTGCAGCAATTCTGATCTCATTTTGCTTGGGATTCTACAGCAGTAAATTAATAACCAACTCCAAAAACTGGATTTACAGCTCCTTAAGTCTATTAATTGTGCATTTACTAAATCAAAATCACAACTGATGGACATTCCATGAACTGCCTGTTAATGTTCCATCTCAATTCTCTGAAATAACCTATGCAAAGTGAATTGAATTACACTGACCTGCAGCACAGCAGCAAGGATGTGTCTATGAAAGCCCTAATTTAAAAAAAAAAAAGCTTTTTAATATTAAAAACACTGTAAAACTCAGAATTACAAACTTCCCCTAACACCCTCAAGCTCGGCTTCATTTATGTGATGGCTGCTGGACTCTGCTCAATGTTCTGAAGATGAATCTTCCCTGAAGTCCTGTGAAGAGTTAATCCCAGAACAAGTGGGACCAAGAACTTAACTGGAAAAGGAAATCCACTCGGTGAGCTTGGAGCAGAAGCCAAGCATATGCTGAGAGCAGAGAGGCATGAAAATTCAGATGAAGGGCTCAGACCTCTCCCTTCCTCCCTTGCTTCCTTCAGCCCATTTCCCAGGAAATCCTGGGTCTCTCGGAAGGAAACATCCACAGACCAAATAAGATGCTTTTGTGCTTCGTTAGAGCATTCCTGCCCACCACTGACACAGAGAGACCCCAAAGCAACCCGGGCTGGATGTTTTGGGGCACCACGACAAGTTCAGGATGTTAAACTTTGTGACATTCAGAGATGAAGGGCTGCAGAGTGATGCAGGAGCTCGTTCATAGCTAATCTAGGGCAGGAGAAGCGTGGAAGAGAAGGGGAAAAGCTTCTCTGCAGTCCCTTTATTTCCCCTCCTTCCTCAGCAGTGGAATCCCACCAGACACGGGGGCCAAAGCAACCAGGCAGGAAGGTTGATGAGGATTTGGCACATGCCAAAGTCAACCCATGGTCAACATTTCAGCTCTGGGTTTAGGTCAAGGTTTGAGCTCTGAGTGACCTTGAACAACCAGCAAGACAGAAGTTCTCTCAAATCCCATTCTTCCAATGTTTTCAAGCCTTCCATCTAAGCATGCCCACATTCCAGGGAGCTTTGGAGATCTCCCTCCTGCACAACACCACAGCAAATCCCAAGGAAGCTGCTCAGGGATCTCTGCAGGACCAAGGACAGGGAGAAATCCACACTTCCTATGCTATCCATCTACCACAGCCATGCACCAAACACACAGGTCCAGAAAAACAGGGAGAAACAGAGTAAGCTTCAGTTCTCCTTTTTCCTTCATTTTCCCTCCCCAAAAGTTGAAGGGATATGGATATGTAAGAACTCAGCATCAAAGCTCACCATAAAAATCTCAGGCACCTCAGATTTCCCACTGGGCACTTCAGGCACTGCGTTTGTGTTTATTCCTCTGTGTTGCACCAGAAAATAACACAGGGAAGAATGGGGACAGCAGCTTTCAGGAGTTTCAGAAATCTTATATCTGAGCTCAGGCAGAATCCCCTCCTTCACTCAAAACAGCCTCAATATAAAGAAATTTCTGGAAGCTCCTACAGTTTGAGTCTCAAAGAGTAATAAAATTGATACAGAAGTGCTTTGAGCCAATTTGAGAGGATCAGGATGACGTTCAGTCACACTTTTTTAAAGACAGAATCATATACACAAAGATCACAGTCACTTGCCAAATAGAGTAAACTCCGGTTTAAAGGAGAATTACAGGTGTTCTTAGGCTCAGAATAACCCAATTATTCATCTTCAGATGCTCCTGCTGAAAGACATCTATTACAAGCCATCTTTATCACTAAAATCCTGCAGCAGAAGGTTAGAAAACTCTTCCTTGATCCTTGGACGTATTCGATAAAATGAATAAAAAAGCAAAACCAACACAGCCACAAAACAAAGTTGACGAGTTCCTAATCTGGAGTAAAAGAAAAAAAAAAAGAGACAGACTATTCTGTTCTTTCCCAAATCAGGATGGTTGAGGATAATTTAACAGCCAGCTTTGTGCGATGAGGACCAATCCCACAAAACTCCAACTGGCCAAAGATTCGCTGGTCCTACAAAAGCCTCATTATTTATCACCCTGCCCTTGATGGGTTTATCTGTCTAACCCCGAAGACCGGGATGTTTCTGAGACTGAGGATTTAGAGACTCCAAGCACTCAAACCCCAGTAGCTTTGTCATTCAGAGCTCTTTGATGGTGCACATGTGGCTGTCTGGAGTGCAGACACTCGGATAGTTCAAATCCCTCGTGTTCTGATGCACTGCTGCTTTGAGATGCTCCAGGAATTCCACATTCCTGATCACCTTTGGTCTTGGTGGTTTATGGCAGATGCTTCATGCTCCATCTGCTTTTCATTTCAAGCAGTTCCTCAAAGAATTCATCCTAATTTCTGGTTTCTGGGAAGAAATGGTCATACTAATAGTGTTTTTTAGAAAATTCCCTTTTTCCCATATCCTATTGAAAGGGCATAACTGCTCCTAAGGTGAAAACCTCCCACTTGAGCTGAAGTAGTTCTGGAATTTCACTGGGCTGTCTTCTGCTCTTTTCCAGAAGCTGTATAACAAAACACTGACACTTTTTAATCTGTACCTGCATTTTATACCAATTTTATGCCCATTCTGTACATCAATGTACGCAAAGCTTGCAGAGCTTAGAGCCAACAGCCCAGGGCCGAGGCAGCACCCACAGGGTCATTTGGATGCATTCAGAGCCCAAAGTGGGTTTCCAAAGCTGCTGATAGCCAGAATTGGCTGCAGGACCATAATTGGATGTTTTGGTGCCTGCCATGCTCACACAGGCACAGCAGCCACTGCTCTGCCTTGAGGTGAACGTGGGTCCCCATAATGTGCTTCTGCAGCAGTTCCCTTCTCTAGTGCTTCAAAATCCCTTTATAATGAAAAACGAGCCTTTGACAGCTCTAGAAAGCAACAGCCAAAGGGATGAAGTGTCCAGATCAGGAGCTGAAGTCCCCTGCCAGACCCGATGCCAACGATGCCCACGCCAAGGGATAATGGTTCTGTTTCATCAGAGTCCTTGCTGCTGCCCTGAAAATCACTTCATATCGCCCTTCCTCCTCAACACACCCTCAAACCCCCAGAGAAATCAGCATTAGCCTTCCCATCACACCGAGTCTTCTGGAAATTCTTTCATCCCTGTACTGAATCAATATCTCATCCCGAGGTCCTCTGCCGGTGGAAATCCTTCTTGTTGGAAGGTAGTGCGGACACATATCCACAGCCTTGGCCGTGCTTCCCTGAAGCTTAAGCTGCCTGTGGAAGGTGGCTTGGCACCGAAATACTCTGAAAATTGGGGTTTGGATGGGCATCTTGTTTTTCTTACGCCTAATCCAAGGAAGATGATGCTCATCTCATGAGCCTTCACAGCACTCAGCGCTGAGGAAGGCAGGGACACAGGCTTGAGCTAAGGTGGATTTAACAGCAGGAAGAGATAAATCCCTGATTGAGCTGATAAATCTCCAAGGTTCTCCCTGCCTACACTCTAATTCTCTATTTTATCCAAACTTTCTGGCTATGATACTTGAATATATTAACCAGCTCCCCAACAAGCTGCACAAAACACATTTTGATGTAAGGCTGTAATCACACTTTGCCCTGAAGATTCCACCCAGCCTTCAAGAAAGGGAAAGTTCACAAGTGAAAAGGGAGAAAACAACTCCAAAAAGCCCCAAGGCCACTGTGGGAGCTGCATCAAGCCTGAAAGCTGAGGCTCACTACAAACACTGCGCGCTGCTCCTGTGATCTGGCGGCAGCGGACGAGCTGTATCCTGTTTTTCACAACACCGAGCTGAAGTTACTGCAGCTCACATTTTGTTTAAGCATTCTCAACTCCCACAGCATCACTATAATTAGTGTTGAGCTGGCTTGCAGAGACAGCAGAAAGGGCCTATCAGGCCAGTGCTGACTAATTAGATTGCAAGGAGTTGATCTGAGTCTACGCGCGGCAATAATCGATCCATTTAATCACCGCTTAATAAAAATTAAAATCCTCGCACAGCCAGCACCTTCATTAAGGAAACGCTGCAGGAGCTTCATCTTGAGTGCTCCACGCTGCCCATTCACAGGCTTTTGCCAAAACACCCTTCTAAACAAGGGACAGGAGAGCTGTTACACATCTCAAAGCACACATTGAATGCACACTGTAAACAGGACATCACATCACAAAAAAAAAATCCCAAATCGGGGCAGCGCTTCCATAAACATTGGCCAACGTACCATCGGTGAAGTCCAGCGCGTACACTGGGAATCTTCGTGCAATGTCATCAGAAATCCCCTTGCCAATATTGAGAAACTCGTGCAGCTGAAGAGAGGAAGGAAGTGCTGTGTCAGTGTAAAGGCTCATGCATTGTTGAAGAGATTAAGCTCCTTATTCAACCCTGATAGGAGCGAAAGGGCTCGTTTTGAATAGGGCATTCAAATCTCATCTTGTCATGATAATAAAAATAAACTCGCCGTGATTCAATTTATATCCTCATAGCATTGTAAAAGAGAAAATCCCCCAGACCACCCTGTTTTCCTCCCTTCCTTCCCTTTTCCCCCTCCCATTCCTATCTGCATCCCTGTTTTGCAGGTGAGGGAGTTGATGATCCACTGGGAAGGCTCAGCCCTTGGGTGCCCTGGGGTTAAACACATCAGAGGTGCCTTCCCCATCCCTCCAGATAGCTTTTCCTTTAGATGCCAGCGTAAAAATTCCCCCAAATCCACGTGAAGCCTCTGAAAGAGGATTCCCAGCAAGTCCTTCTTCCTTGGCATTGCCATGGGAAAGGGAGACCTCAAATAGATGTGAGAGAATTAAGGCTGTCTGCACCTCAATCTCCATCAACAGGGACACAGCTTGAATAAATCCACACAACCGAGCCATAATTTCTGCCCATTCAAATACAATAAGAATACAGGGAGAGAGTTCCAAAAATCCACCATGTTCCCTTTTATTCCTGGTTTGGGGGCCTGCAAGGTGCAGTGGGATTGCTGCTAGGATCTGATGCTCACCACAGGCAAAAACGAGCTCGTCAGGAATATGTGACAGCTGCTATTGACTGTCAGCCTCCCGATCCTCACAACTCCTTCCTTATGGAAAGCACATGGAAAGCGTCAGGGTAGGCAACACTTACAAATGAGGCACCTGTCAGATTTTTTCCTGTTACTCTCAGCGCACACAAACCACTCTGAAAATCAAATGCACCTTTATGCAGTGATATCAACCCCAGCTGCCTCATCTAAAACATTTCAGACACAAAGACTTATAACCTCTGCTAGGGAGTGTAAGGGGGAAAATAAAAATCATAGGCACAAAATTTACACCAACAGATCATCTCCAAACAGCAGGGAGCTCTTCCTTTGGCTGGTTTATGTGGAAACTGATAAAAATTACTGTTTTAGAAAGGACGTGACACTACAGTGCTCATTTAATAGACTGCACACGGCTTTGCCTCCTCTCCTGGGACTCACCTGTTCACAGCGCCTGGAAAATCAGAACCATCAACAAAATAAAGAAGGGAATCTTTTCCTTTCGGAGGAACACACTGGGCACAGCAAGCACTGGGGTTTGGGGTGCAAAAGAGGATCAGTGATTGTATCAACTTTTTTATCAGTGATTGTATCAACTCAGATTTCACCTATTTAAGTCAATTCTATTGCAATTTGCCAAGACACCTGTAGGACTTTTAGAGGTTTAGGACAGTCTCAACTCTAACCTGAACAATCAAGATGAGCAGACAGATGTTTAGCCAGCAGACACCAGCAAAACATCTGCATTTTAGCATTTCTGAAAGATCCCTGCACTTCAACCATATTTGGTGGCAGAGTTGGACATCAAAGCCAGATGCACTCGAAAAGCAATTTAATTTTCCCCCCAGAAAGAGATTCCTGAAGGCATGAGTCAGCCAGAGAATCACAATAGCCTCAGCCTGGGATGTTTATTTATCATGCTGCAGTGAGCACAGGGAAAAGGATGCTCGGGGTGTCTCATCTTCCAGGGAAGGAGGAGCACAGCTGCTCCCAGCCTGGGGCAGGAGGGAGGAGGCTTTGGGGCACAAAGCCTGTTCCAAGCAGCTGGGAGTGTGCAGAGGAGAAAAGCAGTCCCACAAGGCATGGGGGTTATGTTTGAGACCCCCTGATTCCTTCATGCATTTATTTCTTGTGTGTGAGTGTGAAACATGAAACCTCACCAGTGGGAACTATGGGGAGGCTGTTGCTTCTGTAGGGCTCATCCTCCTCTCAATCCTCCTCTCTCCTCTCCTAACCTCAGACCCACCCTGGGCTGCACCAGAGCACAGAATCACAGAATGATTTAGGTTGGAAGGGACCTCAAAGCCCATCCAGTTCCACCCCTGCCATGGCAGGGACACCTTCCACTGTCCCAGGCTGCTCCAAGCCCTGTCCAGTCTGGCCTTGGACACTGTCAAGGATCCAGGGGCAGCCACAGCTTCTCTGGGAAATCCATTCCAAGGCCTCCCCACTCTCACAGGGAAGATTTCCTAATATCCAATCTAAATACACCTCTTTCAGCTTAATGCTATTCTCCCTTCTCCTGTCACTCGATGGCCCTACAAAAAGTCCCTCTCCACCCCTCCTGCAGGCCTCCTTTAGGTACTGCTAAAAGACTGAGTTGCAAAAGATAAAAAAATAGAAAAGACCAAATTTACTGACCTCCAAAGTTACAGCCCTTTTTGGTTTTGGTTTTGCCCCCCAACCTATCCAAGTTAATGAAGTTCATGAATTTTTCCACTTCTCATTCTGCAAATCCCTCCAAGCTTCTTTCCGTAGGTGACCATTATTTGGGTTAGAGGGAGAGGCTAAGCCAGCACTTAGCAGCTACAAAACCACACAGAAAATCTCTGCTCCAACAACTCTGACCCTTTCTCAGCCCTCCCCAAAAACATGGGGGGCTGCATGAGTATTTTACAGAGATCAGGAACACGAGTCTGTGCAAAAAGAGCACATTTTCTATATCCTCCCTCCTGCTGCTGCTGAGCACACACAGCCCCCTCAGCAAATCCACACAGGACACAAAATCACAGCCAGAAAAACATCACAGCTGTTAGGGGCTCCTCCATGAACAAAATCACAATTAGATGCCTCAGTAAACAAGAGGATTTCAGGCTGACTTAATTATGATTGAGTACATAGCCTTGCCTAAATAATCCTCCGAGATGAGCCAAGGCAAAGTGCCGGTGCTGTAGGCACAGCAGGGAATGTGACTGTCACATCCCCCTCAGTATTTCAGCTGAGGTAAAAACAAGCACTTGCAAGAATCCCACTCACACACAGAATTTGAGGCCCATTTCCTCTCCCATCACTGCAGGACCCAGGGAAGAAGGGAGGCAGGAGGCCACATTTTCATGTCACCCTTTACACCTTCCTGAGAGCTCACTTGTCACAGTCCAGGGGTTCCAATGAGAGTATTTATTTCTCTGGGGGTGGCTGACAGGTTGAAATTACACTCCAGCTCTCACATGGGTTTGTGCTTGTATTAAATGCTTCCTCTCCAGCAGGTTATTGCCTAGCGGGAGGAGATGGCTCTCGGGAGCTGAGGAATCAGGAATCAACCTCCCTTCTCCAGGCAAACCTTGCCTTGCCAGGAAATCTCCTCCCCAGCTCGTTGTGCTGGCAGGGCGAGGTGGGGATACAGAGCTGCATCTCCCAAGAGCTCAGAGATAAAACGGTTTTAAAACAACAGTTCAGCAAATCCAAGCCCACAACTGTCAATGCCAAAAGCGAGAGCAGGAGACACAAGTGTCACTCTCACTGGTTTGGAGAAATCAGGATTCTGCCTGGCCAAGCAGGCCAGCAGGAATCACCAGCCCCAGGGCCAACAGTTACAAGCTCAGTGTCTCCTCCAGCCCTCCTCACCAAACCACAGAGTAGAAAATCCTCTGGAGACTATTTTAAAAAGGCTATTTTTAGCAAAAGACAGAGCCAGGCACTTTAACTACCCTAAGAAAAACTCCTTTGAAAGGCCAGGTGTAAAGGGTTAAACCTACTTTAGGTAAATTACTACTCCAAATATCCCTGCCTGGCACGACCTGGGTTTAAAGAGGGTTTCAAGACTTGTTCTGCAAACTTAAGAGCAGGTATGGGGTCTAGCAAAGTTCAAAGCACTACCTATAAGCACGGGGATTCTGCAGGAAAAACATGAGCTCTGCTCACTTCCAGATGTGCAGATCAAACCCCTTAAATCTATTCCAGGGGGGAAAAAAAAAGTGCTAAGTGAAGCAGCTCCTGCACTATAGGCAACTCAAAGCTTTAGGGTTATTTGTAATGCCGGGACAGGAGCAGCATGCTGGAGATGGCACAGTTTGTTTTTCAGGTATGCTCTCTGGTTAAAGAATGGATTTCTGAACGGAAAAACAAAGCAATGACCAACACACAGGAAATTCCAGGAAAGAAAGCTGAGTTACAGCATTTCCCTCGAACTTTAAAGTACAAAGCAAGTAATGTTTTACAGAGCTACAGATCAAACAGGGAGAATTCAGGCCAAATACCGACAGGCAACTTTTAAGTGAAATTACCGTGCAGGGATGGCCAAGAAGTCTTTTGGCTGCAGGAAAGACAAGCAGCAGCTTCCTTCAGAGCCTTCTGATTGCAAGGATTAAGTACCTTGGACTGACAACTGCACAGTGATCCATTAATCCCACCCTCGACTGAGCATCTGGAATCAAAGTCCTATAACCATTTCAACCCCCGACTGCTCTGCAGCCCTTCAGTACCTGCCTCTTTGAAGTTTTTTTTCAGATATGCAGCAGAATCTGAGGAAGTGGATGCACACACAGTTTGGGGAGTGCTGGGAGCTTGCTGGGACTGCTGCTTGCACACATTTGGGCTCAAGGGTTCACCTCCTCAGCCCAAATCCCCTTGGATTGATGCATTCGGACCCCAGGGAAGCAGGGCCATAGCAGAGGTGTTGGCAAAGCCTTACCTTGAGTGATTTTCTCCCTTTTGACTTGTGCCCATCGCTCATCCCTGTGGGTCTCTGATTCACCACCGTCAGCAAGTGGCGTTGGTGCACTAAGGCCTCCTTGAACTCCTCCTCAGTTTTGGTTTCCAGGAGTTTCTGCCGGAAGGTTATGTCTGAAAACATCGTGGCAAAGGTCCTGCCCACTTCTGTGGCCGTTTTGGTGCTTTTCTGAGCAGATAAAATGGGAAAAAAAAAAAAAAAAAGAGAAAAAGCACTTGTAAAATGATTTTATTTCACTTCTGAAAGGTAAACCCCCTAATTTACCCCTCTGAAGAGGACCCTGCCTGGCTCCCAGAGAGACCTGAGGGACAAGGGCACATGTGGAAGCTGCTGCAGATGAACACACAACCACAGCAGAATCCTGTGGAAGCACCAACACACAGGCCCTGAGCAGAAGTCCTGATCAATCTTTACTTGATCAACTTCCCAGAAATCAATCCAAAGCTGAATCATGCTGAACATGCATTTTATCTCTGGTTTCCCTTCGAGACCAGACAAAGAGAAGTCTTTGCCATCTCACAGCACCTCAGCATTGCTGTTCCTGAGGTGGAAAGATGCTGTAGTCAAGGTGCCTGCAGGTATCGATGCCTTATCCGAAAGACTGAGATCATTGGGCTCATCTGCTTCACCAGATTCCTGTTTTCTGGGCATTAAAACTCAATTCCCTTGGCCACTCTGGGGCAATTCTGGCAGCGCAAGTGGAGATGGAGAGCTCTCAGCTCAAGTAACCCCCGGCACAGGGGGAAGGATGGGAAAAAGCAGCTGAGAACACACACAAGCAGCACTTGTCTGTCTTCACTAAATGTTTGGAAGGGACAGAAGACTTGCAGACATGAAAAAAGTGCCTATTTTCAGGTTTTGACATTTCTGTGTCTGAACTTTGGGGGTCCAGCTTCCAACAGAATCCAAGGTGCTTTCCTATTGCAGGAAATCAGAAGCAAAGGGAAAATAAAGGAGGCTGAGCTCCCCCTCCCTGCACAAACCCACCAAATCCAAGCTCTCCAGGCCCTGACCTGCTCATCTGCGGCCAGGACAGATAAAATATTAGCCAAGGCAAAGTTACACAGAACCACAGCTCATTAAAAGCTCCTTTTGATGCCAAGTTTTAACCCACCCACCCTTCCCTACACTCCACACTCATCATGCAGCAACTACCAGAGACACCCAAACACTCCCCTCCCCAGCCCTGGAGAGCCTCCAAGCTCCTCACACTGCTGTGAAAAGAAGAGTGAGCATCTGTGGTTGATCCCAATTGCTTCTCATGATTCACAACCGAACAGATGAACAATTTCTCCATGAACACAACCAAATAACTCAGCGTGGGTGACGCAAAGGAGCAGACGTGGGTGGCACTGAGCTGGTCCCAGAGTCATTGCTAATGCTGCACTTCCTTCATCACTCACATCACCCTCCTCTCTTCTGTTCGCTCAGAGAAATTGTGGCTGCCCCATCCCTGGAAGTGTCCAAGGCCAGGTTGTTTGGGGCTTGGGGCAACCTGGGATGGGGGAAGGTGTCCCTGCCCATGGCAGGGGATTGGAATGAGACCATCTTAACTGTCCCTCCCAACCCAAACCATTCTGGGATTCCATCACCAGCAATGTCCCTTCAAACACTTAGTAGCTCACATCCAACTTAGGTTTGTAGGGAAAGGTTTGGATTTAAGTGAAGGATTTTCCCTGGGACTTGCTTTTAAAGTTTGTGAACGAGCCTGAATTTGCCATCAAAAGAGAGACTCCACCTTTCACCCCCAAGCAGCGACAAACCTTGTGCTAGATGCTGCAAGAACTGCTTCAACATTCCCAATGCTCTTCCCATTTTTCCTTTCCCAGGGAGACAAACAGTTTAGAGAGGACAAATATTTGCACCAAAATTCAAGATTTTGCCATCCTCCATATTAACAAGGCCAAGGCTCTGAATTCCCAGCACAACAAATGCCCATTTTGTGGACTTTTTTTCCCCTCCCCAGCAAGGTCCGTTTAATGTGTTGCTGTCAGCAGGTTAATTATTTTAACTGCTGCACCAGAAATGCGCACTTGGGGCTGGCTCCACCAACCCATTTAAAATAAAAAAGCACATTGGCAAGTGTGAGCTCCGCTTGGCCTCCACTCCCTTCCCTTAATTTGATGCTGACCATTGGAATTGCAAACTCTCGGGATGGGAGCGGATGCGGAGCCGTTTGCCGAGCGCTTTGCACGTAGCTGGCCCCAGATAACAATGAGGGAGAGATCCATGGAACTGCACACAGCTCCAGCTGTTCTCCCTCCTGCCTTTCACAAGGAACATCAATATGTTTTCAGCCTGTTGGCTTCGAGGTCGATGCCAAAAGCATCGAGCGGCTCTGTTGGGATAGACCTGCCAGAAATGCTGGGAAAGAAGGAAACACCAGTATTCCCATTTAAATGAGGGTGGTGGTGAAGGGGGAAGGGAGACAGGCCAGACCAGCAGGGCCCAAGGTCACAGAGAGAGCAGGAAATTGTATCAGGAGATATCCTGTTCCACAAACGGTCCCCAGGCTCTCCAGAACCTCCCAGAAGCACAGACCCAGCAGCCCCAAGGTGGAAACAGCTGAAGTGTGAAAAGGTCCTGAGCTTTGACCCATTCGGCCATCAGCTGGAAGGACCACCTTGGGCAGGCCAGTGCTTTCCAGGAAGACAGGATGGTGATCCCCAATTAACCTTGATGCACCCCATGATATCAGAGTCGGTGATCCTTGTGGGTCCCTTCCAACTCAGGATATTCTGATTGCAGTAAATGAGTTCCACTGTGCCATTCAGTGGCCTTGTCTACACACCAAAGAACCAGAACTCGAGCAAGCTTTAATCTTGCTGCTCCAAGTGCTAAAAGCTCTGGAAACACATCCCCAAGGGCCTCAGGGCCAGCCTGACCTTAAAAGCACCCCAGCTCCCAGAAAGTCTCACCCTTACTGCAGTAGAGCTCAAAAAAGAATCCTCTTCCTCTTGGCTCCATCACCTGCAGCTGCTGCAGCCACACGTGCAGGGTGAATGTCAGCCCCATCAAGGAAGTTTGTTGGGAAGCAACCCAGAGCTCTGCTGCAGACTCACCAGGGCCTTTCAAAAGCTTGGCTTTAGCAAGGAACAGCATTTCTTACCTCTAAAAATAGCAGCTAGAGCTGGAGAGGGGAATGCATGGAGGGTTACGCGTATCCCAGGCGTGTATGGGGACTACACAGTGCTCTGCTGCCCATCAGGATAGAGGCCATGAGCCCATTAATCCACCCCTCACCAACAGGATAAAGCACCTTGATAGCCGCTGAGATCATCTCAGGCCTTTTCACATCCCCTTGTGTTTTAAAAAGAACATTTATTAACCCAAGGAGGAGATGAAGGAAAAGCAAAGTCAGGAGAACCCCCCCAAGTTCTGGCGCAAGAAGACAAAACTCACCATCTTGGGAGGAGCCAGGACCAATATCACAAATCTGACTTCACAGGAGTTCTCACCCCAGTTCTGAGGCCTCTCCAGGCGGCTGATGCAAACATGACGTCGCTGAAGGGACTTTATAGTGCAACTGTCGGGGAAAATGGGATCGTTAGACTGGGCCCCACAACACAAGACATTGTGTGCACAAGGTAGAAAACCACATTTCAGCTTTGAGAAACACTTGGTGGTGGTTTAAGACAGCTGAAGTGTCTTAAACAGTGACTTTTAGTTACTATTAGCCCAATTCTGCTCTCTTCTGTACAATTTGACATTCATGTTTTAATGGGAAATACCTTTCAAGATTTCAAGGTGTATTCTGCCTTTTCCTCCATCTGCTTTTTAACAGCCAAGAAAACAAATGATAGAGAGTGCAACACACCGAGCACTTGAGAGCTACAGCAGCTTCTACAGAAAAAAAGCCTCTTATTAAAAAACACCTGCATTATTGGAAAGCAGATTACACTTCATTCCACCTGATCTCCCAAAGTGCTTCTGGAAACAGGAGGGCAAAGTGCCAAGCCAATATATTCCCACTCCTGCCTCAGGCAGAGCTCTCTGTTGTAATGGCTTTCCCCTTTCGCTCCCAGCTGTTGTTTTCCCCTTTCTGGCTCACAGAAACCAAGCTGACCTCCTTGCTCAAGATCCACAGAGGCAGGATTAGTGCTTGGAGGGAAATCCTTGGCTGGGATCCAGGGGATGGGATGGATGTTTGACTCCCAGAACCAAGACCAGCAAAAAACTGTGCGAAATAAACACAGGGATCATCTCCAGAGGCAGTGAAAGACCAGTCTGCCTCCACTCTGGGACATTTAAACACAGCCGGGACCTGGTTAGCTGATGGTTTTCCTACTGGGAAACTCTGGGGCTTGCTGCAGGGGCAGGAGGTGGGGAACGCCAGCCTGGAATGCAGCTCTCCTGCTCCCTTGAAAGCCACCAACCACTTCCCAACCCTTCTGTAAAAAATGGTGAAAAATGCACACAGGCTTTGCCAACTGACAATGGAAGAGGTATGGAAGTGTTTTCCTTCCCCTCCTTTCACCTGATTCAAAGTTATTTCCACTGCTTGCTCCCTTTCATTCATCTAACAAGCATTGATCACAGTCCTCCAACAGGAGGATTTATTTCTCCAACTTCTCTTCCATAATCCCAGTTTATTTCTTTCCTTTTTAGAAATATTCTCACCCCCATGCACCCTGAAGGCTGCTCCCTCTTAACAAGATCTTCAGCTGGAGATGTCCTAGTCAGGAGCATGTTGTATTTTCTATCACGTTCCTCACAATTTGCATTAAAAAAAAAAAAATTAAAATCTCACCACTGAGTACTTTCTTACTGAGTTTGACTTCCTGATCCCAGATTGGAAGCAGCCTGCTTCTACAAATTAATCTCACGGAGGCACTTGTTTGAGAGCAAACAGCTTAATTAGAACAACAGAGGGCACTAGAAAGATGACACTGTTTCATTTATTTCCTAGCTCTTCACCACAGCCTCTTGTCCTTTTTCTACTTGAATCAGCTTTGGAAGAGAGAAAGATCAAGGCAGGTCCAAAGGTGAGCAATAAATATATTTTGAAGTAATTGAAAATAGAGTGCAAGTTGTTTGGTCCACGACTAAACCAATAAATTGGATCTGCAACAATCCCTGCCCCTCCTCCTGAGGACTCAAAGGAGCACAGACAACACTTTTGGTTGTTTTTCCACCCAAAGCCAAGGCCCTGGTTGCAATCCAGCTGTGGCTGGACAGCAGACAAGTCTCCTTGTGTTACAGCTCCACAAGCCAGTGGGGATGTGAGCTCTGGGCTTTGGACCAACTGGAGAACCTTCAAGTGGCCCAACACCTTCGGTTCTGTCACCTTCACCCGCCTGGTGAGCAGCAGTGAATGATTAATGCCCCGTTAGCACTAACTCTGAGCTCAGCTCGGCATGTCCATACCTCAGCTGCTGAGCTCATCGATGAATTTGTTCTGAAAAGGAAGGCTTGCTGGGCATTTTGAGCATCATTTCTACCCCCAGCCATGGCCAAAAGCAGGTATCAACCACCTTCGGCTCACAGAGCTGTAGCAGCACTTCCCTGACACCATCCCTTCCCCACTATGCCCAGCAGGCCATGCAAGAAACCACTGAAGTACAAAATCACTTGGAGAAGCCTGTTATAAAGTGCAGTAATTAAGCAAGCCACAGGTTCTGGAGTTTGCTTTCTCCCTGAAGTCACAGGGTTATGTTTCAGCTCCAGGAATGATCTCCAGGGCTGTGTTTTCCAGAGACAAGAGTCCTGCCAAGGGTGCCACAATCCCACTTCAGCTGCTTGGGTATAGAGGGGAAAAGTGGACTCTAAAAAACTGATCTTTGCTATGGGGTCTCTTTCACATATTCAATATTCCTGGCAGCCACCAAAATTTTGTGTTTCTCTCAGTCAGGAGTTGGCTGTTTCCTTAAGCTGAGGGGCTGGGCAAGAAGAGGATCTCCCAGCGCTGAAAGATTTAACACTGGGCACATTTACAAGACACCAAGAAACTCACTGTCATTATTAACCATTTTTATAGTTAATTTTTTAACACTTTGATCCACAGTGCTGGAGTATGAGGTTTCTCACACTCTTGAGAGTTTCCTCCAACTCCTCTGTAAAAGCTCTGTTGACACATGGATCTTAATCCCAGTATCACACCAGTAAAGCTGAGGATTTTCAGCCTACTTAGGTCAATGTACAGATAATTTAGCTCAATAACATCTTTATAAATCAGGCTGGAGTTGATTTAGTGAGGACAAACCTGATTAAAACCAGAATTAAACACAGAGAAGCCACAGAGAAGGTGGGATGTACCTGAGCCTGGCTGCATGGAGGGGATGAGCAGTGCTTTAGTGCAGAATGCAGCCTCATCTGAGTCTGCTTCCCCTGTTATATCCATTTATTTGGGAAAAAATGGTGTCTCGATACCCTCAGTGCAAGGCCAAGTAATTTCTGCCCATGCATCATTCAGCAGCTCGAGCTTTTCTTCAAATTTAAGCCATTATTTAGCTAACTCAAATCCTATTCCCTGTGTAGCACTTACAGCTCCCACTTTTGTTTTAATTCCAGAATCCAGATACAAATATAATACAAACCAAAACTGCAGTCCCAACTAGACTTGTGCAAATATTTGTAAAGGACAAGAAAAAAATGTTCCTTGGTTCACACGGAGAAATCTCAAGTCAAGCAAGACTGCAGGTAAAAGTCAGCACAGCTCAGGCCAACAAGAAAGTCACTCTCGAAATGAAACAACTTTTTTTAAGTAGCACTTAAATAAATTTCCACTAAGAAAAAAAAAGCCGAAAAAAGCTGGAGGGTAAATAGCAAAAGTCCCAAAAAACTGAGCACTAGCAAAACATTTTCAACTGACTCTAAATCAAATCTGGTTTGGCCAAAGCCTTCAAGCTCTTTTTTGGTTTGAGTTGAGCTACATTTGATTCTTCCTTGGTTTGGCCAGAAAGCTGAAAAATCTATTTTCACTCAGTATTAGTCACACCAGGAAATGCTGGACTATGATTTAACGAGATGCCAGGTTGTGTTGTCAGCAGTTTTATCTTGATCCCCCAATAACTGAGCTCATAAGAAGGGCATTTAAATTATAGCACAGATTCTGCTTCCCTGTCCTCCTCTCTGCCTCTGGTGGTGCTGAGGGTGGCACTGGGATGGTGAGAACTGGCAGTGCTCCACCAAAATCCCAGATCCACCGAGGCCCACGTGCCCCAGGTCTGCCCCACACCCAAGATGTTATCAGAGTTAATAACACATTGCTCAACCAAATCATAAAAAAGGTCAAACTATGGAGACCTAAGAGAAACAGAAACCCTCTTTTAAAAGGGCAAGAAAGGAAGTTAATTCAGAAACAAATTATCCCTTGCAGTAGGAAAGAGTGCCCAGCAGAGGTAATCAGCCAGCCAGCCTTTTCCTGTCCCCACACACAACAACAATGACACTTCTTGTTCTCATCCACCACCGATAAATCTTCCTCTGCTGAGTGGCCCCAGGCACAAGCTCTGAGAAACCAGGAGGAACAGAGCTGTGGCCAGGCCAGGCAGCTCACCCACAGCTTGGCACGGGCTGGGCTCAGCCACAACTCCGAGCTGGAAGTCCTTTTGGCCTGGGAAGTGCACCCTGCTGGGCTCCAGGAGGATCATCCTCGCCGGGGGGAAGGATTTCCTCCAGGTCGATGCATATCGAGAACTGCTTTCCATCACTCAGCACCTGCAGGAGCTTCAGCTCTCCAGCACCACCTGGGATGGTCCAGGATGGGTGGAGATGCCCTTAAAAAAATTAATTGGCTCTCTGAACTCAAAGAACACTTGCCAGATGCTGGCTGTGGCACTTGGGGACGTGGTTTAGAGCTGAACACAGTGGTGCTGGGTTAATGGTTGGACTTTTCCAACTTTAACCATTTTATAAGGAGGCTGCTCATCCCTGGACAGACCCTGAAGGTACCAAAACAAGCGATCTTTCTTCTTCGAGACCCAAATTCCTAATGCAGAGTTTGAATCTGAGAATTTCTTTCCATAAAACAGCACCTGCAAGAGCTTCAGCTCTCCAGCATAATCTGGAAAACCCAAAAAGGATGGAGAAGCCCTTAAAAAAATTACGTGGTTCTCTGAGCCCAAAGAACACTTGAGAGATGATGGTTGTAAATTTTGGAGAAGAGGCTCTTGCTTACAAGACTCCAAATCTTGTAATCATTCTTCTAAATGAAAATATTTGTTTTAAGCAGTCCAACTGCTTATTTTCCCATTTTGCCCTTTAAAAGAATAATCTGAGGAAGAGACAGCAACTGAAGCATCTCCATTTGAAATTTATTCAACAGCTGAATCAGAGGCAATGTGACTTTTCTAGAGACCCACAGAGCTCTGGGTCTGGAAAAATCCTTAAACACATGAAATGGAACTTCACATCACTTCTGCTGAGAGAGACAGCAGTAACATCTTTCACACAGTTATACATTAAACTTGGGATCTTACTCCTCAAATATGACCATGTGAACAGCAGCCTTGCTGGTTATCCACCATCATCTCACAATACCTATTTTTGAAAGGCTTCCTGGGTTTTCCTGAGTTGACTCCTCCACAGGAGTCACTGCCATGACAGGCTACATCAAACCCAGAAATTCTACGGCAACACAGAGCACACAAACCACTGAAGCAGCCTTTGCTAGCAGAGAGGCTTTTCTCCCTCTGCTCTGCCTGTTAAAACAGCTTTAGCAAATCAGTTTAATGCCCAGTCCACGTGGGTTAGCAACCCAGCCAGAAGAAATGGCTCTACAACTACTCCATCCAGACTGCGGAGCAGCTTGATTTGGTGTTTTTCTAAGGAATCAGTTCTGGAAATAAGCAGATATATGTATATAATCTGGAAGCTGTGATGGCTGGGGAGTTCCATCAGCTCAGGGACATTTGTTCCATAACCTCCCCAGCCGGTGATTCTCCTAGCAGGACATCGGGGAGAGAGATCCAAAAGCACCCAGTTAAGTTGCTTTTACATCACATATCCTTCACTCCAAGAGGAAAAAAATTTTAAAAAATTAAAAATAAGGCATTTTCACCTCCATTTGTCAGCCAGTGAAAGAAGGAATTGGCTGGGATGGGACTTGGCTTGTGGTAAGAGTCACTTTTTGACATACACAATGGATAAGGAGGGCCTTCCTTGCGCTTTCTGAGGCACAAAACTGCAACATCAAAACCTTCAGCTCCCACTGGAGCTTCCTGCCCAGGGACTGATGAAGCTCATCTGTACCTCCGAAGATTTGCTCTCCAGTTAGAAAATAACCATGTACACAAACAGAAACCCTCATTCTTCTAGAGATGATTCCTGCTGGTCACTGGGGAATGAAAGGCTTTGCTACTCTCAGCTCCCATTTTAATGGAAGAATCCCAAGTTTTCCATAAGCTGATGTATCCTGGCACGGCTTCAGCAAGATCAGGTTTTGGTCATTCTTGACAAAAGCAGCCTTAAAGTCTGCTGGGAATCACAATTAAGTTGTTTTCCTGAGCTTTGTTGGAATATTGAAACCTTGAGATCTTCAATTTTGCTTTGCCCTGTGGCTAAAGCCCAGATCCATATGGAATGTCTGACCCTGGTGGAGCATCCCTAAACCTGAAGCCACCAGGAAAGCACCAAATCCAACAGAAGCAGAACAACTATTTCAACCCCAGGTTCTTCCCACTGAGCGTAAGTCAGGTATGAAATAAGAGCCTTCTTTCCAGCACAAAAGAGAGGGAAACACATTTTTTTCTCCATTAGGAATGTTCTGCAGGCAGGCTCTGCACAACTCAGTGAAAATCCTACATAAATCCTCCCTTCTTCACCCCAAACTAATTCCAGTTGTAATATTCCCTCTCATTATCTATGCAGAAGCAACACCACCATAACCTTATCTCTGAGCTGCTCTTCCTCGTTAATATACCCTTATCATGATATTCAATTCTATCTCATCCACCAGGAATTAAAAGTTGGTGCACCAACCCAGCAGTGTTAATTTAAAATTTAGCAAAGAGTATAGACCAAACTGAAGGATAAAGAAAAGAAGATATCTTAAAGGTTCTTCCCACTCATATGGAAAATTTTTTCATCAACAAATTCCTTTTACTTCAGAGGTCTGGAAGCTGTTTTGCAATCTGACTTCAAGAAAAATGTAAGATCTAAAAATATGGTTCACAATCTGTTGCACAATAACTCCAGTAGAAATACAGTGCAATAATTAGATAATTATAGTTAATAACTCATCATTGCTTTCCCACCACTTTCTTCTCCCTTTTCAGAGCAACAAAAAGAAGAAACAAGGAAAGTTTTGCACAAGACACCTTCAGGCTGTGAGCTTATTTTTCAAATCATCTCTTGTCATGGAAGCCAGGATTACTCACATGGATGCATTTAAAGCTCTGGCTCACTTTCCTAAGAGGCTGAACCCACCCTTTTCAATCTCATGTATGTAATCACAGCATTTGTATCATGACCTTTAGAATGCTTTGGCGTTAAGGCAACTCTCCCCAAAACCCTCCACAGAGCTGTCTCATCCCACAGTAGAAACTTCCATCCTCCTCATCATTGCTGCTACACCACCCATGGCATCCAAAGTGGAGAAAAATGCCCAAAAGTCCTCTTGGCTGAGACCATTTTACCGTATAAACTCATTTTCTTCTTTGTGTTCCTGCTCTGTACATGCCAGGGGTAAAAAAGTAGCATAAAATATCATCCAGCTCACTCCTTTCTCAGGACACAGCCCTGATATGCAATCACTTCTTTTTCACCCTGAGATCACATCCTTCTCTTTCAGAAGAAATTAAAAACAAGGGTGAGATTTTCCCTTGTTTGTTGATGGCGTTGTTTCCTTTTTGCCTTGTTTGTTGTTATTTTTTTTAAAAATCCTCTATTTCTCTCCATTTTCCCCGGCCATAAGCGGAGGGCAGGAGAAGAACTGCCAGCAGAAGGAAAGCTATTGTGACAGTTGTCCCAGCAAACTGGCTGTGAAGGCTAAAATATGTGCATGCCTTTAGGCACCTAGCCGACATATCCCAGTCATCTCTCTGGGAATTACCATATTTCTTGACAACTGGACTTCAGGACTGCACAGGAATAAAGCAACAGAGTCAAAAAGGCACTGCTTTGGTTGGCTCAGGGACTCAGGTTGTGGCCTGTCCCCTGTGAAGGGACAGTCTGGCCTGACCTGGAGACAGTAGCTTCAAACCCCAGTTTTGGTCAAGTGCAAGTTGGGGTGAAGCCACCACATCTCATAAATCCCAGGTGACAGAGTCCTTACTGTCTTAAGGGTCTGCTCCAATGTTTAACAGCGTTGACAATTAATCAGCATCCAAATTAATTGTCAGACAAAGTAATCAGTGTCTAAATAGCGTGGAATGTCTGACTCCAATTTTCAGCTACAAAGTTTGGATGTTTCGACCAAAGGACCTCAGAAATCTTTTGGTACAAGCTCCCAGACTTTGGCAGGCAAAGCAGTTCATGAACCAGTTTGCTTGTCCCTTTGAGAAGTTCCTTTATTAGCATTTCTCAGTAATTAGCATTTTCTGGCTCATTTTTTTAGCATTCTTAGCTTGTTAACAGCAGCTTTCTATAGCATCCAAGAGCTGAATGCCCTGGAGAGACTGTGGTCACCTACTGCACGCCTGTTTGCAAAGAGGAGCAGCCCAACGAGGGACTGAGACCCCACAGGATGGATGGAACAGGCACCACGATCTTAACCCAAAAGGACACACTGTGAACCTCTATTCTTCCCAGCAGCAGGAAAAGGTTTGGAATGATTTTGAGTGATTTTACTCATCCAATCCAGGTACTTACATGATACAGAGCCAGGACTGCTGATACTGCACCCCCGTGACTGTGGCTGTGACCCCTTGAATTGTGTCTGATAAGAGGTGAACTGGGAAAAGAAGAGAGGGAAACATCACAGGCTGTCCTCGTTTATTCTGTTGCTGTAAATAACATTTCCTTCTAAATGGAAGCTGACTACTAATCCCAAGCATTCCTATCTGCCCAGTGGACTGATACAGGGGTGGGGGCTGCCAGAGGGAGATGGAAACATTTGTCCTGCTGCTTTTGAATTCTGTCTTTAAACTATTCACAGCTTAGAAAAGGAGCTGCTTTCTCCTCCCAACATCATCCTACTGCAATATTGGGTTATTAGATTAGCATGACCCAACACACACACAGACAGGACTGGAAGGGGTGTCACCTTCCCAATCCCCTGCCCTCTCTCCCCCTCTTCCCAACTACTGCTCTCACACTATTTTATGGCACTACTTACTTTTTATTTCTTTATTGGCAGAAAGACTAAATTAAAGGGATTATAAATGCGAAGCTCTAAGACAGGTAGCAAGAAGTAACCAAAGCATGAACATGCTTACTACATGCTCAGGACTTGACATATCTGTTAAACAAATTCACTCAGGCTGTGACAGTTACATTTGAGGTGCGATGGACATGTTTGTATATTCATTCCTGTTGACAGTGAAACATCAGGGGTGCCTACAGAGAAACAATGCTCAGTTAAGCTTCTTCACATCTTCGGCTAAAAGTCAGTGTTCTTAGACTACACTACGACATTTGTTGGTAACTTAAGGTGACACTAGAGCCAACAGCCTTGGTTGAGCCCTGGTTGGGCTTCTGGAGGAAAACCAAGTGTCTCCCATCTCCTTCAGTGGGCTGGGAATGACACAAAGGCTCAACCCTCCCCAATTACTCATCCAAAGCAGGCAAAATTCCCCAGCCTGTGTGAATTCAGGTGGAGAATCACAAGGCGAAGGAGCCATCGCTGATGAGACAGCAGAAAGTCTCTTGGCTGCACAGCGTTGTCTGAGGACAAGCAAACCAAAAGGGTCCACACAGACAAGACACCCCAGTGCTGCAGACTCCTCACCCCAGAGAGCACCACAATGGGTGATCTTCGTGAAACAGGGGCAAGACTCCACCAAAACACAAAAGCCCTGGAGAAGCGAGACCCTTCAGTCTGAGCAACACGGAAAAAAAATCAACCCAAAGCGCCACATGCAACGTGCAAGCCTGTGGACCACACAGTGAGTGTCCAGCACCCCACCACGGCAAGGATGGCAAATGAACAGCAGCCCACCAGCAGAAGCAAACCAAGAGCTGATTACCGTTCCCTTCCCGTGGGGTCCCTGAATCTGTGAATAAAGTGCTCATGATTTTTTCGAAGTTGCAGTGCGGCTCCACGTTCTTAGGATCTTCCGCGAAGTGTCTCAGCATCTCCCGAAGAACATCGTCCAAGGACGTGGCTGTTTCATCCAAGATGATGCTGGCTCTGGCCAAGAACCCATCCAGGTCTCGCTGGGCTCTGACCTCCTCCTCAAAATTCTTTAATTTCAGGTACTGTGTTGAGAAAACGTCAGAGCATGAGACAGCTGCACACAATACCCGACAGCATCTGGGTCCTTCACAAGCAGTTTTGCTGAGGTTACCACCCAACCAAAGATTCTACTGGCCATCCAGACCACAGGAGAAAAGGCATTTTATGCATTAATGCATTGAAGGTTTGCACTTTCAAGGCTTATCCTAACAGAGTGCCCATAGGTGAATGCCCAGGTATCAAAGATAGCAGAATTAAAAAAAAAAAAATAGAAAGGATGGTTGGGGTTTTTTTTAGCTTAGAATAAAGTAGGGTAAGTTGGCCTAAAAGCAAAAATGCTTAAAAGGTAGCATATAAAATCCTCTTTAGGTTCAAGTAATTCAAGAAGTTCTAAAGAATGGGGGAAAGTTATTTGGTAGAAACAGACACTGAGCCCAGCAGCACGAAAAAGTACCAGTATGAATCTCAGTGCCAAGACAAGCCAGTTTTCTCAAAGTGGGAACCAGCTCTCCCCAGTGCTCCCAGTTAGGGAGTCTGAAGTGGGAAGTGAGGAATGCCATCCAGCCCATCACCTTTCTTGACACTTACTAAATTTCTGTTCTTTCCACTTCCATGGAAGTTTTCTTCCTTTGTGGATTTAGCTTTAAAGTGATAATGAAAAAAAGCCAGCAAAGGCTGAAACTATCCCAGCTCTCTGCTGGCTCCTTCTGCTGTCCCAGACTTACTGGTCTTGAGATGGAAGAGACAGCCCCGGTGCATTCCAGAGCCTCAACTCCTTTCTGTACCTGTCAGCTGTGAGGTGATTAACTGAGTGATCAACCTATAAATGCCTCGTTGCCATTGCACAGTCCTTGGAAATCCACACACAGAGCACCGCACAAGGAGGGCTGGCAGTCCTTCCCTCTCCTTCAACAGCTTAAGACTGAGTGAGGAAATGGGAACTGCGCTGTTATATGGATCTTCCTTCCGATGGGAAAGCTGCCAGGCTGGAATTCATGATGCTGAGAACCAGATTGTCAAGAGACATTTAAACCCTCAGCTCCCCTCCAGCTCAGTGAGAACCAAGCTCGGAATTGCTTTCACAAATCTGATGCCCAGCTGCCTCCACAGCCAGGACTATGCCACATTCTCCCCGAGGGTACAGGGCCACCCCAGAGCTGACTCATGGGTCCCCTCCTTCCATGCAGCTCTCTCTTACCTTTTCCATTTATAGACACAAGCAAAAAAATGCAAGCATCTCCCTAATTACTGTAATTATCACAGCAACTATCAAGTTGTCAGTACACATCCATCGCAATTAGCACTGTTTTACTTTGCATCAATCACTTTTTCCACAGCATCCTTGAGAGGGAGGATTTTCTGAAGCGTTTCAGCTCCCACCCCCAAGGCTTTGTAAGCATCTGCTCCTAGGAGAGGAGATGGTGACGCCATCTACAACTCCACCTCACAAGTGCAAGCAGTGAGTCTGTCTCAAATTGAGAACACACACCTTTAACAGGAGTTTTCAAAATGGCAAAAGTGGCTTTGTCTCACCACCTTCGCCCCTGAGTGAGAGACAACCAAAGGAAAAGAGCAGAAGGAGAAAGTTGAGGGATGGCTGAGGGACAGCAAAAACTCATCAGAGGCATTCAGGTGGGTTATCTGCCCAGATCACAGAATC
Organism: Origma solitaria; assembly: GCA_013397895.1. Lineage (NCBI taxonomy): Eukaryota > Metazoa > Chordata > Aves > Passeriformes > Acanthizidae > Origma > Origma solitaria. Next base: position 47,696 of record VZRL01001869.1, read on the forward strand.
ACAGAATGGTTTCGGTTGGAAGGGACTTCAAAGATTATCCCATTCCACCCCCAGCCATGGGCAGGGACACTTTCCACTACCCCAAGTTGCTCCAAGCCCTGTCCAAGCCTGGCCTTGGACACTGCCAGGGATCCAGGGGCAGCCACAGCTGCTCTGGGCACCTGTGCCATCTTTATCACCATCTTCACGATAAAGAATTTTTTCCTACTATCCAATCTAAACCTTGAGGCCACTCTCCTTGCCCTGTCACTCCAGACTACTGTCAACAATCTCTCTCCCTCTTTCTTGTAGCTCCCTTCAGGTACTGGAAGGCCCCAGTTCATCTCAGCCAACATTGATCCTGCAGTGAGCTGTGCATGACAGCACCGGCAGCAGATCTTTGCAAGGTGTAATGATTCAGCTCCAGCTGTGCCACAGGCTTCAAGCAATGCCCTGGGAAAAGAACTTTCCATGCCTCAGTGCTGTTTCATTTCCCTGCTCCTTTATAGAAAATAGGGGAAAGAGCCGTATTTATCACCCATTTATCATTATTATCACTCCCCTAACATTAGGGAAGATATCACTGTCATGGAATGGTTTGGGTTGGAGGGGATTTTAAAGACCATCTACCTCCAACCCCCTGCCACGGGCAGGGACACCTTCCACTGTCCCAGGTGACTCCAAGCCCTGTCCAGCCTGGCCTTGGGCACTGCCAGGGATCCAGGGGCAGCCACAGCTGCTCTGGGCACCTGTGCCAGGGCCTGCCCCCCCTCACAGAAAGCATCTCTTTGTAACACCCAATCTAAATCTGCTGTCCGAGCTTAAGGAGGCTTTATGCACATTAAACATCACAAGGCACCCAGCCACCATGAAAGGAGTGAAATCCATCGCTCCCTGAGCCACACCAAAATCAAATTACTGGAAGCACTGGCACAGCAAAGCCTCAGCAATAGCTCAGGCACAACTGTTCCAGCAGGACCCCCGCTGGTTTCAGGAGAGATTAATGAATTCTCCCTCACTAATATTTTTAGCTGGATAGTCAAGGCACACCAGGAAACCTGATGCCGGAAACTCGATGCTGGAAAGTACTTAGGTAGAAACCCAAGCCAGCTACCCAAGAGCCATTTGAATAGCTCTGGGTATCCTTGATCGCAAAGCTCTGCATTGCACCGTGACAGGAACAGAGGCTGTTGTGCCAGAAAAGGGGGAAACACTGAAACAGCCTCTCCTGACTACAGGCAGGCCAAAATCACACATTGTAACTCATCAACAAGGCTCAAAATGCAAGACCTCTCCTCGCTGGCTGCTCTGGAGACACCTCCACTTAGAGCCACTGGCAAATTTTTTGTGATGTCCAAAAAATCACGTTCCCCTGAGCAGAGCTCTACCTGGGCTGCTGCCATGGTCCCTTGGGCCAATTCCCTCAGAAACACTCTGTGACGGTGATTAAACAGCTCAATCTGTGTGAGCAGGCTTTATTTCTGCCCACCGAGTGCTCTGCTAGACAGCAACTCCCTGAGACACAAATTGCCCTTCCAGAACCACAGGCTACCACCAGAGACAGGGCCAACCTACAGGGGAAAACATCTCCAGACAAAGCTCCTCACTTCTCTGTTGGTGATTCCCCCTTTCCCAGACACTTGGAGCCATCTCCTCCATGAGTCAGGTCCCAATTTCCTTTGCATTTGAAGCACAAAATTTCCACTCATCCTCCCTGGAGGCAAAAACTGGCAAAAGTATCTTTTTCTCAAGCCCTGCTAAATCTCTCTGGTATTTGTGGCTCCACAGCACACTAAAATGCTCAAGCATGAACTGTAGGCCAGAAAAAGCAGGAATCCTACAGCTCTGAAAAGGAAAAACAAAACAGAAGAGACACTTATGAGTTAGCAGTTTCCAACTATTTCTTATCAGAGGCAGATCCTGCATTTGGGCTTAGAATTTGCACTTTTAAGTGATTAAGTTCTCAGGTTACTTTCAGTCAAGTGTGTATGACTGAGAACCTTGGCACTGGTATTAGACAAGACAAATTAGGGATAAAGACATTTTCATTCCTGAGCATGGAATAGCTTATTTTAACTTCCATGATTCTATACCAAACAATTTTTTTTTTTTTTTTTTTTTTGGGGGGGTTTTTTTTTTGGGGTGTGTTTTTTTTGGTTTTTTTTTGTTTTGGGTTTTTTTTTTTTTTTTTTTAACTTGGGAAAAAGGTTTCTAAAGCTATTACACACTTTCCTCCCACTACTAATTCAGCCTTCTGGAATATCTTTTCAGGATTTGAACTGTCTCAGAGGCCTAAAGCAAAGCAGAATTAAAGAGCTCTCTGGGATTCCCTAAAAAGCCCCCAAGGCTTACAAGGCTACACAGACTAAAACCTCAAGTTACAACCTGCAATGAAGCCTGAAATGCAGATCTCAGGCAGTGGCACAGCTGCCCAGGGCTGTGGTGGAGACCCCATCTCTGGAGGGATTTAAAAGCCATGTGGATGTGGCACTTGGGGACATGTCAGTGCTGGGGAATGGTTGGACTTGGTGATCTTAGAGGGTTTTTCCAACCTGAATGATTCTGGGATTTAGCAGGATCAGTGATGCTCCAGGTTCCCATGACAACAGCCACTCCCTCCAACCATCAGGCAAGAAGTCAAGATAACTTAAAGCATCCTGAGCCTCACACCCTAAAGAAAAAACTTCACCTGTACTAAATACAGAATCAGAGAATTAAAGAACAGTTTGGGTTGGGAGGGACCTCAAAGATCACCCTGCCCTGGGCTTCCTTCCACTATCTCAGGTGGCTCCAAGCCTCATCCAACCTGGCCTGGGACACTGCCAGGGATCCAGGGGCAGTCACAGCTTCTCTGGGCACCCTGGGCCAGGGCAGTTATCAAAATACCAACCCACTTTCCCCCTGAGTACTTTCTGTGCACTTCCAGAGCTGAAGGTTTGCAATAACAAAGCCTACACAAGGCTCTTTTGCACGTTCACCTTATCATTATTGAGTTACAGTCTCAGGAGCAAGTGTAAACTAAGTGTGGGTTCCTAATCCTCCTCCTAGCCTGCTCGTTTCCAGGGATTTCACTCCTGCTGAACCTCGTGAAGGACGAGTGATTAGCTGGAACAAACAGGGAAGCAAATCCCAGCCATTTCTGTGGGGCTCTCTGCTTCTAGCTCCAGAGGAGCTCAGCAGCCGGAATCTCTCCAGCGCACACTTGGATCCCTGTGGAGGCAGCTGCAGAAGAGAAAGTGATGAATTAACATGTCAAGGAATTGTCTGGGACAAAAAGCAGTGGGACGATCAGAATTACAGAGAAATTGTTTGGAGAATGAGCAGCACGTGGCTTTTTAGGTTTAAAGAAAAGGAGAGGAATTCAAGAGAAGAAGCATTTAAATGCCTTTTGCTAAGGTCAGTGACGAACGGCTCCACAGTGTGTTTCATGATCCTTTTCTGTACTTCTGGATGATGAAAAAAACAATAAATTGGTCACAGAGCACCCCTACTTACCTTCCTTGATGTGTGCAGTAACACGCAGCCAGAGCCTTCACTTTCAGCTGGAAAGAGGGGAAAAAAAAATAAAAAGCACATCAGAGCAGTGTTACTATCAGAGGTACCTGACGGGCAGCAGGAGCCGAGCAGGAGGCTCAGGAGGAGGTGAAGCATCACTCTCTTGGCAGGGGATGACCTCTAGAGAAAAGCAGAGATTCAATTTTTACAACATCTCCCATTTTGGAAGCGTGAACCAAGCGCAGGATTGGCATTATCTGATCACTTGGGGATTGTGTCTTGCAGCTTTTTTTGGCCAGATTTTTGTAATTCTGATATATTTTTACTCTTCCCTTCTCCAACCCCCCGGCTCCACCTCTCCAAAAATCTAACTCCTAATCCTTTAAGTAATCATTTAATCCAATGCATCGTTGTTTGATAGATTGAGGCTACGATTGCATGAGTCACCCTCGTTTGGAACCCCTCCTTGTCCTCGTTAAAGAGTCAACAATAAGAGCCAGGCACTTCCAAGGGATTGCAGGCAGGGACTCCAAGATGAGCACATTAATGTCCTGTCAACTCACCACGCTGCCTCCATAAATCTGAGGAGAAAACAACGCAGCTCTTGGGAAAGCAAACTGCTGTTTAGGGCCTAGTAAATGTCATTTAATACACAGCCAAGATGCAGAATGAGGGAACCCGGGAAATTCCCACTTCAAACTTCCAAGTGACAACAATAATATTTTCTTAGAGTATCTACAAAGCATTTTTCGGGTATCAGCTACAAATCCAAACCAAACCAAGCTGTATTTGCCAGAATCCCACTCCTTGCACTTAAGGAAGCCTCTCTGGAGCATCACTTGTCCCACAGGTACAGTTTGTGCAGAGAATCACAGAATGGTTTGGGTTGGAAGGGACTTTGACAGAAGCTCATCTAGTTCACCTTCCACTAGACCAGGTCGCTCCAAGCCCCACCCAAGCTGGCCTTGAACACTTCCAGCCTGGCATCCTTCTCCTTAAGCTCTTCAAAAGCCCTCCAAGACTGAGCTGTTACCCAAACGAAACACATGAACGGCTTTAATTCGAATGAGAGCAGCAGCAGCATGGAAAAAACCCACTGAAGACCAGAACTTTTCCAGAGGCCAAGCTGTGGAAAACTACAGAGATGTAACAATGGAGTTACAGCTACTCAGATGAGGGTTTTGCTTCCTTTCCAGATCTCCACTTCCAAATCCTAACCTGTAAGAACTGCTGCAATCCCATGACTTGACCATACCTTCAAGCCAAGCCCCGCTCCTCTCCAAAAAATAAGCTGAGGGTGCAACTCACATTAAAATTCCAGGGAAAAAGGCAATTATTTTTTGCACACAGAAAGCTGTTTTAATTGAAAACATCATTGATTGAACAGAAATTTGAGTCTTGCCCTTGATGGGGTTAAAAGGCTGCAACTCCAAGTGGGAGCAGAGCAGTGGAGAAGAGGGAAAGGATTGACTTCATCTCCCCCCAAACAAAATGAGGTTTGGTTACATCACCCAACTTCTCCCAAATTTCACTTGGATGCTGCACATGTGATTAAAAGCATCGCTTAGCCAGACAAGTCTGCTGCTGCAACAGCCCCAATTATTCCCGCTTTTGACACGCCTTTTGGAAAACACAAGCTGTTTCATCTAAAAAGTGCAATTTATTATTAAAAAGCAAGCACCCAAATAAACCAGAAACATCAAGCATTTTCCCCAGGCTCTCACATTTGTAGTTCTCCAACGCTCACTTACCCAACTTCCAGCCTAATTACACATGCAGAAGTATGCGGGGAGATTTGGAAGCCCATAAATATTCATTGAGGAGAAAACATGTTTTCGTTTATCTGCTTTTGCAAGAAATAGTTCGGGAGAGACAAAAAACACCCACAACCCCTGAACAATAGCAGGCACATGCTGAAGAGAGCTCTGCAGCCTGTCCTGCTGGATACATGAAAATGCAACAGCAATTCAGGTTGTGCTTTTATCAGGCAGCAGCTCTTGGTTCCTCTTATCACTTTCGAGGTGTATCAATCTTCGCTGACAGCTCTCTCACGAACCCAGCTGGAGGAGCACCAAGTGCTGCTTTATCAACACAAGCAAAAACATCTAATTACATCTGTTGGACCACGATCTTTCAAACTTCTCAAAAAAGCTGTTCCGGATACGGAGGTGGCGCTTTGGAAAGCCCAGAGCCTCATTCAGCATTCACCCCAAGAACGCAGCGCTCGGATTTAATCCGGGCAGGAGATGGATGGATATGGCCATCCCAGTTCTGGGTATCTTAAATGCTCACTTTAGGGCTGCAGTATCCCTCAGGGATAGCAGCGAATCCACTGGAACATGAAAAAGGGAAGGAAAAAGCCACACAGAGACTTCTCAAGTGCTCTTTGGCATTGCTCACGTTCAACACCCATTTATTTCCTGCAGGGCAGTGTGGGATCAGACCCTGCAGGACATTGCCCACGACACATCCAAAGCTCAAGTCCAACCAGCACGGGTCTGCCACCCCTTTTCTCCTCCTCCACAGCACCATCCCTGCCTCCCTCCGGCCTAGAGGGGGCGGAAGGATTCATCACCCTTGGACTGCACCTCCACGGAGGAGCCCTTCATGGGGATGACATGGATACAGAAAACCCTGGACTCGCCCTACAAGAAACTCCCCATTAATCACCTCAGACATGTCTCACTACCAGGAGTAGTAACCTGAAAATTGCAATAATTTGAGATTTCACACCTGAACATCACAATTAAGCATAATGAAAACACAACAAGGAGGTCAAAGCTATAAAATGTCGCTGTCTATTTTTGTGGCCCTCCTTGCCGGACAGAACAGGCAGCAAAAGTCTATTTTAGGCAGGCAAGCGAGCGAGCGAGGGTAATTATTGTGTGTCCTCACACACAGCTGAAGGAGAGCTGCCAGGGGTGGCCGAGCTTATCTGTTGGGCTCTGTTCCAGGTCCTGCCCAGGGGAAAGCCAAAAAGTCAGCGACGCATCCCCGACATCCTTGGCAGGCACATCAAGGCACCACGCGCATCCCGAATTTCTGGGATGCGTGCACGCAGGCACGAAGCGCTGCTGGGAATGCCACCAGTGACTCCCTGGGAGTTCAGCTCTGACAGCGCTGAGGAATTGTCAACATCAGAACTCGTGGCACACTCAGGGCCCTGCCTCTCTTTTTTATTCCTCACCGTTCTCCAAACAGGCCCCATCCAACTTCAACACGAACAAGGAGATTTAATACTTGGAAGTTTATTTGCTCCGTTTTAGTTTATTAGCTGCCCTAATAACATCCCCGAGACCAACCCAGAGAAACAAAATCCCCTCCTTGCTTCCCCTCCACCCCCTACTCAGATAACAACATCTGCCATGCAAGCCTGAAAATGAACCCCTGAAAGCCAAAGACCAAAGTTTAAGGCTTTTCACCTTTTGCCTTAAGAGATCTCCTTTCACCCAAGATCTCCTTTCCAGCCTTTCCCTCATCCTGGTCCCCAGTGCTGCCCCTAACACCTGAGAAGATCCAAAAGCCTTTGGAGCAAAGGCACCACTGGATGCCTGCAGCATCTCAAGACAGTAATTTTCTTTGGGATGAAAGGAGTGGAAATCAGAGAAAATTAGATTTTTAGCTGTGCACATTTCTTTAGATCTACAAACACTCCCTGGTGCATCTTCACGGTAAATATATATATATATATGTATATATATATGTGTGTGCACAGTAAAATAAATCAGAGCAGAATACTATATAGCACTTGCATGATTTTCTCTGAAAACATCAAGGATCTGCTGTGAGTGGAAATATTTAAGGTTTGGAGGGCTT
>VZRL01001869.1:55134-83562 GCA_013397895.1 Origma solitaria
AAAAAAAAGCTTTTTTATCTTTTTTCTTTATCAGGGGTCTGCCCAAATCTAAGACTCAACCATTTGTGCTGAACCACACCACGAGCAGAAAATCTGTTCTGCTATTAAATCTGCCTTAAAAATATATAAATAAAACCACATCACCACATGGCATGACACAAATTTATCAGGAGCAGTGGAGACACCTCTAACACGCCAGTGGCAGTGAGGGATTGCACAAGCAGGATCTCAGAGGGATTCTTTGCTTTGCTGCCCTGAGCCTGCACTAATCACCATCAGATTTGAGTAATTTCGGTTAAATATTGTTAGATAAATAGCTGTGCCTTCATTATCCCACATTCCCACGCCAGGGCGATGGGCTGAGCTGCAGCAGAAAGCCTGAAGTCAGCTGGGTTGATCCCACAAATCCCCAGGTTAAAGGCAGGTGGGGATAAGGATTCTGGAGCAGCAAAAACCGCTGGGCAGGTGAAGGACTGTCCCCTGCCACTCCTGGGTGGGGGAATTGGGAAGAGAGGGGACAGGACACAGACTGACCAGGGACAAGGTAGGAGTGCCACTTGGGACACCCACATTCTACAAAAGCCAAATATTTAATGAAAAAGCCCACCTGCGGTAGGTTGTGCCATTCAATTCATGCCAGGGAGAAAAAGGGCATTTTTTTCTCGCACTCTAAATCCCAGGGGAAGGCACTCCAAAGGAGCAAGGTGAAGCACGGAGAAGGGAGAACGCTGCCTCCGTGCAGAACCACCCAGCCTCCCCCCACACCTCCCTCGGCTTCCTAAGCAGCGCTTTGAAAACACCCTCGTCAGGAAATTCGGAGGGAGGCCGTCCCCCGCCCCCGGCACACAATCGGTATATCCACTTTCCATTAGAGGGTAGGAAGCCTCGGGAGCCCAACATCCCACTCTGACATCAAACTGCTAAAACAGGAGTTATCAGATGGAACGCGTGGGTCAGCATTGTGCCTCGAGACATAAAAAGGACCTTGGTATTAATGTGAGGAAATGTGACTATTGTGTGCAGAGTGATACCCATTCAAGCCCAGACCACTTGTCTCTGGACGCTACTCTCCCTGGAATATCCTTGGCGCCAACATCCAGCTTTTCTCCTTGTCCCCTTGAAGAAAAAAGTCATCTGGGCAGGGGCTGGGCCAGGACTTGGAGGCTGTGTTTTGCCGGGAGCAGCAGCGGCGGTCGTGCACGTGTGTGCCTCTGGAGCGGGATACAGGAAACTGTTGATCCTCTGTATCTAGGAATGATCAATTGTCCGCAGGGTGGAACAGCTTTTAATTTCTCCTGAAGCGTAATTCGTGTTCCGCTACTTCCCCCCCACACCCCAGCAGAGCCACATCCTGCTTTCCAATTGGCTTCTCGCTGCCGTCAGGATTTTGCCTTGTTCTCCCCGAAACTGCAGCAGGCACCTCTGAAATCACCAGGGTGAGCATCAGCTGCGAGGGGGAAAAGTTAAGCAGCTACAGCTCCACAAATCCTTCAAGAATTGTGCCTAAATTTAAGCAAATCCTGCGCAAACCCCTCTGTCGCAATCTGGGTAAAGAAAAGGTGAATTATCTCAGAACCTCAAACTACAGAAACGACATCCAAAGAACTGTTTTAAAACCCCAAACTACAAGAACAAGGTCCACATAATTTTTTTAAAACCTTAAACTGAAAAAACCCCAAGGTCCAAATGATGAAAATACGTGCCTGGCTGATTTAAGGGAGCTGCCAAGGAGGTAAGAATGCCGTGACTGATGGCAAAGATGTGTCCCCACATATTCCCAAGACTCACTTGGCATCACCTGTCCACCAAATTCTAGAGTCAGCCTAAACCAAATTGCTGTATTTATTTGCAGGGATTTAATTCCAGGCATGCTGCAGATAAAGCTTTTTTGGACAAGGGCCTGGAGTGCCAGGACAAGGGGGAACGGCTTCCCCCTGGCAGAGGGGAAATTTAGATTAGACCTGAAAAAGGTTTTTTACAATGAGGGGGGTGAGGCCCTGGCCCAGGGTGCCCAGAGGAGCTGCGGCTGCCCCTGGAGCCCTGGCAGTGTCCAAGGTCAGGTTGGATGGGGCTTGGAGCAATCTGGGACAGTGGAAAACATTCCTGCTTACTGCAGGGGGGTTGGACTCGCTGACCTTTAAAGGTCACTTCCCACCCAAACAATTCTGTGATTTTACTTGCAAACATTTATTGTGACTTCAGAACAAGCCTCAGCCTAAAAACCACCCTGATCTTCCCCCAAAAATGCAGATCCCAGGACCAAAAGCCTCCGGCTTCAGATAAAAAAAACACCTTCACATTAGAGCTAGTAACGTTTGCAGAAAACAAATGTTACCACCAAAATCTAAGTTAGGAGGATGAAAAGCAGAAGAGAATAAAAAAACCTTTCATCAGTTAACGCAAGGAAGCACTGAAACACCCAGGAGAAATTACCCAAATGTCACTCCTGAGCAGCATTTCAGTGCTCAGGCATCTGCACCGCTTTGGGCTCAGTATTCCCTGCAAAGGCAGCCAGTATTAATTAAAAATAAGACAGGCCATGCCTTAAACACCAGATTTCTTCAAGCCATCCTGTTCTTCACACACCTGTGCACAAAGCCCAGCATTTTATGCCAATGGTCAATAGGTGGAGTTTTATGGGTCGTGCTGTGTTTTGTTGGCTCAAAGCTTAATCCCACGCAGGGATCTTTTAAAAACAGAATTATAGCGAAGAGCATCCAATTATGCTCATGGAGAGCATCACACAGAGACCAATAGCTCGACAGGAGGATGCAGAGCTCTCACTGCATCTCTAATTCCACTTTCATTGCCTGCCAGCACCTGGAACCCAGGGTTCCAACTCATCCCTTTCCCAGATGGGAATTTTGGATCTTTTAGCTCTATCCTAAGGTGGGCAACCTCACGACCTCAGCAACCTCACAGCAGCCGACCCAAAAAGGTCTCCAGCAGGAGAGTTTGGGCACAACATTCAGCCAAGAGGGCACATTTCAGCTCAAACATTTCACCAGCTTGGAGAACGCAGGAAAAAAAGATGAGGGTGCAAAAATGTCATTCCCATACTCGGTTTTCCTCTGTGTTTGCAGAGCAGCAGAGGATCTTGTAGGATCCTGGTGCACCAGAGCCCTTGGGGTAGGAAATGAGGTGTTTGGGGCATCTGGAATTGCCTGGAGAAACCCTACTTTTATTCCCCCCTCCTTTACAGTTTGTCTTGTTCTAGACAATCCCTGCAAAGGCTCAGCTCCACAGTTTTCTTCCAGGAAATCAAAGCCTGAGTATAAAAAAAAACCTCCCAAAGTTTCCAAAGGGGCAGCAGTGGAAGGGAATTTCTGAAGAGGGAACAATTCACTCCCAGACACACCTTGGTTATGGCATAATTAAACCTCAGTTTGGGAATAGGGTAATTTTTTTCAGCAGTTCAGGGTATTTTTCTTAGAAGAACCTAAAGGGTTCATCTCAGCCACCTTCAGCCACCCAAAAAGTCACCCTTGCAGGAGGATCAGCCGTGCCCTCTGCAGCCACAGACTGATTTGGTATGTGTAAAATCCACCCTGGAAGAAACTCCAGTAAAACCACCTCTGAAAAGGAACTGATAGCCCAGATGACTCCAATGCCTGGACTCTGATGAAATCTACGCCTAACAGTGAAAAAGTTGGATTTTGCCAACCTGGATACTTTGATGTTGTAATGAGGGGGAAAAAAATTTAAAAATTATTTCTGCACACATGTCCTTACTAAAAGTCTGGACTTTTGCTCTGCCTGAAGCTCATTTTAAAAATCGCCATCTTTCCATCTGAAACAGGACCCCAGCACACCAAAGACCATTTTTCCTTAAAAATCTTAAACATCTCTGCTGAAAAAAAGGATACAACTAATAGCACCATCACAAACGGCAGTGCTGCAGGCAAATAAGGAAGCCGTTTTTTGTCCTGTTTTGAATGGAAGGGAAAACACAAAAAGCCCAGGAGGACACACAAGGAAAGTGAACTTCTTCAGATGCAGAAGAATCCACAGCACTTGCATTCCTCATCCCCAAACAATGCACCCCACGGCATTAAGTCCAGACTTGTCATAGCAGAGCACAGTTCCCTTAAATCTTTTAATTAAGATGGCATTTGTGAAATTGCAGGCTTGGAAATTGCTGGATATTATTCCTAAGTTCAAGCCATCGCTCAGAGTCAAAAAGCAGACTCCGAGATAGTCAAACGGTGTCCAGGCCGTGCCTAATCCGCATCGCCATTCCCAATAACCGCCCGCTGCAGATCAATTGGGATTTGCATGTAACCTAAAAATAACTTTTAACAAACTTAAAGGACTCGCTGATACTGTGACACCAAGAATAATGCAGAGCTTGGGCATTTAACCTCTAAAATAGTCAGTGCCCACACAGGCAGCCGTGAGCTGCTGGGACAAAACCCAGAGCTGTGTCCAAGAGCTGCATTTTCCTGGGTGCATCCCACAAAATCCAGCTTTCACTGAATGGTTTGGGGGGAAGGGACCTTAAACACCATCCCATTCCACCCCCTGCCCAGGGCAGGGACACTTTCCACCAGACCAGGTCGCTCCAAGCTCCATCCAACCTGGCCTTGAACACTTGTAGGGAATAAAGAAGGCTAAGTTATGTCTAACTTCAGAACTATTTATCTTACTATAACTGAAAACATTTTCTAGAACAACAAAATGGTTGCCACAGCTAAGCAAGACTGTCACAGCCACCAGTCACAAGAGAAAACTCTTTAGTTGTACAACTTGATCTCTCCTAAAACCTCTCCTTCTCAGGCCTGGCTTAGCACCACGTAAGATCTCAGTTCAGATCTGTATTCCCTACCTCCTCCGACTTTACTTTTCAAAGTAAAAAATATATATCAGTATATTAATATACTAGATTTTATATAGATAAANNNTATATTAATATACTATATTAATGTATCAATATCTATCAGTATATATATAAAATATATATCAGTACTGGGTTTTATGGGAAATTTAGTGAAAAGGATTTTGTACAGGGGAGAAAAAAAAGGTTCAAAATTGCATATGAAATGAAACAAAATGACAGAAGTTTTTGCTGAAGGGCTTGGTTATCCTTCTCCCTCACCATTAATCACGGGCAGTACTTAAGATATCAAAACACCGTGAGAGAAGCCAAGGTACAAGGATGGGTTGGATGGGGCCTAGCGGAAGGTGCCCCTGCCCTTAAAGAAATAATGTTTAAGGTCCCTTCCAACCCAAACCACTGTGATCCCATAAAATCCCCCACCAGGAACAACCGCCCCTCCCACCTCCATTTTTGGGGGCTCACTCACCGGTGGTGCTGGGGGTGCCCTCGAGGTTGACATTGACGAAGAAGCGGATGCTGTCGCCAGACACAATGGTGGAGTTGACGCCATCAAAGAGCTCCTCGCCCGTCCCCTCCTCCTTGGCATCGTCCGTGTCGCACTTGAGGTACCCTGACAATGAAATGGGGGTGCCGTGAGAGGGCAGGTTCTCCGGGGCGCCCCAGAAGGGAGAGTCCGAATCCGAGTCCATGGCGGGCGAGGCCTGTGCCGCCGCCGGGGCCTCGTGAGGGCCGCGCCAGGCCCCGTGAGGGCTGCGGGGCTCGGGAATGGCCCCAGGGTGCTTCGGGGAGGCCTCAGGGGCTCATCCCGTGCCCCACAGCCCCAACACCTCGCTCCCCTCGCGTGAAAAACACCGCGAGGATGGAAATGCTGGTTGGGAACCATAAAAACACCACCAAAAGCAAGAGTTGGGCCCCGGCCCACCCCAAACCCGACACCTCCACCGGCCCAAGGCCGCGCCGCTGTTTCGCCATGCGGCAATTTGAAACTTCAGGTGGAAAACTTTTAAAAAAATAAATAAAATAGAAGAAGTTTCCAAGGAGACACCTGATACAGGCAGAGAGACTCAGCAGCTCCCCACGGGGCAGAGGAGCAGGTCACTGCGGGTGGCAGCACTGAGAACGCGAGACAAGTTTCTTAATTACAGCAGACAACTCCTTAGCCTTTTGCAAGGCTTTAATTAGAGTTTAACCCAGCTTCATCCAACAGCAAACTGGTCCCTGCAACATCTCATTACGGAGCAGCCGGAGGACTCTTGTAGCACACTCATGTATCATGTTTAATTAGGAGAATTAGGGACATTATAGAATGTTGATTTTTACATTACCAGGATTATTCAGCAGCTTCTCCTCATCTTCTAACAAGTCTTTTATGCCTAATTTGAAGCAGGAGGGAGATATTTCATTAGCTGGCTTTAGGCACTAAAGTGAAATGAAAAGGGGGAGCTTCAAGGCAGAGGCTTCAATGGAAACTAAAATATTGATGGGTTTTTTTAAAGCCTCGTATAAGCAAATGTGGAGGCAGCAGCTGAAAGCAGCACATGCTGCCTCTGAGGGACCGAGCCGACAGTTCTCCACCACAAAACACAAACCCAGAAGAGCGAGGCCACAAACAGGAACTCGCTGACACAGGACAGGGGCTGCAGCATTTCCTGCCACGAGCTGATGGAGCTCAGCATCCCCCCGGGAGGGATCAGAGGGTGCAAAGAGGCTGCAGGAGCTTCAAGCCTCCAGATGAATTCCAAACTGCCTCTCCAAGGTGTGGGAAACTTCATAAAGCGCCTCAGATTAACGCCCCTCCTGATCTCTGCCTCCTTCACCTTACAGCTTGGCAGGAATAAACGTGAATGGATCCTTTCAAACTGCTCTGAAGGCTTCAAAAAGCATCCAAGGTGCTGCTGTCTCCATCCAGCAAAGCACACCGAGGATACCACCCTCTGTTGCTGGCAGAATTTAGGGTGTTTGCATCCCTGCATGACCAAAATTTGGCCAGACAGAAAAAAGCGAGGTGAGGAAAGTACAGGAAACAACCTGAACACTGTGGGCACCACCAGATATGAAATCTCTGCTGGCAGATGTGGCAGGCTGAGGGACGGACAACAGCCCAAGGCACCTGCTGCCATCAGAAGTACTACAAAGTCCCACACAGGCATCTCAATCCTAAACTAAGTGTCAGACTTGGGGTTTGGTTCCTCCAAAATTCAGGATGGACACCACAATCTCTCCTCAAAGCTGAGCACCCACAGTGCTGACAGTCCCCCCAGTGCCAAGACAGTTTGGGCAGCCCTGCAAAGGGAAAAAATCAGCCTGGGGAAGGCTTTTTCCACCTCAGCTCCATCCAGAATTGCAGCCTCAGGGAATTTTGGAGCTTCTTCTCCAACATTCCCACTCGCTGGGTCAGATGGGAGGCACATAAAGTGGTTGAGCACCCAGCTCTGAGATCATGGGTGAGCTTTTCCTCCATGTCCTAAGGGAATTACAGACCCACATAGGTAAACAGGGAAAAACCAAGCAGGAAAAACTATTTATTCCCCTCCCCACCCACTGCAAGTGGTTTGATAAGAGGGTGGCAGTGGTGGCCCCTGAAAAGGGAGAGGGCTGGAGACAGGAGAGAAGCAGCCCAGGAGCTGGAAGAAGGGCGAGGGTGGAGTAGGATCAGAGGGTTGGGCAGAGGTCAGCGAGGACTCTGGCAAGGGAAGCATCCTCTGTTCCTCCCTCTTCAGGGGAGGAAAGAGCAGAACAAAAGGCAGCCGAGCCTCGCGTCCCTTGGGCAAGGGACGGACAAAACACTCGGCTTGCAAATAATCCCCAACCTGGGCTGGACAGGAACTGCACTCCCAGACAGGTGTCTGCTTTGTCACCGAACCACCTCCAGCCTTCAGACCACTCCTGTTTGGAATCCTTCAGCCTGTTCAGTCTGCCAGGAGTTTGAAACCACGAGCAATTTACGCCTGTCAAAGGCAGGGTCACCTCGAGGTGACACGGGATTTGTGTGTGGCAGATGCACCTTCCCTCGGAGCTGCAGCCCTGCCTCCAGCCCTGGCAGCTGCTTCCCTCCCCATGCCCTGATGCTCACCGAGTGCCACCCCCGCTGCTTGAAGGGCAGCAGATGCCACAAGCGACAGCAGAAGCTGTTCAGCTCCTCTGGAAGTCTGATGGGTGTTTTGCAGAAGTTCAGAGCAGGACCTGATGCGGCTGTTGTGTAATTTGTGCAAACACCAATCCCGGTTCCATATGGGAGAGCAGCCCCAGGAACACTTCACAGGCTTTGTCAGGAGTAGAGATGGAGGGCAGAGTTAAACAAACACCTTTTCATTGGCATCAGATTTCCTGGGGGAGAGTTTAAAATCTCCAAATTAGTGCTCCCCCCATCTTTATCACTGCACGTTGGCACCTTGAGATCAAGTCAGAGTTCTGGGCACAGACAGCACCACTTCAGCCCAAAATATGGTCTAAAAGCGCTGGAGAAAAATGCCTGGCTGAGGAGGAGCTGGGAATTCAGTTAAAGCTGGCTGAGATCACTGCAGCCCTCCCGCACCACGAAGAACACATTGTGATCACGTGATAATCATTGATAATGATCATTATAATCAATTATCATTGTGATAATCCCCCAGTCCACCCTGCAGGACTCA
The DNA here is from genome assembly GCA_013397895.1 of Origma solitaria. Taxonomy (NCBI): domain Eukaryota; kingdom Metazoa; phylum Chordata; class Aves; order Passeriformes; family Acanthizidae; genus Origma; species Origma solitaria. Next base: position 63,604 of record VZRL01001869.1, read on the forward strand.
TGCCCAAGAGAAATGGAAAAATATGGAAAGGGCACGAGAGCAAGGAGAGCAAGCAGCATCCTTCAGTGCTGCAGAACAAAACTCACTCCTCACCCTCTGCAGCCAGAAGCAGCGGATGCTTTCCCCTGAAATCCTCCTTTATTTTAAAGGCTTTCCTCATCCCATCCTATGCAACATGAAAATAAACCAGCCCCCCCCTTTTATGCAGGTGCTGGAAAGGAAAAAAAAAAGCATAATGATGATTTCTCTGGTGATTCCCCTCCAAAGCATCACCCCCTCCCCTGTAATTCATCGCTGGCCCAGACCTGCCGTGCTCTAATACCTCAATATCCACCCAAGACCAGGCTGGATGGGGCTTGGAGCAGCCTGGTCTGATGGAAGCCGTCCCTGCCCATGGCAAGAGGGTGGAACTGATCATCTTTAAGGCCCCTTCCAACCCAAACCATTCCAGGATTCTCTGATTCCATCCCCAGCCTCTCTCTTGACTCTCATCCCATCCTCAGCCCCACTTCATCTGCTGGCTGCTGCTGCTCCCAGCCCTCTCACAGCTCTGACAAGGTGCCTGCCCTGCAGCTGTTTTGCTTTGGAGCTGAGTTTTGGTGCCTAGGGCTCTGCAGGGAGCAGCAGTGACTGCAGCTGCTGCCATCAGAAGGGGCACTACTGTCCCACCGCTGCTCTGGTGGCACCTGGCAGCTGCACCCGGGGCAAGAAAAGCAGCAGAGCCGTGGTGAGCAGGAAGCTGAGCCTCGGCCACATCAGATAAATTCCCTGGAAAAGCTCAAGTGGGAGCAGCACTCACAGCCCAAGGGCTGCAGGCTTCTCCAGGAAAGCCAAAAATCTTAATCAAGCTCAATTTCCTGGGAGAAAAGCAGCTTTATTACTAAAAACATCCTCTCACACCCCAGGTGATGAGACTTTTCCTATGCCCAGCCCCTGCATCACCTCTCGGGGTGTCTCCGGTGACAAAGCCAATTGTGGAGCTTTAACCAACATCTGCAGGCACGAGCCTGATTTTTACCCTCAATTTCCAATGCAATCTCCTCTCCAAGCCTGGAAAATTTATATATTCCAGGCAATCTCTATTCCCTCCGTCAAATCCAAGCCCCGGCTTCCAGAATCATGGAATTGCATCTCCTCCTCTTCACAAGTGGGAGTTAACCCCTCCAAAAACATCTCCTCAGAAAGCCAGGAACCTGAAGCTACCTTAAAAGAGGTTTTTGAGCCATGATTGGCAATCCAAGACTATCAGCTCGTCACATTAAAAGCCATTTCGGATTTCTCAAATTCTCTGAGTTTTTAGGCACAGAAGGCAGCAAGTTGTTTTGGAAGAGCCCAAGAACCATTTTTGCATCCATTTTCTCAGAGGAATTACAGGTCAAGTAGAGAAGGTCACAGGAATCAATGATAATAATATGGATTCAATAGCTTTTAAAGGTAAAGGAGCATCCACTGGGATGTGGGCATTACCCTAAAAACCAGCCTGGTTCTTTCGAGCAGCCCAGTGCTCAGCTGGAATAGAATTTTAAGGAACTCAAGAGAGATTTAAGCCCTGTATCTACCTAAAAACTGGTGATAATACAGGCATTAAGTTAAAAAAAGTCAGCCTCATCTAATTTTTCTCATCGTGGATTTTCAACTTGCTCTAGCCAAGAACAGACACTAATTTTCAAGAAAGGCATGAAGTTTTAATTAAACTGAGCTGATCAGCCTGAGCTCTCAGCTCTCCGAGGGTTTGCTTCGCTCCCTGCAGGCTCCGATTCACTGCACCACTTGGAAAATATCCAAATCCCCAACTTTGGGTGCAAAAGGAAACTCAATTAATAATGGAGCCTCCACCTCCATCCTGACCTTTCCACTCTGCACAGAAACACAGATTCCTGGGGCCTCTATAGGTTAGGTAACCTTCCAGTCAGTTAACACTGACACGGAGGGAGCAGTCAGAGAATGCAGGAGAGACCTGGAAAAACTTCGTGCAAGTGTTATCAGTTCTCCAATCTCCAGAGCATTCTAGAAAAAAAGAGGGTTTAAACTGCACCCTACTCACACATGAACCAAAGGAGGTTTTTGGGAACAAGTCATAGGTTGATTCCAGCATAATCACCTATTTACCAAAATAATTATCTTTTTTTTTTTTTTCCCCAGATAAAATGAAAGCAATTACACTGACATAACAACACCTTTTAGGTAAATACGCACCTAAACTTTACACATCCCTGCTGAGGTCAAACTTCAACATTTGGGGCTTACTTATCCATTTGAATGACAAGAATCATGAAAAATCCTAACAAATTACTCCATTTCACAGACAAGAGCGACTGCAGGGCTGCAGCCACCCAGCAGCACCCAAAGCTGTCTCGCACCCAATTAAAAGTGTAAGCCATGCTGATTAATTAAAGCTGGATGCGCGCTAGGATTTTAAGTTTTTCCTTTGGTTCACAGCTGAGAGAGGCCCTGGCAAGGCTCACTGGTTTTGTCCTGAGGAGATTTACCCCTCGTGTGGCTGGAAGCCACGGGGACACTGTGCCAGCCCAGGAGATAACTGGGGGTGCTCCCAGACCTCACTGTTGGACTGCGGAGGGTTTGCTGCTGACAATCAATCGGCCAGGAGGACCCAGAGTTTATCATGAATACCTCGGTTAGAACAACTCTTTGTTGAGATTCCTGGAGAAGCTGTGGCTGCTCCAGCCCTGGCAGTGTCCAAGGCCAGGATGGACAGGGCTTGGAGCAGCCTGGGATAGTGGGAGCTGTCCCTGCCATGGCAGGGGTTCACTGATGTCTTTAGGGTCCCTTCCAGTTCAAATCACTCTGCGATTAAGCCAAATAATTTGGGTGGGCTCAGGCAGCCTAATGACTTCTTCAGATGATGCAAATGGGATTTAGGGAAGTGTCCCCCAATGCCAGACCTTCCATGGGTACCTTAAGAGCCAGGGAAGTGCTGGGTGATGCTTTTTGGCTCTTCAGCACCTCTGGGAGCCCATCAGATCCACATTTTCTGGAGCTATGATGATGTCAACCCATTACCTAAACTCACCAGCACAGATTAAACCACAAGCTGCTCTTGTAAAGGAAAAAAACCCCAAACCAGAGGTAGAAAGTGCAGAGCAGGTGAATCACCGAGAGCTGCAGCCTCTCCCAAATCCCTCCATAACCTCAGCTGCATCTTCCTGACTCCACTTTGAGTGTCTTTTGTCATAAAGAGCCAGATGAAAACGTCGAGCTTCCCCTGCCACTTCAGCGATAATTCATAACAGAACTCAAAGAGCTGATCTGCTGCTGCAAAAAAACTACAAAACAAAACAAAACAAAACAAAAAACCCAAAACAAACAACACCCAGGCACTTTTGAATTAATTCCAGTATTGTATTTTGCAGCCAGATTTCTAGGAAATGCTGTGAATAATCCAAGTAATTCAGTGGAGCGTTGTTGGGGTTGAGTTTTTTGTTTTGTTTTTGCAGAACCCAGGAGCACGTGGAGTTTCAATTTTGCAGCAGAACCCTCAGAAATCGGGGGTGTTCATTTTATTATTTTATTACAGGCCTCCTGATAATTCCCAGAAATAAAAAATCTGCAAGAGGCCTGTGAGCCATCCCCTGGTGCTCTCCCACAGGTAGCAGCAGTTCACCTCCTGCTGGCAAACTGGGCATCTCATGGGGGAAAACCCATTGTGAAAGGATTTGTTTCACAAAAGCATTTAATTTAATCTCCTAGTTAAGCAAACAATTCCAAGACAGATAAAGTCAAATATAAAAAAAATAAAAAAGAAAAAGAAAGAAAGAAAAAAAAAAAAAAAAAAAACCACCCCCCCACNCCCCCCCCCCAGCACACATACCAAGCTGAACTGCAAACTGAAAAACAAAAACAAGCAGATAAAATATATCCAAACATCCCAAGCCAGACTGGGGCCTTGGGGCCCTTCAACACAACTGTGATTTATTGTGCCAGCAAAACCAATTAATAAGTCAGAGGAGACCAAACAGTGAGGGATTTGCTCTGGAAGACCAAAAAAATAAATAAATTTATGCTGCAGGATCTGTTGAGCCAGCTTTAAAACAATGCAACAATTCAGATATCCCCAGCACTGCACTGGGACTCCTTCCCTTGGATTTTGCAAGAGGAACCAGAAAACTTCTGGGTTTGTGTCTTACCAGCGAAAGTTCTTGGCTCAGTTAAAACCTCCTCGTAATTTAGGCAGAATTTAATCACTTGCAGGTAATTCCAGGGCCTTTAGAGCTCACCCACCTCCACGAGGAGGGTGCAGGATGAGAGACAATGCTCGCAGAGTTTACTCTGAGCCTGACTGCTGAGCGGCATTCCATCAGGACAACAATTATCCCCAGGTTTGGATTGGGGCTACACAATCACCCCATTACTCACATTTGCCAGAAAGAAAACCCATTTGTCAAAACAACCTTACAGGAGATGTAAGAGACTTTAACTGGAGGGGGACACCAGTTATCACCAGCCTCGTGCAAGAGGCTCGTTCCACAGACTCCAAAAAGTGAGTAAAAACACAGATTTTCATCTGCAAGGTGGCAGAGGGCAACCATTAAAACTGACAATAAAAATGGCTGAAAACAGACCGTGGCCAACAGCTGCCATCAGATCTGCTGCCACCACCATCACTCAGAAATCTCCAACTGGGCACACACAAATTTATTTCTTTTTTTTTCCTCTTGATATGGCCTGTACAGAACAAACTACTAACCAGAATTTTTCCCAGCTACATTGTAAGTATTTACCTCCTGCAAGGTACTAAAAGCCACAAAAGTGGCTTTTTAGTCAAGCTCTTCCAGAAATGGGAAAAACAAGAGTGTGCTGGAAATCGAAGAGACGGTCTCTCCTTGATAAACTTTCCAGATTTTTACCTAATGAACAAGTTACCAAATAGGTTGGAACCATAACAACCCTCTGAACTTCCCAAACAGTCACATATTAATTCACTAGAAAATCTTTCTGGGGCTTTCCCCAGCTCCTCAGTAATTAAGAGAGCAATAAATTACTAAATACTTGACGTTTTTATGGATATAAACATCCAGGAGGTTCTTCCAAGGCTCTCCTTTGGTGCTGCAGCCAAGATCACCCTCACTACAACCCCTCAAACTAAAAATGAGGTTTCAACTTTAAAATTTTAACATTGCTGCAGCTGCTGTTGAGAACACAGCAAGGGTAGAGGAAAGTTAGCTGGCAAAAGACAGACCCAGGCTCCGAGCAGAGCCTCAGATATGCTCAGAAACAAAAACATCCTAATTACTAAGAATACAGAAAACCATATGTATATGCAAGATCCCAGGAGGAGATAAGGAAAAAGCTCCACTCCGCACAGGGCGAGAGTATCAAAAGATGCTGCTCTGCTGAGAAAAGGGGAGAAAGCATCCAAAAAATAGCATTAAAAGAAGAGATTTTTTTTTTTTTTTTTGCCCTCTCCCAAACAGCATTAAGGGATTGGGATTTTTATTATTTTAAAGGTGGGGCAAGAGCATCTTGTGCCTGGCAGATCCCAACAAGCGGCGCCACGAAGCAGCTCGGCGATTTCGCAGCTCCGTTTCAAAACAAGCCATTTTGAAACCCTGCGAAAAGGTAACGTCTTTATCTGCGGTTTCCTCCAGCCCCGGTGACGTTTTGGGGTGAAGGCTTTGAGGATGTGAGAGCGCGGAACTCCTGCAGAGAGATCACCAAAGCAGCGCCTCGCAGCGGGGTGGGAACACTCACACCAGCGCCCTCCGAGATGTGCTGCCCATATGCTCCGAGTTCAACCAAGCAGCAGAAAGTGACTCACACTCATCACAGCAGCTGAACTCTTCCAAAAGGTCAGCAGGGAATGAGGAGTAAGAGCGACAGAGCTCTGAGCGTGAAAAAAGCAAGAAATCCATCGTATTTGCCATCGCGAATAACGCAACGCTCGGTGCCGCGCGTGAGCTGAGGAGGAACTCGCGAGCGACGTCCTCTTGCTCCCCAAACCGCACAGAAGCACAACAGGAAAGCTTCTTGAAGCCCTCAAAGGCAGTTCCAAGGAGCTGTGTCCTCGAGACAGGGAAGGAAGATGAGTAATGACACAAATATAGGGCAGAAATGCCCATTGCCATGGCACCAAGTTGGCAAAAAAAGAAGCCTCTCTCAGATTTGCACAGAGGATGCCACAACTACAAATGTGCGCTGTAAAATCGTTCAGAGATCTGCTTTTGGGGTTTTTTTGGGGGTTTTTTGGTCCCAGAACGGGACATGTAGAGCCACCTAAGATGCGAGGACAGACAGCTGGGCCTCTGTTCCCTGTGGCAGGAGGGCTTGGGATGAAGATTTCCACAACTACAAACGTGTGCTGTAAAAACATTCAGAGATCTGGTTTTGGGGTTTTTTTGGGTTTTTTTTGTCCTGGAAGGGGACATGTAAAGCCACCTAAGATGCTATGACAGACAGCTGGGCTTGTGCTCCCTGTGGCAGAGGGCTTGGGATGAAGTCTGTCCTGCTCCCAAAACCAGCATGTTTTTCCCCAAGCCCTTCCACTGCTCTCAGCCAGAAGCTGGAGCCTGTCACCTCCCCAGGTCCCAACCTGGGTCACCCTCTCACATTCCCGGTACTCAGGAGCGCACCAACCACATCCCAAGAGCCAACGAGCAAGACGGGAATGCCCCACATGCCCTCAGTAAACCTCCCTGAGCTCAGGCATTGTTTTGTGCCCTTCTGCAACTCAACCCAGCCTCCAGAAAACACCTCTGACTAGAGATGAGAGGAGACTGGCTTCCAGTTTCATCCTTTGACTCCCCAAAATCGGTTCTTTGTACGAGAAGGCGAGAGCCAATGCCAAAGGAAGTTCTGTCACCAGCAGTGCCGGATCTACTGCAGGTGACATCTGGCAGACATTCACCTTCCCCTTCCAGATGTTAACCTAAGGCTTGGCCCCCGGAACAAGAAAGATGAGCCCTTAAGCTACAAGCATCTCAGGGCCTAAATAACTGGAGAATTTTGGTCTTTTCCTCTCACCGTTTGGAAGTCCTGAATATTCCCAGCACTTGCAAGGGCAGGAAGCTCCAGGCTCTCAGGGACTGCTTCCTGAAGAGGATGGAACTCTCCAGAAGATCCCTCCCTAATACCCTACACGCAGGCTGCTTTGGGGGAAACACATGGCAGGGGAGTTGGAACTAGATTATCTTTAAGGTCCTTTCCAACCAAAATTATTCCACGATTCTATTTCTCCAAAATCAGCAGGAAAGCTGGGACTTTACTGCACTTCAACTGTCCCTTTGTCAGTACAATATCTCTGAGATCTCGGGCACATCTGTTGAGGCAGATGATTCAAGCTTCCAAAAGCCCACCATTTTATCTCACTTCAAAGAAAAAAAAATAAAGTCTTTGCACTAAAAGATGTGTCTGCCAGAGCCATCCAACAGTTGCCTGATGCTCTTTGGCAGGATGTCTCCAAAGGGATCCAACACCCACACGCAATCCCCACTCCAGAAACAGACAAGCAAATACACCTGCCAGGCTGGATGACAGGAAAACATCACGAAAGAACTTGAAAAACAAGGAGCCACCCAGAACAGTCACCGATGACAATGTGGAGCTGGTTATTTACTGACTATCTCAAACATCTACAGGATTTAAAAACACGGAGCCTGCTCCCAGTGCAAGGTTACACAACCACCACACGACTGTTTTCACATCACACTTCAGCTAAAAGGATTCTGCATCAGACACGTCAAGTTTTCAGCCACCCCTGTAGTGCAGCTCTCCCTCCAATAAGGTACATGCACAAAAAAGTCAAATAATACTTGCCACTCTCTTCAAAGAAGTATCCATTTCTTGACATCGCTGCGGGTGGAGACTCTGGACAAGACAGAAAAAAAGAAACATGAGAATCAAGATGCTGTATGTCTTCACTTTACAGCACAAAGCCGGTCCTGAAATATTGCAGGCACCAGTTTTTCCTGAATCTGGTGAATGTAACCTTTTGCTTACTGACGTTATATTATTGCTCAGAACTTTCCTTTTCAGCCACAGGCGGTACTTGAAAAAAGCCAAGTCTCAGACATCCTGGGCTGGGACCACAAAAGAGCAAGACTAAAGATCAGGATGAGTCTGATCATCTCGGGAATCTACCAAATCTGAACAAGTATGTCAGCAGTAATACAATCTAAGCATCTGAAAGGTTTTTATTAAAAATACAACCCATAATGAAGTCCAGGTTGTTTAGAAAAAACAACTCAATTTTGCTGAAAATGTGAATTCACTTCCCATTCTGCTGCTCCTAATCATTAGGATATCCCCAAACAGTGCTTGGCACTTGAAGATAAGCCCCAGAACACTCCAGCCTTCCTTGGCCCACTTCCTGAGCTGGGGTCCTGCAGCCAACACCATCTGCACCAGCAGGGTCTGGTGAGGAAGCCACAAATGGGAAATGAGGCCGAGCAGGAGTGAATCCACAAACACAACAGCAGCGGGAATTTATTATTTATTTAATTCCCCATCATTTATTAGGGAATGTGGGGTTTGGTAGCGAGTCAGTTCTGCAATTCATCGCTGCCAAAGCGGGTATTGAACATTTCTTTGCATGATAAAAGAGCACAGGAGCACCTGCTCTCAGGTGTGATCAAAGCCTGGCGCCCAAACCCAGCCTGGCTGCTCTGAATGCTGACAAAAAGTGACAGCTCAGCCTGCGTGGGCACAGGCGGCTCCCCTGTACAGGTGCATGGCCCATTTTATAGTGAATAACAGCGCTCTGAATTTCAAGAGTCACCCAAACAGTCCCTTGGAAATCTGGTACTCGATGCTGCCTCTTCGCACACTTCTTCCCAGCCAAAACGCAATCAGAAAGAGGAATAGGTTTGCTCTGTCTTTCCCCACTTCATTAGGCTAATCAAACATTACCTACGCAAGCCTGGGATGAATTTGGGCCAACAAGGAAAGAGGTTTTGCCTGCCTCATTGTTCTCCAGATTAGGCTTCCTGCTTTTCCTTTGAGGTATGACACTGTTTTCCAGAGACCCTTTCTCTGCCCCATAACTTTTGGCTTACAGGTTGCAGGCTCTTTATTCCCTCGTACAGTGTGCCACATTTTCAGGCATCACAATTCCTCCTGGTCCCCCGGGAGCCTTTGTGCACATGACGGATGCAAGTCACGCCACTGACGACAGCGCCTCCCAGCCCTGTCACTTGTCACCCCTCAGACCTTCCAGGGGAGACAGGTTCCTGAAAGGGATACCCTGATGGCCATTAAAAAAAAAAAAAAAAAGAGCCAGCACATAAAGCAGAGGGCAATTCAAGTGTCTGGTCCGAGGGAGAAACACAATGTTCCAAAGTTCATCCCAGAACAATGGGCCGGAGGAACAAACGGCACCGAACTGTGGCCAAGGGGCACCCATTACACGAGTCAATTGTTTCCCTCCACCTGGAAGGGAAGGAGAAGATCCATCCAGACTGATTAGCATGCTAATGATCAAAGGAAAGTTTTTAAAGAGGCTCTTATTGTGCAATGATTGCATTTACGTATTTCAGGGAAACAAACAAAATACGCCTCGGCGGGCAGATTACCCAAGGAACCCACATTCCCACCAGGATGGTTTATCCATTTCTCACTCCTGTTACGGCTTCTGAGGGAGCCTGAACCAACATGTTCATCCTCCACCGGGCAAAACGCGACACTTTCCTTTTCCTTCAACTCAACACAGCAATTTCTGCAGGTCGATGCTGTCTAAAGATCAGGAATCGGTTGGTTTCTTCCTTAGAAATTCCTTCCAACTGCAGCATCGCCTGGCTTGGCATCACACCTTCACAGGAGCCTGCTTTGGTCCCTGCTTGGAGCAGGCATGAAAAGGGCAAGGCTGGGGTGTCAGAGCAGGCAGTGCCATTTCATTAGGTGCCACTGGTTCCTCTGAGTCACTAATGAGCCACAGTCCCCCCGGCAACATGCTCGGGCAATTACTGTGGAGGTGCTGTTTTTTTCAGATGAGTCATAAAACAGAGGTCTTAACCTTGTAATTAAAGATGCAATGGCACGTTTGGGGGGAGAAAAAAAGCCAGGCGTTCACCCTACTATGTCCTGGCGAAAATCCAGCCCTGGTAATTTGTCTTCTCCCAACATAATGTTGTCCCACAGCACCAACCCAATTCAGACTTCCAAACAGCCTTGTTGGCGCCTTTGGAAAAGTTGTTACATCCCCCACGGAAGGGGCACATTAACATCAGGAACCTGCGCCTGACGTGCCCAGGAGGTAAAAGGTGATGGGTGTTTACACAAGCCCAGCCACAGGCAGGGAGCCATGGGAGCAGCTGAAAGGTCAGGGCATTGGCAGAAGCGGAGGTAGGAAGAGTAAATTGGGGGCTACAGCATCTGCACCTCTGATGCACTAAAGAATGCAACATTCACCTGGCTTATTCATACAATAATTTGGGTTGGAAGGGATTTCTAAAGGTCCGCTCCATCTTCCCTGCCACGGGATTAAGATTAGGCTGCTCAGTACCCCATCCAGCCTGATCTTGAGTATTTCCTGGGAAGGGGCATCCACCAAATCTCTGGGCAATCCGGTCAAGTATTTCACCACTCTCATTGCAAAGAATTTCTTCCTTATGTCTAATCTAAACCAATCCTCTTTCAGTTTAAAACCATCACCCCTTGTCTTATCCCAACAAGCCCTTCTACAAAGTCTGTCCCCATCTTTCTTAAAGGCCCCCTTTAAACAACAAAATGTCACAGTAAGATCACCCTAGAACCTTCTCTTCTGAACAGCCCCAAGTTTTTAACTGAGCAGAAAAAATGAGACAGATCTCAGGGCAGTCCAATTAATCTCTTTCTTGTCTTATCCCAAAAAGCCCTTCTACAAAGTCTGTCCCCATCTTTCTTAAAGGCCCCCTTTAAACACCGAAATGTCACAGTAAGGTCACCCTAGAACCTTCTCTTCTCCAGGCTGAACGACCCCAAGTTTTTAACTGAGCAGAACAAACGAGACAGATCTCGGGACAGTCCAATTAATCTCTTTCTTGTCTTATCCCAAAAAGCCCTTCTAAAAAGCCTGTCCCCACCTTTCTTAAAGGCCCCCTTTAAACACCGAAATGTCACAGTAAGATCACCCTAGAACCTTCTCTTCTGAACAGCCCCAAGTTTTTAACTGAGCAGAACGAATGAGACAGATCTCAGGGCAGTCCAATTAATCTCTTTCCTCCTTACGCCTCAGTCCTTCTCCCCGTGTTCCCCCAAGCAGCAGCAAGCATTCCTTGTGCTCAGGGATGCTACCTGAGGACAAGGCCAGCTGGCTCGGGCTGAAGTGCAGGCTCAGGGGCAGCCAGCACACAAACACAGCAGCAGGCTCCTCCTGCTCCCCTCTCCTGGCCCTTACAGGGTTTCACATCCAAGGTCTCGGCTCCTCGGCCAGGTTTGGCTGCGGACGGCAAAGATCCCATTTACTTTTAGGGGGTTTATTGTTGGCACAAGCAATGCCATCCTATGGCACACTCCAGGGCTTTATAGGGAAAGGTCTGCAAGGACTTCACCACATTTCCCATATTTTGGTTGTGTCTACGCTCTCCAGTTCTGATGGGGGAACTGCTTTTATTACACAGCACAACTAACCAAAGCAAAACCAGTAATTTCCTAAAAGACCTCGGAGAGTACATCTCAGCGATGGGTTCGGGCTGTGCAGGACTGACAGCAAGGCCGAGCTCTCTCTGCTCCAGCAGCCACAGCCTGACGCACACACCAACCTGGCATTTCCTCTCCCCACCTCACCTCCCCTCCTGAAATTAAAAAGGGTTCAACCAAGGGCCAGTTATGAAACACCGCAGTGATCGATGCAATTGTTGGGCTTAGGGAAGCCTGGGCACGAGTACAAGTCTCCAAATTCATTAGGTACCAACACGATAACGTTCCAGGGTTTGCCTGAAGTTGCAGAAGCGTTTCCATGAGGGATGAATCTCCCTCCAGCCTGCAAAGCCCAGGGCAGGGGCTCAAGGGTTCCCCTTCTCCACACTGGTTTCCCCCAGATCCACCAAACCCATGCTGCCCATTCTTCCACCCAGGCTCTCTTTCAAAGACCCCAACAATTAAAGAAAAAATCCAAGCAAAGCAACTTCAGCAAAACAAACTCTTGTAGAGCCAAAGCTGGAAAGCATTACCCCGAGGTGCAAAGAGGCACACAAGGAGCAAAAGAGGAGCAAAGGATGAGCACAACAACTCATTCTCGTGCCTCTGGTATCTCCCAGAGAGGTCCATGGCCTCACTCTCCTGACACTTTCACATCCATCACCTACAAGGACAACTCTCTAAGTGCTTTCCCTGTCCAAAGGCAGAACAAGATTCCATCTTCCACTATCTGCCCAAAAGCACATGGTACAGCTCTTCTGACAACTTCAGCAGTGCTCTTCTTTTCCAAACGTTAATTTACTCCAGAAAAGAGCCTCCTACTGCCACCCCACCGTATTCCCTGCAGGGCTGTCTGTGAGATGAGACTAAATTGGAGAGGTACACGGTGTTACCACTTCCCTCTCAAAAGGAAAATTTCTGAGCTTTCTGAGCACTGAATTCAGAGGTGAAGAGCTGAAGTGCTGCAAAAGAGAAAACAGAGCTGCTTTCTCTAGACTCGAGGATACAGCCGAAGATTTCATGGCTAAGCCACTACCCTTCGAGCTGAGGTAACTGCAGTGACTCCAAGAACCACTAAGGCTCCAGAGAAGTGTCAGAGAATCACAGAATGGTTTGAGCTAAAGAAACATCCAGTTCAACCCTCTCCATGGGCAAGGACACCTTCCACCAGACCAAGATATTTATTTTTTAATTGCCAGCAGAGTCAAATTTGCTGTTATTGTTCAAGGTGCTTGGTTTTAGGGCTGGGATGAACCAGCTGATCCACCATGGGAAGCACCAGACAAGTGGGGATATTTCCTGATTTCTTACATTCTTATCATTTTTGCATTTACATTGAACAACAAACCCCTGCCATGCCATCCTCCATTATTAAATTCCTGTGGGCACCGCATCTCAGATCTAATAACCCATTTTGACTCTCTTGTTTTAAAGTTAGCAATAAGTTCTCTTGAGCCTTGCAATAGCAGAGGATTATGAATAAAAACACATTCTCTGGATACTTGGGTAACTCAATTACAATGTTCTGGTGCTGACATCTTCCAAGTAAACAGCCCTCTGCAGCACAAGCCTTATATTGAAGTGAAACACAGCTCTACAAAAGCTTCCTGCAAGTCCTACCACAGCCTTTGGCTTTTATGATTTCTCTCCAGTAAATCTCTAACATTTCTGGTGCCTTGGTATTTAATTGGAGTTCACTTTCAGACAACACCAGTTTGAAAGAGCCACTGGGAAAGCACTTTTTTATTTACAGACCCTTTAATATCGGCAGCTCTTGGGTAGTCCCTGAACACAGGCAGCTTGTACATCTGGAGAATTTCGTTACCCCACAACTTCTGATCAGAAAACATCAGGTATCTTCATTATCTTTTACTCAGGGTGTGCTCCAACAACCCAATTTCATAGAATAGTTTGGGTCAGGAAGGACTTAAAGACCATCTAGTTCCAACCCCATATTCCAACACCTTCCCCCAGACCGGGCTGCTCCAACCCCACCCAACCTGGCTTGAACACTTCCAGGGATGGGGCAGCCATAACTTCTTCAAAAACCTCAATTTTCACCATTTTTTGCTGAAGCTCTGAGGACATTTCTCACACTCATCAGCACATGCAAAGTCCTGCCTCAAAGCTGATAAAGCAAAACACGTCAGACTCCGAGCGAAAAGTTACCACAAAAATCACTTGTGCAGCTGAAAAAGCCTTTTTTAAAAAAAAACTTTCCCCATTTCCTCCCAGGAAGAATTAGCAATTATTGCAACAGACTGAGCTGCCCAGTCAGACAACTGGGCAGAAATGGGATGGATAACTGGAAAGAAATCCACTTCCCAGAAGACATGCAGGGTTTTAGCTTTGCAGCAAAGTTTTGGCCACTTCTAGCTGACTCCAGGAGTTTGTCAGTCAGTGTCCATCGCCACCATTAAATGTAAAATGAGGAGTGTTACACTTAAACTGATCCAGGGACAATTCCAGCTCGGACAAATTTATGGTCTCATCCAAGGCTCCAGCCTGGTGGAAGATGGTGCAGCTTTCCCTATCCGAGGCTCTCCCAGACCTGGTGTCCAGCGTTAAACTCAGACCTTTTCTCTTTCTTTGCTCTCTCCACCCCAATATGAATGAACATCCCAGGACAAGGAATTTGGGAGCTACACTCAGCTTCCTGAAATTAGGAGCAAGGGGAGAGCCACAATTGAAGTCCTTTAAATAGCCAATATCCAAATGATGCTGCTCCCCTTCTCCACCTGAAGTCAGCAGAAACACAGACAGACTTTGAGAAAAATCACACACGCAAGACATAATAGCCCAGGGCAAACCTGTAGAAGAGGAGGAATTTTTTAATTATGTGGAGCATTGACTGAGAGGAGCCTGAAATTGAGTTTAAAAATCTCAGTGTGCAGCAAGAGCTCAACTGGAGGAGGACGAGGAAGCCTCAAACTCCTTTGATAACACAATTGCATCCCAGCAGAATAGGACAAGAGCTTGACAGGAAGCAAATCTGATCACAGCCAAGATGATCAGCTCCAAATATGTCAATATTAGAGCTTTTCTCCCACACAGCCTCCCTTGTGCTCTTCAAACAAGAGATTCTGGGACTTTCCAGGAAGAACCAAGCAGCACAGGCTCTTGGTGGAGACATTGCCTGCAAATCATTTCAAACCACCCAAGTCAGCAACAATTAATGGACAGCAGCAAGCAAAAAGCTCTTCTGCCTCAAGTTGCCACTTCTCATTTCTATCTACACCTTCAGCAGCCGATTCCTTCCCTCAGCTCCACCAAATTCAGCTGGAAAAGCCTGATGAAAGCACAGCTCCTGCTGGCACACCTATTGGAATATGCCCCTGTGCTGCTGTTCTGGGCCATCACAATTGACAGACAGGACAAGAGCTGGAGATTGGATTTGCTTTTCTCCATGCCTAGAGAGGTGTGACGAAAGGAAAAAAAAATAAATAACCACAAGAAGTCAACGTTTCCAAACCGATCACTGCAATTCGAGGAAGTGTAAGATGAGTAAGGGATGCTTGTTCATACTTGGGCAGGAAGGTGCCTGGTAAATGGGGCTGTGGCAAGCCCAAACACACACACAGCACAGGGAAACAGCACAGACGAAACCCAAGAGGGGCAAAAAGAC
Source organism: Origma solitaria (assembly GCA_013397895.1). Taxonomy (NCBI): domain Eukaryota; kingdom Metazoa; phylum Chordata; class Aves; order Passeriformes; family Acanthizidae; genus Origma; species Origma solitaria. The sequence goes on from VZRL01001869.1 coordinate 78,797, forward strand.
CTTCTGTAAGTCATTAAATGGGGAATCTCTGCACTGGGAGCTTTTTCTTGAAGGGTTGAGTCAAGATCAACTAAAGGACCTTTCTCTGGCACAGCTTTCCAGCCTCCCCCTCGTCAGGGCAGACACAAGTCCATCCCCAGCAGAGTGTGGATGAAACTCAAGAGGGGCAAAAAGACCTTTTGTAAGTCATTAAATGGGGAATCTCTGCACTGGGAGTCTCAGGGAGCTTTTTCTCGAAGGATTGAGTCAAGATCTTTCTCTGGCACAGCTTTTCAGCCTCCTCGTCAGTGCAGACACATCCATCCCCAGCAGCGCATAGACGAAACTCAAGAGGGGCAAAAAGACCTTTCGTAAGTCATTAAATGGGGAATATCAGCACTGGGAACTTTTTCTTGAAGGGTTGAGTCAAGATCAACTAAAGGACCTTTCTCTGGCACAGCTTTCCAGCCTCTCCTTGTGAGCTCAGACACACATCCATCCCCAGCAGAGCACAGACGAAACTCAAGAGGGGCAAAAAGACCTTTTGTAAGTCATTAAATGGGCAATATCAGCACTGGGAGCTTTTTCTTGAAGGATTGAGTCAAGATCTTTCTCTGGCACAGCTCTGCAGCCTCCCCCTCATCAGGGCAGACACACATCCATCCCCAGCAGAGCCTGGGGGATAATCCCTTCCTTCCAGAGCCACATCCCTCAACTCATCCCTTCTCCATCTCCGCGCCAGGGCTGCCGGGAAGGGCTCGGCAAGGACACAGCCCAGCTCCAGACACCAGCTGTGCTCCTGTCCCTGCGGTGCCACCCATCAGAGATGTCAAAATATCCTCCCAATGCTCCCTACGGCACCAGGAGAAGAGCAGAGAATGAGCAGTGCCCCACAGTGCCAGCTCAGGTACCCAGCTTAGGCACCTTAGAGCTCCCCTCTGCCCCTCACCTTCCTCAGCTCATCCTCCTCCTCCTCCTGAGCCTGGCGAGCTCCTGAAAAACACAGCCCTTGAAGGAAAAAAGCACAGCACACCTGGAGATTTAACACAACCAGCAGAACAGGGCTGGCATCACTGGGTAATAAAATAGGGATATTTACTGCAGACTTTTACCTAAATGGGTTGATTAAAGCATCGTCTGCATGCAAATTCCTACAAGAAATCAACTTAGGAGGTCTTGAAAACAGTTTAGGAGATAGCCATGCCCCAGAAAGATTTAAATCTACTCCGAAGCTCTTCACCTCAGTAAACTTTTAGACGATGAAGTGTTGCTCAGAGCAGACATCGAGGAGGAAGGTGCTTTTAAGTAGCCCAATCTGATGGCAAATTATTGCTCAGACCTGCAGGGACACAAGCTTTGCCCTCCTGATGTATAAACACATCCTCTAGCAAACCTTACAGGAGAGAATGTTTCTGTTAAAAACATTAAATTCTTTCAAATTGCCTTTATGTTTAACACGCTCCTCTTGCCACAGAATGGCATTGCAGTGTCACTTATTCCCTTGTCACTCTACCAGAAGTATCCCCAAAGGATTTTCACCACTTTTTGTGCTTCCCACAACGGTTTCATTACCCCATTTTTAAGACTCAGAGGCCTGGATTATTCAAACTAAACATCACACCCTTTGGAAGTGTCCCATTTCTGTGATTTTTGGAGAACACAAACCGGTCCTCTCTCATTTCCAGGGCAGAAAGTTTTCCTCCATGGGCCTATCTGTGATGTCCTCCATCACAGTGGGATGGCATCCCAGTCCTGGTCCACGCAGAAAACACAACTTTATAGCTCTGAGGCTCAGCAGGCACTCAAGGATCAAATCATGGACATGGATATTCTTCTGAGGATGGAAATGGCATGAGGAGGTCTTAAGTTACGCCACAGGTCACCGTGGTAAATGAAACGGCAGAACTAATTTTCACAGTGGCTGGCTGTGAAAATAAAGCATCATATTGAGGGGATAAAGCAGGAAGCATCCTCCTGCCTGCTCACTCCCAGGCAAACACACACCCACACACAGGCTCAGGGATCAGACGTGGCTGCTCTCAAAGCCTTTTCCTCAGCGCACTGAACAATTTCCCTCCTCAGCTTCCTCCTGAGCACCCACTGCAATAAAACCAGCCCAGAAAGAGGCACTGGGTGCAGCAGTGACAGCTCCCGGGGTCCTCCCCACCCCCCAAAACACAGGGTGCTTGGATTTAGCAGGAGCTCCACGTTACCAGCTTGACTCATCACAATTTAGCCCACCCAAACAATTAATATCCGAGGCTGCCTCCCAGAGGTGAGCTGCAAGAGGAAGCACCCCTGCACATCCAGAGGCACACAGCTGCTTTCCCTACGGGATATCCACGCCTCACCCTCCAGATTTCTTGGCCAGCACTTCGCAGGTGAGCAGGACAATGTGAGCAGAGAGGGAACGACGACACTTTGGGATTTTGTTGGACTATTTGGGCTATTTCCCCCTATTTCACCCCCCCCCTTTTTTTTTTAAGGTTGAAGGGGGAGGTTTGGTTTTGTTGGACCCTCTAAAAAAGTGATTTAAAACTCGCAAGGATTTCTTGCCTAAGCGCTACGTGGAGGGGAGAGACAGCAAATACCTCCAGAGATCCCACAAGCTGGCAAAGGCCCAAGATCAGGCCAGTGGAGGCTCTTCAGTAGACTTTTCCTGAAACATTTAAATAATTTAGAAAGCATTAACTCTTACTGACAGCTTCTCAGGCAGCTCTTTCCCTTGCAGGGCCCTATCAGAAGCCTCATCACTCTTAATCCAAAAGAAAAAGAGATATTGCAATAGCCCCAAACCTTGGTCAGGGTTGAAGATGGATTTAAAAAGAGGCCTGAGGTATTTTTCTTTGCTGAAATGCCTTCCTTATACAGGCAGGTCTTCCAGAGGCCACCACCTGCCACTTCTCTGCAGTGGCACTGTGTAAAACATGCAGAAATGGTTAAGAGACAGTGTGATAACACTGCACTGACTTGGGGCTATTCAGGGAGTGGGAGCTGTTCCCTGCAGCACTTCAAATGTGTAAATATTGTAAAAATTAGGCAGCAGGGAGGAGTAAAGTGAGGGAATAAACCCTTCTTGGGGGTTTGGAAGAGATGCTGCAGCAGCAGCAGTCTCACACTGTAACATCCCTCTCTCCTCCAGGGTCATGTTTTGGAACAAAGTGAATTTCTAGAAAGTTTTTTTCCCCCCTATCTTATCACCACCAGAAATGAAAACAGCTGCTGAAAAGGCAGCAGTGGCTGAGCCAAGCTTTTACAGCAAAGTTATTCCTGCACCCCTTCCCAGCACCAGCACCCCCCAAAAGGCAGCGGGATGGACAGGGGAGCAGCTCTAACCCACACCAAACCTGAAGTGAGGCCAGACCCAAGGGCTGTGCTGGAAACAGGAGCAGAGCAGTGAACCCAGCCACCTGATCACCCAACACGTTTGCAGTTGTGCTTCTCATCAAGACTCAGAGAGAAAAACCTCCCTCTGCCACGAAAATCAAAACCAGCCCAAAGGATGCCCCAACGGCCACAGAGCTGCACTCTGCAGCCTCACCCACACCCAGAAACAGGCTCTGCCATCCCCACCGGGATACCACACATCACCCCACGCCGTTTCCCATGTTTAGGAGCCATAAAAACATCAGTGACAGCAACAACAACACAGGTTGGGGGAGAGCCAGCAGCACCAGATCCCATTTTGCTGTCCATCATCAATCCAGAATTAAAATGCCCCAGTCCAGTGATGAAATAATTGCAGAGTGACACTCCATGAGATAATGTTATTCATTAGGATGTTGTTTATGGTTCATCTACAAGGCTTCCATGGCTACAGCACCAGGGATGATGTTTGGGAGCATTTCAGACTCGCTACATACATGATTTTGTCTCCACTCAGCACTGCACTTCCCCCAAGTGAAACAGCTCTATGTGAAGCTCACTGACAGGCTCTGAGGATGTTTTGCCATTAATTAAAGAGAAAAGCCAGAACAGGGAAGCTTTTCTGTGCTCATCTCCCCATGCATACCTCGAAACTAAACCCAAACCCCGACAGGCAGCACTCTGGTTAATTTAAATGGAATTCAAAAGGCATTCTCCATCCTTAAACACAGAGACATCCAGCGCAGGCAATAGATATCATCACTAAGCAGAGCAAAGCCCATAGAAAATACATCAAGCACTGCCTTACTTTAGTGAATTAAATAATTCAAGAGCTGGCAGAGCTGCTTTTTCAGATTTCCTGACCAAATGCATCACCCAGCAACAGTAGTGCCTCAGTTTAGGGGGGTTTTTTAAGACCACAACTTACCTGCACTACTTCTTCAATAGAGAGATGCTTCTGCTCCCCTCAGGGCTGCTCCCCCCGAGCCACCAGCACTTGTCCCCAAAGGCCACTCGCTCAGGTGGCCGAGGCAGCGACGGCTCCTGCTTTTTCACTGGCTCCAATATTAATCCATCCAGAGCATCTTTGTCCCTCACTTCCAATTGGCGAGCGGCGGATGGGTGGAGTGAGAGCGCGACCCATTAGCTCCCAGATGGACACCTCCAGCCCAGCCCTGCCAACCCCACACCTGGCCAGCACCTCTGCCCATGCCACCACTGCCCCAGCCGAGGATTTGGGCTGTCTCCTCCCGCAGCCACCCAGATCCCACCAGCTCTCGGAGCTGTTCGCCTCTAAGAGCAGAAATAGAGTAGTTAAAGTGACCCAGCGCTCCGGAGCCGGAGAGTTTTGCTGGATGCTGGATGGAGAAAGCTCCTGCGCCTCCTTAAAAAAAAAAAAAAAAAACATTGGTTCCGGGCCG
>VZRL01001869.1:90129-146755 GCA_013397895.1 Origma solitaria
AGAAAAAAAAAAGAAGCTGGAGAAAGTCCCGGGTGCGGAGCGCGGCTGGAAGGGGAAGGGACAGGCGGTGTCACACCCGGCCGGGTCCTAAAGCCCGCCCGCCGCCCCAGCGGGGACAGGGACACTCTAAAGTCACTTCTTCCCCCACAGAGCCCTCCTGGGGGTCTGTAGGGGAGTCTGTAGGGTAATCTGTAGGATTTTTTATGTAATCTATCGCGTTGGAAAGGACCTTAAAGATCATCCCGTGCCACCCCCTGCCATGGGCAGGGACACCTTCCCCTAGCCAAGGTTGCTCCGAGCCCTGTCCAACCTTTCCAGGGATCCGGGGACAGCCACGGCTTCTCCAGGCAGCCTGTGCCAGGGCCTCACCACCCTCTTGCTTACCATAAAAAACTCTTCCTTTTACAAAATTATATCTATATGGACATGAATCTTTCAGGTTAAAACCATTCCTCCTTGTCCCAGCACAACAGGCCCTGCATTGAGGCTCTTCCCTTCAATGGCAAATTCAATCAATTTTCACTTTTCCAGGCCTGCAGGCTGCCGGGGAGGTGATGTTCATGACTTCAAAGCAGGGAGAAAGCACAGCACGGACAAATCTGTGCTCCCATCAGGTGTGTTCAGGGACACCATGGGGTCCCATCATCCACACTGATTTTCTCTGCCACTTCCAAATTCCTCTGAAAAAGCCCGACACAGGCACTTTTGAGTCCAAACCGACCAGCTGGGGGTAAAAATAAATTCCTTGGGGCTCAGCGCAGTGAGGGAGCTTGAGGTTCCTTACCAAACCAAGCAGCAACAACAAAGTCTGAAAAGCAGGCACAGAGTGATGGTCCCAACCTGCAGCCTTTGCTTTAGGAAAAACAGGCTCATTTCTTAAGTTCTTATACCATGAAGATTGGATTGGGACTGTTTTGTTTCTGCATTTCCTGATCTTTCTTTCCTCCAGAAGGGTCTGAGCTGATCCAGCATCAGTAAGCAATTTGGGAATTATAGAATGGCTTGGGTTGGAAGAGTCCTTAAAAACCATCGAGTCCCACCCCATACCATGGCAGGGACACCTTCCACTATCCCAGGGTGCTCAAGTCCCATCCAACCTGACCTTGGACACTTCCAGGGATCCAGGGGCAGCCACAAAATTTGGATATTTGGAAATGAGGGGTGAAGAAGGTTTAAAGGAATCTTGCAGAACATCCTGGCTTTTGATTGCTACAGATCTTGGTGTAGAGGCAGCATATGCAAGGGAAAAAAACCCAAACCACCATGGAAAGCATTAGACAGCATTTTAACTGAGGTACGAAATTCCCTGTCAAAAGTTGAAGGCTTAAGCTCTTGTTCCAATACTATTCTCATGCTAAATCCAAAATACATACAGGACTTGATCAGCTCCTGTAAAAAAAAAAATAAAAACAAACAAACCAATCAACAAAAAACAACAGAAAAAAAACCAAAACCAAAACAAACCAAAAAAAAAAACCACACCAAAAAACCCAAAAAAACCCCCAAAACAAAAACAAAAAGAAAAAAAACCAAACCCCCCAAAAACCCAAGACTCTATCCCAGTGAAAACAAGTGCACCACCCAAAAAGAGAAAAAAAAAGTGGCGGGATTTGGTTTCAATCCAGTTACGTTGTCTTGGAAGATGCATTTATTGTAGAAGTGAATCCTTGTTTGGATGGCTTAATCTGTACATGATGAATGCCACATTTAATTTCTTGCACACATTGCACACACAGCAGCTGCACCAGGTGAGTGGGAGCCCAGTGTCCCCTTTGTCACCTTGCCAGCTCCCCCTGGAAGAAGAGAACAGGAAAGACCATGGAATACATGTGACACATGTGAGACCATGCAGGGACAACTTCACGGGGCCGGGAAGTCTCTTCCAGGGGTTTTGAGATCCCTTCCAATCCTACATCCTATGGGATCTCAGTTAATGGCACAAATCTTGGCCCCATACTAACTCCCTTTTTATACACCAAACCATATTTCCCCATTGGGATAAAGTCTCATTATAGCAGTGGCTGTCCCATGCTAGAAATTTTAACCTCCCACCAGTACCATTTTGTGGAGGGTATCAGATTATGTGACACGATGCCAGGCACCAGAGGGGACATCAGATCCTCGTGTGTCTGGCGCTCTCTGGTCCATCCCGGCATCTCCAGACCTGATCTCTGCAAACATTCTCCTCTCTCCCAGCCAAGCGCGGTCACCCAGGGCCAGCTGGAGCCAAGGAGCAGCAGTCACACCCTTCCCCGAGCCCATCAGCTTCTGAGGAGCCTCATCCCAACATTCCCCTCCAGCAGGTTCTTAACTTTATGCACAAAGCCAAGCTCCCTCCCAGGCAGAAGTTCATTTTGCTCTCTCATTGACTGACTGGTTGGCATTAAGCAGCTCTTTGTAGCCCGGCTGGTTTGTGGCTGGAAACCAGCGGGAAGTGGATTTTTGCTTCACAACCAGATCGTACAGGACCTGCTCGCCTGGTCCAGCAGGATCAGCCGTGTATCCCAGCACAAGATTCTTGGGTTCCCTCCAAGCCAGGGACAGATGCCAGGTGTATTTGCTTTTTAGCAGGATGCTTTTCCAAGATTCTGGTTGATTTTTTTTTTCTTTTTTTCTGGTGGCCTCACATTGGAGGCTGCAAGAGCCTGGCCCCAGAAAGTAACACTAGGTGGACCCAAGCATTGCAGAGAAAACCCTTATCCCATCCTCACAAAGCAGCGCTGGGATTCCCAAGCTGTGACCCAGCCAAGACTTGAAACAAAAGCAAAGTTGCTTAGGGGATCCAAATTGAAAATTTAAGTACTGCCATACCTGCAGCCTGAGTTGTTTTATCCTGTTTTAATCGTGAACATCCTCAATCCCACCCTCCCTCCTGCTGCTTTGACTGCCACCCAAGGGGAACCTGAGTTCGCTTCCCAGCTCCTGTTGCACATCCTGTTCCGTGCCTTCACCTGCAGGACGCCGCAGTAAAAGGCACAGCAGGGGGAGCAGCGACCTGCAGGAGCTCCCAGGTGACTCCTGCCTTGGAGTCCTCATCATTTGGGATGGTTTTGAAGTGTTTATCCCACCCCCGTTCGTTTCAGCTGAATCCCACAAGTGCAGCTCTGCGGATCCCATTTCAAGGCTCACATTTCAGGCTGCTCTGCAGAGACCCGGGCAGGTTTGAGGCACCAGGTTTGCTCTCAAGGATCAAAGAAATTAAGTTTAGACGCCAAAGGAACCAGCGATCTGCGATTTGAGCAGGTTTTGAGACTTTGGGGTGAGTTGAGTAACTGCCACCTTCTTTTTCTTGCCTTTTCAGCCCACGAAAGCACAAATAAATATTAGGCAGAACAGCACCAGCTCACCCAGATGAAAGGGAGTATATCAAGTCCTTCTTTAGAAGTCAAATATTTTAGGGTTGCCCCCACCTGAGAAACTCATCCAAATAAGAGAGAGAAGACCACAAAATTCACAAAACAACCGAAGAAAAGGCACAGCAGTCCCGTTAGCACAAGGGGGATCAGGGGAGTTTAGGAGGCATGAGGAGCAGTCCCAGACCTGAGGCTTAAGGCACAAAGATTCTGCTGCTCCTTGCTCATGCTCCCAGCCAGGAGGTGAGAATCATCCCCCCTAAAAGAAGAAATCAGCTCTATTTGATTAAAAGGTACAGAAATACTCATTCCTTTGTCGCCCTTCTGTACAATCTTCCTTCCTAGCGAGGAAAGGAGCCGGCAAAGGCCAGAGCTAGTGCTCAACCAAGAGCTGCTGGGAAGGTCAGGCTCCTTGAGCTGCAGATTGCGCCCAGATGGTGATTTCCTCCTGGCAGTGGCAGGAGCTGGGGGAGGCAGCCAGGCTCCAGCAGGGTCTGCCAGGGCTGGAGGCAGAAACTCCCCGGCCCGAGCCATGCCAACATGCAGATCTCATTAGGGCAGGACCCTGCAGCCAACTCGTGCTTCCACCGGCAAAAACGGGGAGATGGAACCGGGGCTGGGAGCTCAGACATCACCCCTGTGCTCCCTGCACAGCCCTTGTCCTGCACACAGCCCCTGATCGTGCCCCAAAACAGGGTTCATTCACTTGGAACAAAGATCTCCACCTCCAGGAGGGGTTTTAGGGGCCCCTGCAAGCACCAAAGGGGAGCAGCCCTCACCTGGGCATCGCCTTCCCGCAAAGGAGCCACAGGAGGGAACAGCAGCTTGGAGAGGATCATGGAATCACGGAATGGTTTGGTTGGAAAGGACCGTAAAGCTCACCCAGTGCCACCCTATCCATGGGCAGGGACACCTCCCATGGATGGGGCTGCTCCAAGCCCCAATGTCCAGCCTGGCCTGGGACACTCCAGGGATCCAGGGGCAGCCACAGCTGCTCTGGCAATTCCAGCCCAGCCCCTGCCCTCCCTCCCACACAGCAATTCCTCATTCCCAACAGCCCAGCCCAAGCTCCCCTTGCCCACTGGGAAGCCATTCCCTGCCTCCTGGCCCTCCACGCCTTGTCCCCAGTCCCTCTGCAGCTCTCCTGGAGCCCTTCAGGCCCTGCCAGGGGCTCGCAGCTCTCCCTGTGTCCTTCCCTTCTCCAGGGAACATTCCCAGCTCTCCCAGCCTGGCTCCAGAGCACAGGGGCTCCAGCCCTTGGAGCATCTTCGTGGCCTCCTCTGGACTCTCTCCAGCAGCTCCAAATCCTTCTGGTGTTGGGGGAGAGAGGAGCAGTAGCACATGGACTTTGTTGCTCTTTCAGCTCCAGTCTGTCCTCAGGCTCCCGTGCAGAATCCATCGCAGGGCAAAATTTTAACCAGAGTTCGAAGCAGCAATGCTTGAGGTCAATTTTGGTATAAAGGAAAAAGTTATTTCCTAGGGAGTGTGGGATTGAAATCCATCTCCCAACCAGCAGCTTGAGCTCTGCTCTGGCCCTTCAGTGTCTGAGTGTCGGTGCAATCAGAGATCTCTCCACAGAGCTTCTCAAAGCACATCCCCATTCCGTGGCTCGGTGAGAACAGGACACAGGATCTCTGTGTCACACAGGACCTGGACCCTGCAGGAGAGCCCAGGCTCCATCTCCCTCCTGCCAGAGAAACAACAGGTCCTTATAGGACACAAAAAACCCTGGTGGAATACAGAATATCCTGAGCTGGAGGGACCCAGCAGGTCATCAAGTCCAGCTCCCAGCAATTCCCAGACACCCCAATAATCCCACCCTGTGCGTCCCTGGGAGTGCTGTCCAAACTCTCCTGGAGCTCTGGGGCTGTGCCCATTCCCTGGGGAATGTTTCAGTGCCCAACACCCTCTGGGGGAAGAATCTTTTCCTGATATCCAACCTGACCCTCCCCTGACAGCTCCAGCCCTTCCTGGGTCCTGTCACTGTCACCGAGAACAGAGATCAGAGCTGTCCCTCCACTCCAGCACGGTGACATTGCTGAGGCTCAGCCGTGACTCTGAAGCCACTGAAGAAGAGGTGACATTCAGCAGAATGAGGTTTTCCACTGCTTTGATTTCTTTGTGGGTAAAATGTTGGGAAAAGCCTCCCCTTAAATGATGTTAGAGCTACACAAAGAGTCCTGCTGCCTAATGAGTACATCTCGGGCAGAGATAAACACAATAGATTTGCACAGAGCCACGGCTGAATAGCTGACTTCAGCCTTAGTTTAGCCTCAGAGCATTAAGAGATTGTTGATTCCAGTAGAGAACACACTTGCCAGCCTCTTTTTTTTTTTTTTTTTCCTTTTTTTTTTTTTTTTTTGTGCAAGAGCACAATTTAAAGGAAAAAACCCTCAGTCACTCCAGGCACTGGCAACCCCAGCCCCTCTCGGGCAGTCAGCGGCAACTTGATGTGAATATTTTCACTGCTGCTGGTGGCAACGGGCTGGTGATAAGGAATTCAGCATGGTGTTTATTTATTTTCAGAACTCTAATGGATTTAGTAATAAATCCTGCTCCTTGCCCAAGACTCAGCTGAACATGTTGTGAAGCTCAAGGCACAGAGCAGCAGATCCAGATGATGTCATGTAGCAGCGCAAGAGAGAATTACACAACTGAAAGCAGCAGATAAAGAACAGGGACAATCAGCAGCTTCTCGAGATGTAATGGGGAATAACCTTCAATCCCAGAGCCTCTTGATTCATCCACTTAAATCACACACATCCACAGGCAGAAATATTTACCTGAAACCTTCACGGTGAGGAAGAGGAGGGCACCAGGCAGCTGTTCAGCAAAAACACATGGGGAGCAGTAGAGACAAAAACAAGCCTAAGGAAGACCATTTTCCAGGCAAAAAGTGGATTTTAACTGACTCAACAGCAGGTTCATGAGGACTTGCAGCACAGAGGAGTCGGGAGCAGCTGGAACAGCTTCCAGACAAGCTAAAACTCCCACTTTTAACACAAAAAGGGGTCAGATTCTGGGATGTGGTTGCGAAGATTCTTCACACTTGGGCATGGTGACTTTCATCTCACTGAACACATACAATTGCTGGCAGCAAACTCATAAGAACAGAAAAAAAAAAAGCCCCTCAAGTTCCACAAGCAGCTTCTAAGCCCAACAGGGTTTTCCTCACTGCTGAAGCAGATTCAGAGCTCATTGTGCTCGTTTAACTCGAGTTGAGCTGCGGGAAAAGCCTCTTGCTTCTCTCTGCTTGAAGTGCCACCCTCCCCCAGCAATGGCACAGGGGGGACACGAGTGGCAGGGACGCACAGGGCACCCCAATGATGCTCTTACAGCTTCACACCTCGAGGTTCCCCACAGCAGCCTGGGATCAGAGTGGGGTATTTGGGGAGAGGATGCAGCAGAAGAGGCATTTCAGGAAGTGTGTCAAGCACAGGTATTAAAGATCTCTGAGTGTGAGAAATGAGCCCTGGTCAGGTCCTCTTGGGAAGGATTCACCGTGTCTTTCACGGATTCACCAAGAGCCCAGAGTCCCCACAGACCCATAGCCTTGGCTCTGAGAGCCCATCCCTTCCAAACAACAGCATTTTAAAGGATTTTTTTTGCTCTGAAATGAGTAAAACAACTAACAAAAACCAATGCAACAGCACAAGCCAACAGCAAGACTGAGCTACTCTCCCCACTGCCATGTTAACCAAAACCAAGCTCTTTCAATATTAACAGCCCTGTACATGTTCTTCAAATCGATTTGGACCAGCAGCATTCTGGTCCAAATAATAAAAATTCCTTGGTGCCTTTAGGAAGCAGCTCAGTGTCTTTATAATTACATTTTTGCATTAAATGCCACACGTTATTGATGCCAGCAGGGATTTAGTGACTCCCACTGAAGAGCGACAAAGGAAAGAGTCTGAAAGCAGAGGGGTTTTTCCTCCATTTTCCATGGGAAGGAAGAAAAAATAACCAGCTGGAAAAGCCACTCCTGAGGTAGAGTATTTCCAGCCAAAAAGGACCTGCACTGATCATCTAGCCCAGCTGAGAGATTAGATCTGTTTTCTGCAACCCTTTCTAGACAGGAAAATCTGTCCCAGAGGGATCTGGAGGTCTGGAGCTTCATTTTCAAGGCAGAAAGGGAAACTTTTAAGCATTTGATACCCAGGTAAGAAACTTGAGATCACCTGCCAGCTTACAAAGAAAACCGTTCCATGAAAAAATTCCACGTAGACCAAAAGTTTTGGTCATGTTTGAAATCACCTGCCAGCTTACAAAGAAAACCGTTCCATGAAAAAATTCCAAGTAGACCAAAAGTTTTGGCCACGTTTTACTGATTTGAGGCAGAGGAACAGGAAAGGACCAGTACAAGGTAATTTTGACTCACAGGCAGGGAAGTTTTCCATCATTAAGCCAATTAAACTCCAGTCTGGTCATCAGTCCTAGGAGATTATTCTTCCTGCACAAACCAGAAAACCCCAAAGGTCACTGTGTAAAAAACAAGGTTGGTGAGTTTAACTCTTTTTTAATAGAGGAGAGTTGGAAGGAAAACAAGTGGTTCTTATCTCTGAATTCAGTGTTTCGCTCTCAATTCTGTGCCAGAATATCAAATTATTTCCTTGCCATAGGAAAAATCCCTACATGCAAAGGGATCCAAGACTCCACCACTTAATTTTGATTTCTTTTTTTGGATAGCCCATCCCTACTCCCCTTTCCTCATTCTCCACTGAGGCAGCAGAACTGCATGAAATATCTTTTAACCCTTTTAATGTTGCCTCTTGTCCCAATGAGCAGAAACAACTTTTACACACCAAAGTGGCCAAACCCAACCATTCTTTGCCACTTTGAGAGCTGCAGTTCAGAGCTGTCCACTACACCAGGCTTGTGTCTGCCAGGCTGCAGATGCCATTTCTGCAGAATTCAGCTGGAATTTACAACTCCTGCTCCCTGTCCTTCTCTTCCAGGCTGTATTTTGGGCTGTCCTGGCTGAAGGGAATGAGCCGAATTCGAAGAGCCACCTACAAAAGTGCTGGCGACTTCTCATCCACCCCGATGGTTCCTCTCACAGACAGACTGGCTCCTGGCTGGGAATCCTAAGAAAATGGGTAGAAATTACTGAAATTAAAGCAGAGAGTAACTTGAGAGTCATTTCTTTCCCTGCGGAGCTCCCACATGCCCTGCCCTTTCACCAGCCTGAAGTCCCAGGATGTGGCAAGAGATTACAGCCAAGGACAGAATAAAGCACGTCAGGAGCGCAGTTCCTTTATCACAACATTATGTCCTTCCTTTGTTCGGGATGGGCCACACCCCCAAGAGCTCAACCTGTTTGGAATATCCCCAAGGATGGGTTTGTGGAAGGAGTCTCAATGTAATTTCTGAGCTTTCAGCACCGGAATCACCAATGGAAAGGGTTTTCTGAGGAAGAGGATAAAAGCAGTTCATTCTCTTGCACTGGTTTAACACCCACCACGGAGCAGCCTCTGAATATAACATTCTTGGTAGTCCAAGGTCTTTGCTTCCTCCCCCATGAAGAAAAATATGAAAAAAATATGAAAAAGATGAGAAAAATAATGCAGAAGATTAAAAATATTATAAATATTATAAAAATAATGTATTTCCAACCCTCTGCAGACCTCCAGTGTCTGAGAAACTCCAGCAGACTGATATGAAGAGAGGCAGCGAGATTCAGCTCAGTCTGGCCTGCAATTCCTGTTCCCACAGGAGGACGTGTTTACACCCTGATAAGCCAGGCAGAAGTTTGATTTCAGAAATGTTTTAGTTCCAGAGCAAGGAATAACTCCTCTCTTCGCAGCATTTGCTTCCCCCTAGACAGCACCAGCCTCGGATCATTTTTTCTCTGAGTGCTGAGGCCTGCTGGGAAGCAGATAAGCAGCCAAAATTGGGGTCAGAGTTGATATTATTCCACCAATTAATGCATCAGAGGAGGACCCTGAAGTGATCATGTTCACTGTAACTCCACACAGTTCTGAGCTTGGAGAGGTGAGGTCCAATAATGGCTTTTCCAGAGTAACCAAAGGCTGATTTTCACCCCCTCCCAGGGACCAGACACACTGATCCACCACAGACACTTTCCAAAAACTCCTGCAGCTATCAGAGAGTCACAGGGTTTGGGTTGAAAGGGATGGTGAAGCTCATCTCACCCACCCCTGCCATGGGCAGGGACACCTCCTGCTGTCCCAGGTTCCTCCAAGTCCCATCCAACCTGGCCTGGAACTCTTGATATTTTTGTCTTTATTAGCCCTCATTAACAGCTACAACATTCTTCCCTAATAAAACATAAAAACATTTAGGTGAGAAGCTGCATTCACAGCTGCTTCACCTCCTTGTCCATGCAGATCATTTCAGACGATTTCAGAGCCCTCCTCTCCCGGCTCATGGGGGCCATGAATTCCATCCCTTCAGCTTTCTCTGCCCATCATGCTGAGGCACCCAGAGGCTGAACTGCTCCGAAACAAGGCAGCAAACAAAGGCAGCGTGTGGAAGGAGCAGATCAGGGAGGCTGCTGATGTTCTCAGTTGTTCTCAGCCTGGAGACACAAAGCAGACACTCTCAAAGCATTTCAATGGAGGGTTTGCTTGCCATTGCAAGTATTTATTGGCCATAGACTCAACACCACAGCAGTTCATTGCTTCAGGCTCCAGGACTCCCCTCCAGTTCGGCCAGGTTGTTTTCATGTTTGCCACACCTGAGCTCTCACAGTCAGAATAGTTTTGCATTCTGAAACGATGCTACAAATGCCACTAAATACCAAAAGTGGTTGTGATCATGGTGGGTGAGTGATACAATTCTCCCCAGGGCTTCTCTGACCTCCTTGGGATCCAGGCATTCAGTGCCCAACAGATTGGGATGGGGATTATTCCATCCTGATGGATTATTCCATCACTGATAAATCAAGTCCTTGTGGTAGTTTTAGGAAGAAATCCTCACTGAGGGTTTGAGCTGAGCTTTGTGGGGTTCCACCATAAGCAGCTGTCCCCACACATCACTCCCCTGGTTTCTTTTCCCCAGCAGCAGAAAGGAGAAGGGAATTCTGTCCTATCAGAGATAGACTGGTTCTGTCCCAGTACCAAAACCAATTCAGGCACAGCCTGAGGGAGTTCCACAAGTGTTTGGATGAGGCTCTCAGGAGCAGGGTGGGATTCTTGGGGTTGTCCTGTGCAGGGCCAGGAGTTGGACTTTGATGATCCTTGTGGGCCCCTTCCAACTCAGAATATCCCACAACTCAATTATTTAAATTCTACCCCAAGCAAGGTGAGATCTTACAGCTCTGGAGAAATCCAAAGTCTTATCCCTTCTTGCCCAAGGTACATCCTCCAGCTCAGGAAAGCCTGGCCCAATCTGTGTTTGATTTCAGCCCATACCCTGCTCATCCCTGCCCCGATCTGGTGTGGGTTGGGACACCAGACTGCGTCCAGCCTCACTCATTAAAAGGGTTGAAATCACTGAGTGGCAGTGTCCCCATCCCACAAAACACCCTGCAGTGCTGACAGCACCACCCTGGCTGCAATCAAGGTCATTAGCTGACTTTCTGAAACACTGAAAGGTTCACCTGGCACATTTCCCCTGTGAGAGGGTCGTGATCACCAAAGAGAAATAGAAAATAGGAGGGAAGGGTTGAGCAAGCCCTGTGAAAACCATAAGGAGCAGGACACAGACAGCTGAAGGCTCAGCCCCTGTCCTTGCAACATCCACCCAGGGTGAGTGTTTGTGGCCACAATTCCCAAACAAACATCCCATTAAGGTTTTGGTTCCGCAGAGAAAGCAAAGCCTGGAGCACTGTTGCTGTCAGCCTTTGAACTCGGTGGGAGTTTCTGGGGATGGGTATGGAGGGGGAAAAGGGCATCTCCAGGGCTTAGGAACAGCTCCTTCCACTGATCCATAAATCCTGCCCAGACCCCTGGATTTCTGGGAACCCCAGAACCCCACCAGATATCAATGAAAGAGCTTCAGCAGCTTCCCAGCCTGTGGAGAGGCTGCTCAGAGTATCCCCCAAGTCTGGGTTCCAAGGATCTTGGGAGTTGAAGGTCTCTGCAGCACATGTGCCCTTCACAGAAGGGCTCACTCATCCTCTGGGGTCATTCCAGCATCTCCCAAAACCCTGCAGCAGGGAGACCTACACCTCTGCACTGTGTCACAGGAACAGTTACCTTCTGTTAGATTTTTAAGCAGAAAATCTCCATAATACTTCTTCTTCCCCACCTTTGTCCACGCTCTTCAGTCTCCTCCCTTGTGACCCTCTGCAGGTTGGAGATTTTCACGATTCCTTTGACAGAAGCCACGATTTTTCTGGGTAAGCGAGAAGCTTCTCCCTTCACTCCCAGCAATGGAGAGAACCCTAAATCAAAGCGGGGATCAGATCACACAGAACCCTTCATATCTCCAGCAGCACAAACAGGATCAGCCGTGGCCTGGAGCAACACAACCTTCACAGGCTCTTTTAGGGAGGTTAAGCGAATTTGGCTCAATAACACAAATTTATGTCCCACTCCTGCCTGTAAATCATGCCCCAGTCACAATACTGGAGCACTGTTTAAAGAAGATGGGGTTGATTAGCACCACAAAACTCAATCGAGGTTAAATAATTATCTAGTCATTATCCCAACAGAATACTTGTGGCTAACACACACAAAAAAATTCCCAACGTTTGGTGCCTGATGAAGCAACAGCACCTCTGCTCCAAAGAGAGGTGATTTGCAGGGATTTCAACCATCTGGAAGGGTTTTTGGGGGGAAGAACAGAACAGGGAGCTCTGGGGGAAGCAGCTGAGGTGCTTGGAAGCAGGAAAAGGGTTCCCTGTCAGAGGGAGAGATAGGCAGGCATCATTCCAATGGCTGATGGGGGGTAGGATCAGGGCAGGAGAAGCAAAAATCCACTCCAGCATGTACAATTCCCAGCTTTTTCTGGCAGGACTTCCATATGCCCTGAGCAGTGCCCTCAGGGTGGCACTTCCCTTCCCGGTGGGAGATGGGAGTCCTGGGAAGGGGATGGGGACACAGCTGGGATGAGCAGGCAGCCCCCGAGATCCCAGAGACCCCAAAGCTGCCAGAATCCCTCTCTGAACAACGCCAGAGTGCTGGATGTGGTTTGTTGGCACCGCAAAAGGGGAAAGTGAACGTCCTCCACCTGCATCCCTCGGAGCTGGAAGCTCTCCAGAAGTTCAAGACAGCAATTTTGGCGTGGGTTCCAAGTGCTTTTCATCAACAGCTCCTGACCAGCCCAAACCTCTGAGCGCTGGGGATCCCATGGCCAGCTTGGGCTGCTGCCTGAGTGCCTAAGCCAGGACCGGGAAGGATGCTGCGAGCCCTGGAGCGACCAAGAGTGTCCCTAAATCCCTCCACCTCCTCCTTCAGCCACCCTGGGGTGAGCAAGAGTGTCCCCAAATCCCTCCACCTCCTTCTTCGGCCACCCTGGAGCAACCAAGAGTGTCCCCAAATCTCTCCACCTCCTCCTCTGGGCCCCCTGGACTGACCAAGAGTGTCCCCAAATCTCTCCAGCTCCTCCTTCAGCCACCCTGGACTGACCAAGAGTGTCCCCGAATCCCTCCAGCTCCTCCTCCAGCCCCCCTGGAGCTCTGCAGGCCAGAGGGACCTCAGCCCCACCCCACAGCCCCTGTCTGACCCACAGGGCACCTACCACTCTGACCCAATAGAAATGAGAAGGATCCTCATCAGCCTAATCGTGACTTTCAGAGCCAACCCCCACTGGGACAAGGCTTCCATGTCCCCCACAGGACCTCCCACCCCAAAGGGGTAGCGGAAAAGGATGAGCTGAGCGGATTTCCTGTGGCTATCCTCATCTCCAGCCTCACCACCCAAATCAGTGCTCGTCACCAGCCCTGCCCTCCCCAGCTCTCGTGGGAGAGACCAACCATGGCCGGGGACACTCCACCCCTTATCCTAATCCAGAAGGGATTTTTTTCCCTCTCCACGCAGCAGCACAAGGCTGGACTGATGCTGCAAGAGTTACACAGGGCACAGATCCCCCAGATGGATCCAGGAAAGGGCCACATCCCTGCGCAGGAAGGGATGGAAAGATCTCTGAGGGGAGCTCAGCAGCTTCCTGGCTATGGCAGCTGTTTGTGCTGGCAGCCCTGGCTGGGGACACCGCTGCACTTCATCCCAGAAATCCCAAAAATTCATATGGCAATTCCCACATCCCGGGACAACCCCAGGGCCGTGCGTGGGCAGTGGGAACGGAGCCCCAAGAGCAGATGGGAGCATCCAAAAGCACCTCATCCTTTCAGCATCTTCCGAGGAGATACCCCAGGGCTTCCCCCAGCTGCCAAGCCTCGAAGGAAAAAGGGTTGGAGGAAAGATAAAGCCAAGTTCAAGAGGGAAATAGAACAACAGGAGCAAAACTTACTTCTCTGCACCCCCAGCAACGCATCTGGATAATTCTTCCTCCTCCTCCCAATGCCCTGTAGCTCATTCCTTGCTTGGATCAACCCAACATTCCCAGTCCTATTCCTTTCCTGCCCACAGTCAGGCTGTTGTTTGGACAGGGGCTATCCCAGCCAGAAGCATCAGAGAAGGAACTTACAGCACATTCCCATTCATCTTCCTGGCTCATGGGGATGGAGGGGAAAAAAGAAAAAGAAAAAGAAAAACAAAAACAAAAAGAAAAAGAAAAAGAAGTTAAGAGCTGTGCACAAGAAATGCCGTCATTTATCACAAAGCGAGTTTGTCTGTAAGCAGATCCCAATTAAGGGTGGCAGTTTGGAGTGTCGATATTCCCAACACAAACATGTTCTGCTCACATGTAATTCCTGGAAATAATCAAGTAGCTGGCAGGGGAGCAGGTCCTCAGAGCCTGCTCTCGAGGCTTTGGGCTCAGGTGAGTCCCAGGCACAAAGTAAATGCATCTGCTGCTTTGAAACGTGGATATTACAAAATCATGGAATGGGTTGGGCTGGAGGGGACCTTAGAGACCACTCAGTGCCACCCAGGGACACCTTCCACTGTCCCAGGCTGCTCCAAGCCCTGTCCAGCCTGGCCTTGGACACTTCCAGGGATCCAGGGACAGCCACAGCTGCTCTGGGCACCTGTGCCAGGGCCTGCCCACCCTCACAGGGAAGAATTCCTTCCCAGTATCCCTTCTAACCCTGCCCTTTGCCAGACAGATTTTCTATCCATAACAGACTTTTAAGGTGCCCAATAAAAGCAGTCTGAGCAATCTTTCCCAAAGTGTTTCGTAGATCCCAAGAAATCTAAGCAGGTGTAGGCAGAAAGAAACACCCTGCAGAAAAGCCTCTGCAGCTAATTATCTTCAGTTAAAAATCACTCTCCAGCTTTCCCCCTAGTTTCTGCAGCTTTTAGCCCAAAATCCCAGCACTGAGGTGGCCTTGGAGGAGGTGTTTGGGCTTGTGGTGGGGCTGACCCTGACTGGGTGCCAAAGCAGATCTGTCACAGCAATCCCCAGCTGGACAAGGCAGAGAAAACACAACAAAAGGCTCAAGGTCGAGACCAGAGCAGCCAGAGATCCCTCACTGGTTAAATCAGGGGTAAACCAGACTCAGTTCAAGGTAGTTCATTTTATTTATTGCCAATCGAATCAGAGCAGGACAATGAGAATTGCCCCAAATCCTAAAAACACCTTCCCCCACACCTCTCCTTTCTTCCTGGGCTCGGCTGGGTCCAGCTTGGAGCCAGCTGGCCTTGGCTCCACGGGGAAAAATGTTTCACATCCTCCTGCCCACTCCATCTTGGCACACAAATCCTCCTTCCTGGGGTGGCTGACCCTGAGATGGTGACCAAGGTCCCTTCAGGAGGGAGCTGCACTTAGTGCAGTTTGCAGCAAGGTCAAATCATCCAATTCAAACATCTTGGATTTGTCAGAATGCCGTTTGCTACATCAAAGAGAGCCCCAGGGTGGGATGAGCGTTTCTCTTCGGGGAGAGGCACTCTGTGAAACCACCGAGAAAGGCACCACTGAGCCAATGGGGTTTATGGTGCTGAAGGCACTCGTTCTGCTGAGCCAGGCTGGGTTTGTGCTGCAAAATTAACTTTTCCACACAAAAAGGGAACCCCAGGAGGGGCACGGCCTCCTTGTGGGAAGCCATTTCAGAAGAAAAGGAGCCCCAGCAGGACACGGAGCCCAGCATGGCCTGCTTTGTCCTGCTCCATGGGGCTCCTGTTCCACACCTCTGGGGTGCACAGTTCTGCTTTTCCTCCTGACAGCTTTCTGGGGAGCAGAGTTCTGCTTTTCCTCCCAACAGAGTTTTCTGGGGAGCAGAGTTCTGCTTTTCCTCCCAACAGAGCTTTCTGGGGAGCAGAGTTCTGCTTTTCCTCCTGACAGCTTTCTGGGGTATAGAATTCTGCTTTTCCTCCTAACAGAGCTTTCTGGGGCGCAGAGTTCTGCTGGGCACAGAGTTCTGCTTTTTCTCCTGACAGCTTTCTGGGGAGCAGACATTGCCCACATGAGCCACTCCGAGTGCCAGAGGCGTTTCTGGAGACACAGCGTTTGTGCAGCCATGAGAGGAGCGGCCTTGGCCTCCACACAGTGCCCAGGCGAACAAAACCACCTCCAGGACAGGTAGGCAATCACTCATTTTGGAAAAGGCCTCCCAGGCCATCAAATGCAACCTTTGACCATATGGTTTTGCTCCGCTCGGTTCCCTTTGGCCTTGCCCTGACATCTTTTGTTTCACGGCAGGGCCTCCTCTGAGGTGACACCGACATGACTTAAGGCCTCACGACCTCCCCGAGCTCCTCTGAAGTGACATCCACAGGATTTAAGCCTCCTCTGAAGTGACATCCATGGGATTTAAGCCTCCTCTGAGGTGACATCCACAGGATTTAAGCCCTCACGACCTCCCCGAGCTCCTCTGAGGTGACATCCGGACAATTTAAGCCCTCACAACCCCCCTGAGCTCCTCTGAGGTGACACCCACACGATTTAAACCTCCACAACCCCCCTGAGCTCCTCTGAGGTGACACCCACACAATTTAAGGCCTCACGACCTCCCTGAGCTCCTCTGAGGTGACATCCACGCGATTTAAGCCATCACAACNAACAGAGTTTTCTGGGGAGCAGAGTTCTGCTTTCCCTCCCGACAGAGCTTTCTGGGGAGCAGAGTTCTGCTTTTCCTCCTGACAGCTTTCTGGGGTATAGAATTCTGCTTTTCCTCCTAACAGAGCTTTCTGGGGCGCAGAGTTCTGCTGGGCACAGAGTTCTGCTTTTTCTCCTGACAGCTTTCTGGGGAGCAGACATTGCCCACATGAGCCACTCCAAGTGCCAGAGGCGTTTCTGGAGACACAGCGTTTGTGCAGCCATGAGAGGAGCGGCCTTGGCCTCCACACAGTGCCCAGGCGAACAAAACCACCTCCAGGACAGGTAGGCAATCACTCATTTTGGAAAAGGCCTCCCAGGCCATCAAATGCAACCTTTGACCATATGGTTTTGCTCCGCTCGGTTCCCTTTGGCCTTGCCCTGACATCTTTTGTTTCACGGCAGGGCCTCCTCTGAGGTGACACCGACATGACTTAAGGCCTCACGACCTCCCCGAGCTCCTCTGAAGTGACATCCATGGGATTTAAGCCTCCTCTGAGGTGACATCCACAGGATTTAAGCCCTCACGACCTCCCCGAGCTCCTCTGAGGTGACATCCGGACAATTTAAGCCCTCACAACCCCCCTGAGCTCCTCTGAGGTGACACCCACATGATTTAAACCTCCACAACCCCCCTGAGCTCCTCTGAGGTGACACCCACATAATTTAAGGCCTCACGACCTCCCTGAGCTCCTCTGAGGTGACATCCACGCGATTTAAGCCATCACAACCTCCCCGGGCTCACACGTCATTGTCACATCCCCTTTGGTGCCAGCCCTACGCCACCTCAGCCTCTCGGGGCCACTTGGCCACCAAAACCCAGCCACGACTGCTGGGATGAAAGCCCTCTGGATTGGGGATGGGTAAATCAGTTTGTTTTCACACACCCCGCTTGAAAGTCTGTCAGATGTGAAATTGGACTTTGAGCCAGAAAAGGAAAGGAGTTGCCCGAGCCCAAGTTTATAAAACTCCCAGATCTGCTATAAATTTCCGAGGTGTGTCACAAGGGAGAGAATCCACAGGGATTAAAACACTCAGTGCTTCAGAAAAAGACAAATTTGTTCTCCAGCTGTAATCCCAGGGGTTAATTTTAGATTTTTAATAGGCAGAAATTGCTCACGTGGGAGCCTTCTCAGAGGGGCATTGCAGACACAGACCTGTCTTGCAATCCAGCACAGCTTTTGCAATGCTTTAAACTTAAGAAGCTTTAATTTCAAAGAGTTATTTTGCATTTCAGCCCCAAGTTCGTTTGGTTGGAAAGAAGGACCAGGGCCCAAGAAGATGGAAGTAATGGTTTAGGCCAGAACATCCAGGGACATTAATTAACTGAAAAGCCCTCCAAGAACAGAGTCCAACCATTCCCCAGCCCTGCCAAGGCCACCACTGCCCCATGTCCCCAAGTGCCACATCCACAGGGCTGTTAAATATCTCCAGGGATGGGGACTCCAGCACTGCCCTGGGCAGCTGTGCCAGGACTGGACAACTCTTCCAGACAGAAAGTTTCCCAAATATCCAATCTAAACCTCCCCTGGCACAGCTTGAGCCCATTTTCTCTCATCCTGTCACTGTTCCCTGGGAGCAGAGCCTGTCCCTGAAGTGGATCAGGCTGGTTTTGGTCAGCAGATTCTTGCTGCAAAGGCTCAGCTCCCCACAGGGAGTTTCAGACACCTGGGAGAGGTTATTTCGAGGGCTATGTAATAGAAATATGACCTCGCCCTGAGGGGATCCTTCAGTAAAATTTCATTTTAAGTGCTCAGATGACACCGGTGTGGCTGTATCAAGGTAATGCCTGGTAACATAAGCAGGTATTAAATTGTTGTGCTCATTAGTGGTCATTTAACACAAGCCATACTGACACCACTGTTCCCTAATAATTGAACCTCAGGAGCAGACTTAATTCCTGATCTTGGCAGCATTACCTCAGAAATGAGTGACCAGAGCAATGATTTTACCTTCACACTTCTAAACCCAACTTTATGGAGAGCTTGGAGAGACAGCCAGGGAGTCACAGAGCTTGTTTTAGGCAGACAGAAGAGGTGGTGGACATCAAAATTTTCATTTTAATGGAAATGCAATGGACCTGCATTTGAGTGCTCCAGGTTATCCACAGTTTGTGCAAAGTCAAGAAGATATCAGAGGCAACAAATATGTCTTTTCTTCCCATCAGCAGTGAAAGTAGACTTTTAAATAGTTCAGTCTATCGCACAGAACTATTTATTTTCTAAGCGATTTTCAGGCAAAACAGGGTGGGTGTTAACTTTTTTTAATCCCCTGCTCTGCTTTTGCTAACACTTGGATGGAGAAGACTGTTTATATATTTTTTCACAGTAAGACAGCATACACACACCAAAAAAAAAAAATCCCACCACAGATTAATTTTTTAAGCTGTCAGTGCCAGATTGGCTCTTGGTTGGACTCTGGAGGCAGCTAAAATCACATGTATATAGAATTTTTCATCTGAAGTCGTGTTGCAGATGTATTTGGAGCTGCCCTGTCCAGCCTTGTGTCAGGCAGAGCAGACCCTGTCACCTCACCCCTGAAGTGACTCTGCAGGAGGAGCTGCTGGGTGACCTGCACGAGGTTGTTCCTTCTCACACAGTGGAGGTAAAAAGCAAAATTTCTGGGCTTTATTCACTCAAGAAGCTTCCAAAATCCCCCAAAACCCCTCAGAAGTGAAAAGCAAGGCCAAACTCACAGCGCTGCTCTCCAGGACGCCTTTTCCAAGATTCCCCTGAGTTTTTTCACACCAACCTTCTGACTACAACCAAAAGCTGCAATAAAATAGGAATGCAGCAGCCAAAGGCCCTGGGAGGGTCACAGGGGTTGTGCAGGCAGAGCTGTGTTCCTACAGCGAACATTTAAGCCCAGAACCCATGAAATCAGCACCAGCCCCACCCCACATCTGCCCACAGCCACCGAAGCCGCTCTCCAAATTCACATTTCATGCTGCAAGTGGTGGCCGAGCACTCCTCCAAGCAAACAAACTCCCATTCTCCTCCAAGACACACAACTCTCGTGCCTCCCCGGATGCAGATTTAAATATCAAGCTGGCCTGTCCCTTCAGACTCCTCCAAAAACATGTCACTGGCACATTCCCTCATCTGTAGGGCTGGAGAGACCGAGCCACCCTGGCGTGCTCGTGACACCTGAACGCTCTCCAGTTCGTTTCTATCTGCATGTGAACTCGGAATCAGGGTCAGGCCTGCGCTCACAGACCTTTTCTCCTCCCAGAATCTCTGCTCTCCAGGCAGTGCCGGCATCACACTTTCCCCATCCCTGACAGGAGGCAGAGCTCCAGCATCAACACATCAGGGGCCACCAGAGTGCTTGTGGGGTATGGGGTGACAACCACAGTGCTGGCTCCAGGGAGAGCTCAGTGCAGCCTTCCAGGGCCTGAAGGGGCTCCAAGAGAGCTGGAGAGGGACTGGAGACAAGGAGGACACTGAAAGAGTGCAGGTTTAGATGGGATATTAGGAAGAAAATTCTTCCCTGTGAGGGTGTGATGCCCTGGCACAGGTGCCCAGAGAAGCTGTGGCTGCCCCTGGATCCCTGGCAGTGTCCAAGGCCAGGCTGGACGAGGCTTGGAGCAGCCTGGGATAGTGGAAGATGTCCCCAGGTGGAACTGGATGATCTTTGAGGTCCTTCCCAACCCAAACCATTCCGTGATTCTGTGATACGATTGAGGCATTTGGTTTCTTGCTGCTCTGTGCACAGACTGATTGATTTGCAGAGCTCTCACCTATTGCCTTGTGAAGGTAAAAGCAAAGCTGCTCTTCTTTCTAAGCAATCAGCTTTTCCTAAAATCCTCAGCTTCCAACTGCTTTGTTTTTGGGGCCAAGTATTCCTGACAAACACCAGCCCAGCTCCTAAAGCAGCTGGTTTACATCAGGATCATCACAATTAACCAACCTCTCAGGTGAGGTGCTGTATAGCAAGAGGAAGACACCATAGAGAGATGTCTGTAAATATATATTTTTTTTAAATCTAGATAAATAAACAATCCACCCCTACAAGGTGGAAACTGGAGAGGGCAAAAGGATCTCTTAGACAGGGAGCAAAATATTGGAAAATCAAAGCACCCTGGAAGAGCTGACCAGGAGGGTTGGGAGGCATTTGGTGATAAAGAGTGCTCCAGGTTAGATCAAGTCACGCCAAGCCTGGGCTGACAGTCAGCTCCACACTTCAGACACAGATTTTTAGCTCTGCAGGGAAGTGACAACTTACTGATGCATCTGACAGCGTGAAAAGAGCTGAAATCCTACTTCCAGCTGATAGCAACTGGAGAAAAAAGCAGAGGGAGTCACAGGGCTGAAGGACCTCCACAAAAATCAGCTGCGGGACTGAGGAGCACTTGGGAGGAGTGAAGCATCAACAGAAGGAGTTAATGATGGGTCTGGGTCTCAGCTTGCTTGAGCAGCTGAAAAATCCAATATTTTCAAAGAGGGAAGGGGTTAACCAAGCTAACAAAAGATGAGTATCAGCTGAGGAAAGGGGGTAAAGTCTTGGCAATGAGGACAAAACAAGCA
Source organism: Origma solitaria (assembly GCA_013397895.1). Lineage (NCBI taxonomy): Eukaryota > Metazoa > Chordata > Aves > Passeriformes > Acanthizidae > Origma > Origma solitaria. Next base: position 111,068 of record VZRL01001869.1, read on the forward strand.
CAAGATGTGCAATCACAACTCAACCTTTCCTTCCTTTAGGAGAAAGGAGCTGTCACCTACAAATACACATTGCTGAGGATGGAATTTAAGGAAATTTGTTCTTCCCCTCTACCAAAGCATGTTTGCTTAAAAAAAACCAAAACAAACACCCTTTTTCCTTATTTAAAACCAACCTGAGCAGGACTGATACCACCCTCACAGAACTTGTCTCTACCTTGGTATTTTGCTAACTCTGGCTCCAAACTCTAATCTGCTGGGAGAAGGATCCACACACATCCCTTCCCTGCAGAACATCTCAGCCTCTGGTACACCCTGTACTATTTAATATACCCACGGAGATGAGTGAGGCAAAAGCTCCAGCTGAAAATTACTCAAGGAACAGTGGTGTTAATAGAAACCTGCCCGGGGGAATTAGTGCTCATCATCCCAACCTTGCTGTGCCTGCCTGGATTGGTCTCCTTCCTCGATATCTGTGTCACATTTGGACTACAAAATTCCCTGCCAGACCCCCCATCTTGTGCTATTTTAGGGAATAAATGACTCAAATACCAAAAAGCATCACATTCATTTTCTGCCAGTAGCCAGAAGTCTTATTTCCTCATAGTTACAGCAGCATTTAATGCACACTTTGTGCTTTTTGAGATAGAAAATGTTATTTAAGTGTCGTCATAAAGTACTCTAGGAAAAAGAAAATTAAAAAACAAACAGCAAAGATAATTCAACAGGGAAAATAATTCAAGTTTCTCGTAAAGGAAGGGTCTCATTTCTAAATGCCTTTCCAGCAGAGGTACCTTCTCTGGGCTGTTTTCATCCCCTGATCATCAAGATGGGAGTCACACATACATTTAAATAAGATATGATGGAGAGCAGCATTTGGCTTGTCAGAGCTCTTCAGTGAGCCTAGGAGATCTTCATTACCAGAAACAAACAAAAAAAACCCCTTAAATTGTCAGAAACAAGTATTTAATGCTTCAGAGTTCCCCTCATTCAGGTACACTGATTCTCTGCTCTGCATGTACAAAATGATTACATAAAAATCAGCAACTGAATTCTGTTGTTGCTGATAGAAATTGAATGCTCCAAATCTCTCTGAAATCTGTGATTTAAAGGTAATTATTGCACTGTCTGGTCAGCTGAAATCCTGGCCAGTTTTTAGGCACTGAAGAGCATTTTCGGTAGACTCCTCCATATGGAGTCTGAAAGGGAAATACTCAGCTCTTCCAGCACAGAAGTTGAAGCCTTTCTAGGTTTTTAGTGGTAGCAGCACAAACAAACCTGGAAAACCAACCAGCGTCAAGAGTACAGGATGTCCTGTCGGTCTTTGAAAGTCAGAGGAGATTAAAAAAAAAAAATTAGAAATAAATCTGACTAACCCTGGCCAGCTATCACCAGTCTCTAATGAGAAATGGAAATACTGTGGCTTTGAGGAAATACCATTTTCTTATCTTTTGTCCTGCTGGCTCCTCCATCCCAACTAACAGCAGCCCCTTGAGAGATCGTCATGATAAAATCCAAATCAAAGAGTGCATTTTTTTTTTAGAAACTCCAGTCCCGAAGGTGTGAGGGATGCCTGGAGCAGCCATGACATGGATGTGCCCATTCCTGCCCTTTCTTGGTGCCTTTCCAAACTCACCCTGGAAGCCCTGCAGAGCAAATCTCATTCAGCAGGGAATTAGGGAAAAACAAAACTTGGGATTTCGGGAGGACCAAAAGGGTGGAAGTGGCTGCCCCAGCCTGAACCTGTGTCACACCTGAGCCAGCCACGGGCCCCTCCAGCTGCAGGGCTATTTTGTGAGAGTGACTGAGCAGAACTGGCTATTTTTCTTATTAATGCCATTTCTGGTTACCATGGAGCTCTGCTGGGAGTTCAGAGCTGCTCGCCCACGCCAGGCTCTGAGGAACATTCTTACAAGCAAGACCCTTCAAGGACTTTTCAGGAAGATAATTAAGCCCACCCAAAATGCTGAGAGCAATTTAAAGTTCCCAGCAATCTGCGTAGCTTGAATTTGAAGTGACCATTGGTGGGGTGGAGAGAGGGGGAGGAAGCTGGTGGTCAGCTGGGTTCATCTCAAACTGACCAAGGCCAAATATTAAATACTTTTAAGGCTCAGAGAAGCTCGGACAGCAGAGGAAGGCAAAATGTGTAGTGTGTCCTGTGCAGGACCAGGAGTGGGATTGGATGATCCTCGTGGGACCCTTCCAGCTCAGAATATTCAGTGATTCTGTGATCAGCCAGCATGATTCAGGAAAAGTTGTCCAGAGGTGCTGTTCGGAAAGGATTATTCACAGGGCAGCACCTCCAGTGAGAAAAAGGGAGGGCAGAAACCCCGGCAGAGAAGAGAACCTGGGTAGAGGTTTCTCATAGTCCAGTATGAGAGATGTGGCATTAAAAAAGCAGCAAAGGAAGAAGAAGAACCCATGGGTGAGCATCAAAATGATTATTTCTTCATTCTTTCCCATCCAGGATGAAGGACTTATTCAGAAAGGATTATTCACAGGGCAGCACCTCCCAGTGAGGAAAAAGGAGGGCAGAAACTCTGGCAGGGAAGAGAACCTGGGTAGAGGTTCTTCATACTTCAGTATGAGAGATGCAGTATTAAAAAGGCAGCAAAGGAAGAAGAGGAACCCACAGCTGAGCATCAAAATGATTATTTCTTCATTCTTTCCCATCCAGGATGAAGGACAGCAAGGACCCTCCAGTGCCTGTGGGGCGTTTGGGCTGCAGAAACCACAGATGTGCGACAGCTCTTCCGAACCCATTAAAAAAAATGTGTCACAGAGAGGTTTGGGTTGGAAGAGACCTTAAAGACAATTTAGTTCCAACCCTCGGACATGGGCAGGGACGCCTCCCACCAGCCCAGGTTACCCCACGCAGCCTGGCCTTGAGCACTTCCAGGGGTGGGGAGTCCACAACCTGTTGGGGCAACCTGTGCCAGTGCCCTGTAGCAAAGAATTTCTCCTAATATCTAAAATATCTAACCTAAACCTACTCTCCTTCCATTAAGGCCATTACCCCTTATCCTGTGCAAAGTCCCTCCCCAGCTCTCTTGGAGCCCCTTTAGGTGCTTGGAGGCTGCAAATACCTGATGGAACACTTCAAAAACTATCAAAATCCACCATGAAGCCTCAAGCAACAGACCATAACCTGAGCAGCCAGGCAGAAAAAAAAAATTCCCATAACACTCAGCATCTCTTTTTCTACCCCCAGGTCCCAAAGCTGGGAGAACACAGCCTACTCCCAGCAGGTTAATTCACACACAGGCACTGGAGCTGGCTGTCCCGGAGCTCACACACCCCTGTCAGACTGGAAGATCACCACTAACCTCTCACAGGAAACATCTCCATGGCAAGGCACTCGTGGAGTGGGTCAGAGGGACACTCTGAGGCTGCTGGTGACAGAGAGGCCAAGGAGCAAGTCTGGAGGGCCCAAAAAACCTCATTCAAAACTCTGAGCTCGGCCAACTCCAGCCTTCCATTTAGAGAACCACCGGATCGACACCAGCCTGATTCCTTACGATACAGACAGTAGGAGATGAAGTCTTTAAAAAGCTGTTGAATCACACCCATTCTTAAAAATAAATCAACTATTAAGAGGCACACTGCTTTAGAGATACGTATTCCTCATTGTCCTAATTAGGGAGTTGGCTGAAGGCAGCCCTTTGGAGGCTGAGCCGGGGCTGCTGTCATGCAGTTTCAGCAGGGTGGCGTGGCAGAGGAAGTTCTCCAGCAGACAATGTTCTCTCAGGGGCTGATTGTGTATCTGAGGCAGGGCCACATGGCCCGTGACCCCTGAAACGCACCCGTTACAGAAAGCAAGCACACAATCGCTTCCATTCGTCCTTTGTGCTGTTGTGGTGGAGTCAAGAATAACTGGGATGTTTAAACAGGAATGATGTGGGGTCTGGGGAGGGCTGGAGTGTGGCGAGCCTGAATTCAATCCTTCACATCCTCAGCAGGATTTGAATTATTTTTTAAGGTTATTTTTTTAAGAGATAACGTTCCTTCCAAGTCTGCACCTTCAGACAGGGTTATCGAGGCTGCCTGACTCTTCCCAGTTCTGTTTTCAGTTGGTTATAAATTCATCAAGCCCTTGCTGTTCAGGGTAGGAGCTTGCATGCTAGGCTGGGTCTGCCTGGGGCACAGTTCTCTTGGAACATGTGAATCCAACTGCTTCTCAGAAAGCAGCATGGGAATAAACACATTGTTTTGTTCAATTTCTGGTGGCTTTTTTTTTTTTCTTAAAGCCTCAGACCCATGATTTAGAGCGAGGACTTTAATGAACGAGGAACAAGCTTTTTGTGTCAAGTTTCATTTTTGTCATCGCCAAAAATCCAGGCAAATTATAAGCCTTTTGAGAGGAGGAGAAAAAGCAACTGAATTGCATATGCTCAACAGCCCTTCGAGTTCAGGATTTAAGACTCAAGGGTTTTGGCTTTGCTGGGGAAAATTGGAAGCAGGTATGGGGCAAGCAGGAGGTAATGAGCAGGAGGCAGTGAAAAAAATCGAGGAAATGTGCAACAGCAGGAGATACACAGGAAAATTGGTTATTGAAGGAGAATCAAAACCAGAGTTTGAAGCCAGTAGGGCCAGAGCAGCAACTTGGGAAGACAGAGTTGCCCAAAGCCACAACATCAAGACAAAGGTGCCAAGAAGTCCTCTACTGGTTCCACCAAAGAGCACAGAATCATGGTGTGGATTGGGCTGCAAAAGACCTTAAAGATCATCTATTCCCAACACCCTGCTCAGGCAGGGACACATTCCCCTGGACCAGGCTCCTCAAGCCCCATCCCACATTCCTTTCTGTAGGATGTGTGGATCCTCATTTCACCCATTCTCTCAAGAGTTGTTTGCTCTTTTGTGTGTCTCGCTCGGCTCTGGAAAAGCCCTTTGCTGCCAGAAGCTGTTTTGGGGAGCAGGATCTGCCCAGCAGCCCTGGAAACACAGTCCTGACACCAGAGGCACAGAGAAGCACTTTCGCAGTAGCAGGCGGGAATTAACATCGCAAGTTTTTCTGATTTGGGGAGTGAAAGAGCGCCAGGCAGTGTTTAATTATTGCACCATAAAACATACAGCTTTAGTTCCATTATTCTGGGCCTCCCAGCGCTGCTTTGGTGGCCTTCAACCATCTGGCACCACGTTGGGTGTTGGGCCTTGTGCTCAAGGGAAAGGTGATGCCTTCATTATTTCTAGTTTTTTACTCTTCATGTATCTGTAACTTGCTGTAGTTCTGTGCTTCTTACAAAGTGCTAAAATCCTCTGTTCCAGCACCTTTGGCCAAACAAAGCTCTCTGAGTAAGATTCAAGGACAGATTCATTGCCTTAGGGCTGAAAATATATAAACAACTGTGGTATGGGGGGAGCAGGGCTGGGGTGGTGAACATCATCACCTGAGGTGCGATTGGAGAATTAAGGCCAATGTGCTAATGGGACAGAGCTTATCAAAGGTGAAGGGCTTGTGGCCCAGAGTCTATTTTGGGTGTCGTCCCTGAGGGGGGCTTTGCTTGCCAGAATGTACCTTGAAGGCCTTGAATAAATTTGTCCACGTTTTATAATCCTAATTTGTTTTGGCCTCTGTTTCAGGTAGTCTGCTTCTAGGCATCAAAGAGATCCAAAACAGTGGCATTTGGGAAGTCCTGCCCAGCATATGTCTAACCTTGGATCTGAGGATTATCCACTTTTCCTTTGTGCTTTGGGACAGCGATGGAAAAGCATAGGGTATGGTCAGCAGCAAATGGTTCCACCACCACAGGTATAAATTGCTCCAGAGATTTCCTGCTGGGGAAAGCGAGCTGTTGGTGTGGGTCCAGAGGAGGCCACCAAGTTGATTTGAGGGTGAGGGAAGGCTAAGGGAATTGGGATTGTCCAGCCTGGGGAAAAGAAGGCTCCAGGGTGACCAAATTGATGCCTTCCAGGAGAGAGACCATTTCCAAGGGATGGAGGGACAGGACAAGGGGGAATGGCTTCCCACTGCCAGAGGGCAGAGTTAGATGGGATTTTGGGAAGGAATTCCTCCCTGTGAGGGTGAGGCAGCCCTGGCACAGAGAAGCCCCATCCCTGGAAGTGTCCCAGGCCAGGTTGGATGGGACTTGGAGCAACCTGGGATAGTGGAAGGTGTCCCTGAAGGTGAAATGAGATGATCTTTAAGGTCCCTTTCCAACCCAAACCATGCCACAATTCCACCATTTCCAGCTCAAGCAAGGGCGTCTGCACAGTACTAAGAGACTTAAATCAGCTGTACACCAGCAGGGGCTGAAAAGGTTATAAATACAATACCCAGTTAAAAGCCTGCCTGTTTGATGTCAGAATCTTCAGATGGAGGAAGCACCTCCAGCCCTAAGCTTACATCAATGGCACAAGTTTCAAGCAGTTCTTCACTTGTGGGGTAGAGGCTGTAGGAGAAGTCAGAACTCTGATCTCATCATCTTCTTTCACAGGAGCTTCAAACAGAATCTGGTAACACTCAGCTCATTTCATGCTTCAAATGAGCCTCTGCTAATGCAGCTGCAGGGGCTGGATTGCAGTATTTGAGAGCTTCACCACTTGCTCAAGGGTTCCTGCTTCTAATCAGGGGCAGAGCAGAGCTCTAAAGCCCAAAATCTCCTCGGGACCAAGCCTTACACATCACCTCTTTTCCTTCAGTTTATTCACTCTCACTTTGAGCTGAAAACAAAAGACTTTTGTCAAGTGTTTTGAGGTTTGTTAGAACTGTAAGCAACTAGAAGTGCACATTATGGAAAACTTAACTTCCGATCTGACCCCAGGAGCCTTTCCTTGCCCTTTTGTCAGCCCACACTCTTAAGAAGGTCAATTTTATATGCTTTTGTCTTGTTTTTCTAGCCCCTGCCAGCTTTCCATACACACCAAGTTTTTCATACCTTGTTCAGGGTACAATAAAAGCATATGAGAGCATCTAAAAATGAAGCAGAAATGGATCTATTACACTGCTTTATTCAATTAATGGCTGCAGAAAGGTAATAAAGCCTGAACAGGAGCAGACAGACCAGGAGTCTACCCCTAAAAGTTACCCCTCACAGTTCAGTTTCACATTCGCAATTCCACAGCACTTGGTGTCTGTTTACTGAGACAAAAAAGAAAAAAGAAACAAAAAAAAAAAACAAACAAAAAAAAAAACTAAAAAACCCCAAAGGAAAGGATTGTTTACAATAGGATTGGTTTCATAAATACAATTTTTTCAGATCCCCAGCCTGGATAGAATCCTCATTAGCAATTCCACAGTCCTGCTGTGCTTAAGACAGCTGTACTTTCAGTGCAAGGCAGGTTGAACAGCCTTTCTCCCAGTCACTGTCATGCCAAGTGCTTGTTAGTGGTCTCAGCTCTGTCCCAAATACGTCAAACAACTTCCACTCACTCTGCCTCATCATCCTTACAACAACTGCTGGGCACAGCAAATCCCTTTAAAAACAGCTCTTGTAGGTTTAAAGGTAACAACAAGAGCGGCAGAAAGGTGAAAAGGACACGCTCTGAGGCTGATGATAACAAGCCAGGGAATGTGTCTCATCCAGTTAGGGTGATCCCTGGGCTTTCCAGCCAAAAACAAGTTGAGGAACAAGTCAACACCAACACTGGGGGAGGTTCAACCCTTGGCTCAGCCACTCATTGTCCCTGGATTTACACTTGTCTCTGTCTTGAGCTCTCTGGTCTCAGCTCTTACACAACTCGGATGCATCCTGGTTTCCCGAAGCAAGAGAGATGTGGCTGTGTGTCCATCCAAACTTCCTTTTTCCCTCTAACCCAGTGTCCTTAAACACATTTACACAACTGATTTGCATGCTCCAAGGGCAGAAAGAACGAGATTTTTTAGGGGATTGCATTCCCATCTCACATCAGCTATGCCACACTGTGGACCAGTTTTGCTCTTCTGTCATAGAATCCCAGACCGGTTTGGGTTGGAAAGGACCTTAAAGTCCATCTCATTCTACCCCCTGCCATGGGCAGGGACACCTCCCACTGTCCCAGGTGTCCAAACTGGCCTTGGTCACTGCCAGGGACCCAGGGGCAGCCACAGCTGCTCTGGGCACCTGTGCCAGGGCCTCCCCACCCTCACAGGGAAGAATTTTCTTCCTCTCATCTCATCTAATGCTACTCTCAGCTTGAACCCGTTGCCCCTTGTCCTGTCACTTCTGTCATGTGCCATCATTCATCAGGAAATGCTCCAGCCAAAGGATAAAGGTTCAAGTGTACAGAACTAAGGAGTTTGTCAGAGTAGAAATTTGATACAACCACACTTCTTCCAGCAAACATTATCTAACACCACCGCAGTGCTCCGAATGCAGAAAAGGGAAACTTCCAACCCTCCCCAGTTCCAAGGAACTGGGAAAGGGAGATTAATTAGAAGTGGCTTCATAATCCAAGTTGGACAGTCTGGTATTTGAGACTGGTATTGGATAAACAAGTATTTTCCTGAGGAGAAAGCTTGTAGACTCCCAATTCCTGCAAGACACAGGTTGGACAGGGCTTGGAGCAACCTAGGGCAGGGGAAGGTGTCCCTGCCCATGACAGGGGCTGGAACTCAGCCTTTAAGGTCTCTTGCAACCAAACCATTTCATGATTCTATGACTTAAATTTTCTCTGGATTCCAAATCACAGGTGGATTCCTCAGCAGAATACAAGGAAACTCCTTTAATAGGAATGCTGGTTAGCAATTCCCCTTTCCTTTTAGCCTTGTGCAAGGCTTTGAGATCACCTGTCAGCTCTGGCTGCACTGAGCTGCTGGAGGAAGCACTCACATGGCACCATTACATAAAACCCACCTTCCTCCAGAGGGAAAAGCAGCTGGGAGCACCTCCTCCATCCTTATTATCCCACTTCAAACACCCAGTGCAGAGAGCACGGGAGATCTCGACAAGATCTGGGTGCACACAGTGCTGGGGGCTCCGTCAGCTTTGATTCTCCCAGGCCCACACAAATCCAGGGGAACATTTCTGAGGATGAAGCACCTCGTTCAGTCACAACAGCAGCCTGGGAAGGCTTTGACATTTGTTTTGATTTCAGTTCCAAGTGAAAGGCATCCCCAGGCTGAGCAGGCTGTCAGCCCCGAGCCTGCAGTGCACACAGAGCATCCCTGTGCTGGCTCGTTATTAAAAACTCATTCCTTAATTCCCTTCTCCTGGGAGAGAGGGCTGATGCCAGGGGAATGATGGGGCCTGAACGGCCAAACCCTCCTGTTCAAGGGAAGAATGGTTCATCTGAAGGGATCTATAACAGCAAGAACACAGGAATTCAGAGTTAACACCCCAACAGTCTCCAGCATCAGTCCAGGGATCATTTTGCACAAGCAGACATGAAAAGATATCCATTTCCAGCATGTCTGTGTGCAGGTTCTGACTGTTCAAATTCCAACCCAAGACTTCACTTCAAATCCATATCACCATCAACACCAGCAGACACAGATGTGTTGTAATGGTGGGACTGGAGCAGCAGCCAAGGGAAACTGCAGCTGAGCCCATGGTCCACAATGGGCAGAAAAAGGAAGTTTTGGGACTATAGCAGTACAGACAGACACTGGGAACAGCTCTGCAACACTAAAGAGTAAAACCCAGCACTCACGTCTTTAGCTGATTTAGCCAGGTGATTCAGCCACCTAGCTTGGTAAAAAAACTAACCCAAAACAGTTCTGAGGACAGTTTGAGCAGACACAGAGCCTTGTCCGGCTATTCTCATCTATGATATGTCTGAGCAGACACAGAGCCTTGTCCAGCTGTTCTGACCTAGGATATATTTGAGCAGACACAGAGCCTTGTCCAGCTGTTCTCAACTAGGATATGTTCCTCGGCGTGCAAGAAACCACCCCAGACAGACTCACTTTGGACCACCACTGAAAACAGACAAATATATCCATTTGGGAGGCAAATATATCCATTTGGGAGACAAATACATCCATGCCTGCTCCCATCAGAGCAGAGCTGGACCTGGAGCACGGATACTTGTTTGACTTCCTAACAAAAAATAGGCACAAGCAAACCTTAACAGGAAAGGGTTCAAACATCTTGTTAGGACTAGAACAAGCTTTTGCATAACACTGTTGAAATCCTAATGAGACATCAGATACAGACACTTCTTGAAATCAGTGTCTGTCATGCTAAAGTCACCACCAGATTAGGAAACAAGGGAGGACCGGGGCAGATTTGCCACATTAACAAGCCTGACCACATCCAAAGGAATTCAGGAAATAACCCCAGGAGTCTTCTGGTCTCACTGTCTGTGCAGGTGAACACCTCCAGCTCCAAAGCCAGCAGGGTAATTGCCTGGAGAAACTCATTGTTTTAGTCCTAAAGCAGCAGCTGGTGCATAAAAGTTTTAAGCCTTTCAATTATGAGTAATCTGAGAGCTCATACCAGGCTCCAGGCTGTTTGCTCTAGACTTAAACCTTCTGTTTATCACCTTGAAGCAAGACAAGAACGAGCCTGAGCATCAGCTCACCTCCCGCACAAGCAAGTGCGTCATCTCTCCTCCAGGAGCAGAGGAGGGAGAGAGTTATTTGGGGAAATGCCAATATTTAAACCTTTTGAAAGAATGTTCTGAGATGTGGGATGGTTATTGTTGTTCTTGAAGTACCTCGGAGGAGGCCATCAGACACTTTTGATCCAGCGAGTTGCAGGGAAGAAGACAAAGCTGTGCGTTTGCTCATCATGGGTCCTTTCAGTCATGGAATCGGTTGGGGAGAAAGGATCTTAAATCCCATCCCAACCCCGGCTATGGGCAGGGACACCTTCACTGTCTCAGGCTGCGCCAAGCCCTGTCCAGCCTGGCCTTGGACACTGCCAGGGATCCAGGGGCAGCCACAGCTTCTCTGGGCACCTGTGCCAGGGCCTGCCCACCCTCACAGGGAAGAATTTTCTTCCTCTTATCTCATCTAAACCCACTCTGAGTTTGAACCCATTCCCTTTTGTCAGGGAACAATTCCTCCCCAATATCCCATCCAGCCCTGCCCTCTGGCACTGGGAAGCCATTCCCCCTTGTCCCAACCCCTTAAGACAAGGCCCAGTAGAATCACAACCATTCCCTTGCATGATATTTATAATTTATTATTTCATAGCAATATTTAAGCTCTTTCAGGACTGATCCTGTGCTATTTTTGGGTTCTGCTTTATCTAGAGCAGGAGGAACTTTTGAAGAGAGAAACTGCACTCTCCTCATCAGCACTGCAAGGTTTTTAATCTGAAAGCAAGCAGCTCTAACAGGTGTTAGAAGTGAAAAATGAAAATGCCAACTCCATCATCATGTGGGGTTTTTTCTTTCTCACTTTCTTTCTGACCATGTCAAGGCACTGGATTAGGGTTCCAGTGAGGTGGGAGAATCTCCCACCCTTCACTCTTAGGAACCTGACCTCGCTTTAAAAACCACCTTGGAGCAGAACCAGAGCCCTCCAGACCTCCCTTGCACTGTAATTTATTCCCCAATTCACATTTAAATGCTTACTAATGGGAGATTTCAATCTCCTTGCCCAAGGAATTAAAGGCACTTTCCCCTCCGTGTAACAGCAGCCACACAGGTAAAGCACAGCTCCACTCCAGACTCCTCCGTCCTGCACAAATTAGGAATAATCACATTGTAAGAAATGCTGCCCATTTCTGCCATTGTTGCTGCTGAAAGCACCAGTGACTCATGGCTCGGAGTGGGCCCAAACAACAGGTCCTGGACCTGAAAAAAACCTTAAAAACAGGCCTGAAAATTCACCTGGAGTAACCCCAAGGCAGGTACTTCTGGGTAGGAATGGGCTAAAGTCATGCTGTTGCTGTGGTTTGATCTTTCAAGATGGCCAAGGCAAAGATCTCAAAGATTTCTTCCCATTTCTGCTCCCAAAACTTCCATTAACATGCCACTCCCAGCTGGTCCCACAGGCAAAACAGATCTATAGAAATATATATTCCCTGTCAGCCTTTTAGCATAAGATAAAACAGAGGGTTTTGGCACGGCTTTGGTAGAAGATTTTATTTATATATATATAAAATACAAAAAAATATAAACTTTTTAGATATATATAAAATTTTCTACCCAAGGCCTGCCAAGCCCCTCTGTTTTATCTCACTTATGTCTTCTAGCCTCTCTGTGTGGAGGACCACAGACAATTCCAGCACACACACACCTTCCATAGCAGATTCCCTGCTTCCAAAATCTCACATTTGGAGCAAGTGGCATTTCTGACAGCTGCAGATCACAAGCTTTCCTTTCAGATTTTGTTTCTCAGTGCTGTCAAATCAAAGGAAATGCTGCCTTGCCTGCCAGGAGATAGAGATCAGAGGCAACAACACAAAATCTGCCAGGAGAGCTGTGAAAAAAATCCAGTCCATTTGCAGAGAACATGGCAAAGTTATGAAGTAGTTTCTTAGTATTTGGGGCTTGGGTTTGTGGTTTGAGTTGTGGGTTTTGTTTGGTTTGGGGTTTTTTGTTTTAGTTGGTTTGGTTTGGATTAGGTTTTTTCACTCCAGGATGCAAATTCTGTTTACAAGAGGCGTTGCAAGGCAGAAGATTCCAAGAAATCCTTGTTAATCTGGCAAAGCATAGAGTCCTCAGAGAATCAATTGTTTGGGTTGGAAGGGACCTTAAATCTCGTCCCATTCCACCCCTCTGCCATGGAGGGACACCTCCCACTGTCCCAGGCTGCTCCAAGCCCTGTCCAGCCTGGCCTTGGACATTCCCAGGGATGGAGCAGCCACAGCTTCACCTGTGCCAGGGCCTCCCCACCCTCACAGGGAAGAACTTTCTTCCTCTGATCTAAGCCTACTCTGAGCTTGAACCCATCCCCTCTTGTCCTGTCCCTCCACGCCTTGTCCCCAGTCCCTCTGCAGCTCTCCTGGAGCCCTTCAGGCCCTGCCAGGGGCTCGCAGCTCTCCCTGGGTCCTTCCCTTCTCCAGCGAACATTCCCAGCTCTCCCAGCCTGGCTCCAGAGCAGAGGGGCTCCAGCCCTGGAGCATCTCCATGGCCTCCTCTGGACTCTCTCCAGCAGCTCCACATCCTCCTGATGTTGGACCCAGAGCACTCCAGGTGCTTTGGGGATAGGTGAGCAAGGAAACATCGATGGAAAATTGTGGTTTTGCCCACCCAAGTACTCGAACCAAGGCCAACCACACACCAGGGGCTTCCTGAAAAGCCTCAGCAAGGATTTGAACACTCCCCCTGCCCCATTCCATGTGTTATCCAAGGTGTCAGCAGAACATTCACTCTCCCACTGCTATCACGACCATAGTTTTTCCACCAAAAGTCCTCTACCTCACCTCAGGGCTTTTATCAGACGACAGAGATCTGAAACAGAGCCCCAAACCCCGAATGAAAACCAGACAGGTCTCCCAAAGATAGAGCAGCACCCAAGTTTGTATTTCCCTTCGTGCTGGCTCTTCATGACCTGCATTTCACACAGGGGAACAGCAGCCCTCCCCAAACCCAAAAACATCCAGAGCTGGGATTTCAGCAGCCTTCCCGGGCAGCAGCAGGGCTGCTCCCTGAGGGTGGGCACAGTCACCCCTGGGAGCATCGTGGCTTCACATCAAAGCTCACAGACAGCAGCCCAATTGCTGAACACAGACATGAAACACAAGAAGTGTTAACCAAGGCTAGACTGTGGCTTGATTTCTGTCCTGGAGCTGCTCTCAGCTGCTCTCTGGGGCATTCGTTCAGAGCACTGCAGTTTGGGAGCTGGATGCCAGCAGGAGCAGGGACTCCTGGAGCCTCCCTAAAAGATCTTATCACCTGCAGGCCTCAGGGGGGAGGGCTCCCCAGCTGGACAAACCATCAGGAACATCAGCTCGAGTCCCTCTTCCAGGTGGGAAAGGGACCAAGGTGTTTCTCCAGTGTCCTGCAAGTCCTTTCAGAAAGCATCCGCAGATTGTGTCTGCCCCAGAGGCACTCCAAGGCCCCTCCAGGCTGCACTATCCCATCCCAGCTCCTTCAGACAGGGAGGGGATGGCATGGCAGTTGTGAAACGCAGTGTCTCTGCTGGCACTGTGACCTCACCGCATCCAAACCGGTGTCAGATCCTATTTTTGCAGCCACCCTGGCAAGGCTGGGACGCTGTCAGCACCTCCTGCCCCCAGCCTTCCTCATGTGTGCCTCAGAGACAGGGAAGCATCTCCAGCTGATCTGGGAGGCAGGATACTGAACAGAGATCCTGTGACATGAGAGATCCCAGCCTGACCCAAGCCAGGTGTGCCTAAAGCAGCAAACAGCCATGGACACACAGCAGCAGCATCCCCACACCTCCATCTCCGAGAGCTTTGCCGCCTCTCTACTCACAGCTTGCTCCCTTTCATAAATACAGCTGATTCAGAGTGGAAAGCGTTACCTGAAGTCTGTGCTTTAATTCTAACAATAAGGGCTTTGAAGCAATAAAACAGCGCCTGTGCCAAGGGCTCCTTGTTAAACTCATCTCCACTCAGTCTCTCCTACGTGGGGCACAACACAAAGGTCACTCATTACCTGCAAGGTCTCATCAGAGCAATCATTGTAATGGAACAGCAGGGGCTCTCCTGAAAGGGAAATGTCACAGCCAAAGCAGTTGTCTACTGGAGGAGCAGACAGGAAAAAAATAAAAGTCAGAGAGTAAGGTTTTGCCCTCTCTGAACTTTTCAAGCAAAACTCCTCCAGCAGCCCAAGCTGGTAAAGGAGCACAGAAAATTTGGTTGCAGTCTCCAGGCTTGAGATGGAGAAAGTAAAAGGATGTGGGAGAAGAAGAAGCTTAGCTTTTCAAGTCGCAAAACTCGTGGTTGGTATCTGGGCTACAGGCAGCTGTAAGGCTGTTCCTCTGAAGGTGCAAGTCAAGTTCCAAATCACTGAATTGCAGAGCAGAGCCAGCCCCTGGTGCAGCAGGGCTGGAAATCCAAATTGAGGCTGTCTAGGACAGAGTGGCTGCACCAGGCACAGGCAGGACAAACTCCCTATTTCCAAACTCCCTTCCACCAGACACCTTCAGCACAGAGCTCAGGTGCTCAGGGGCTGCACAGCTCCGTGTGTTACTCCCAAAGCTCAGCAAGTCCCCTGAGAACAAAAACTTCTCATGTTACATTTTATTCTACTAAAACAATTCCAATTTGAGCCGCTCCACAGCAGAGATCCTCCTATTTGCAGTCAGGGCTAAGCCACTTCTCAGATAGACAAAAAAAAGCAGGGAAACTTTTTTCTATTTCTCTTAAAACTGATGCTTCCTTCAGCCCCACATGGGTCTGATGAGCAGCTCAGTGTTTTTCCTCCTGGTGAAGGCTAAGGAGGAGCAAGCACTGCACTATTCACATCAGGAAACTTCTTCCAGAGGATCAGGCAGTTTGAAAACAACCCCAGTCTCATTAAGACACGATTTAGACACTCACGCCACCCAAAAAAAGAAAATAAAATCAGTGTTTTCCCTCACCAAGTCATTTTCCTTACATCACAAGCTGTTAGCTGCGCTCCTCAGGTGATGTTCCACCTGACGGAACAGAGCTTCACTAACATCTCCCACGGGGGCCATTCCCCTCCCTGAAGGGAGGAGAGCGACGCAGGGATGTGGGAAGGAGAGAAAACAAAAATAACTGTACAGACAAAGAGCAAGCAAACCCCAGTACCTGCCAGCGTAGGAAGAGCAAAGCCAAGGTCAGAGCTGCATCACGCACTGTTATCTGCACCCACCTTTGGCCTAGGACAGCCTTGGCCAAGCCCAGGCAGACGCCGGCAGCACCAAGCTCTTGCCCACATCGGCCGTGCCAGCCACGAGCCTGTGCCCAATTTGTCTGTGCCAGCTGCAACTTTGCAAAGTCATGCAACCCAGGGACCTGCCTGCCTTTTATTATATCATAGAAATGCCTGTCCCGGAGCGCCGTGTTAAGATTCCAGCCACGCTCGACGCGAATCAACATCGGCAGCAGAGCAAAGCCGAAGAGCACATATTTCTCAGCCCTCTCAGATTCAACAACCACTCTCAGTTTACACAGCAATTATTCAAATTTCATTTGTCACACTGGGGTAAAAAAAAAGGCAGCAAGAAAGCAACAAGCTGGGTGCTCAGTGCAGGCCAGCTTTCCCCATGAGCCTTCCCATCAGGATTTGAAGCTCAGCTGGCTCCAAAATCCAATTTCAGAGCAATTTCAATATGCTGTGTTACTGCATAATCAGTGCAGCATCATTAAGAGGAAGACACGAGTTTATTTTCTTTTTAAATCAGGATTTTTTTTCCCCCCTCCTAGATGAGTTTTGATATCGTGCTTAGCAGGGAACCAGAGATAAGCCCCGTGCTGGGTGAGAGCTCTGATGTTTTCATAAAGCATCTTTCATAAGGCAGCGAGGCAGACGTTAAACAGGAAGCGTTTATTGACTTTAAACTCACTTCATAAAACATTTACACGGACAAGAGGAGAAACAGGAGCTCCCAACAACGCAGTTAAAACAAAGATGAGTCCGTGCATTGTTCTGGACCTCAAACACTCCGGGCTTTAACGCTGCAACACACTCCTGAAAAAAGGGAAAACAAATGGAGCCATCCCAGTCAGGGCTTCCTAATCCTCAGCCATTAAGGTCGCAGTTATCTCCCATTGTCCTTTAGATAATGGATGGGGAAAAAATCACTTTAATACAGTGAAAATGGCCATGGGAATGTTAAAAAAGAGCAGGTGGAGGGGAAGGAGGAGCTGCTGTTGCAGCCCTTGCAGTGACTGAGCCAAGCACTCGCTGCAGGTTTTCGAAAGGCTTTGCAGGGAAGTGAAAGACTCATTTTTCCAAGAAAACCAGGAAGGCATCTGGAGCCAGTTTGGTGCTAGGTCAGCACCAGGTTCAACCAGCAGAAATTGGATCCTTGGCTGGCAATCCCCAGCAGGACATTAAAGTTCCAGAGCCTTCAGCCTCCTTATACACCTGGTTCTGATTTCAGTCAACACCTCAAAATATCCTTAAAATGTTCCTGGTACCCTTGTGCTCCAAGCTTTGGGGATCTTTTCATTACCAACTATCAACACAGATGGCCTGCCTAGGTTTTTTGGGATTTTGTTTGGTTTTTTAAAATTTTTTAACTTTTTTTCTTTATTAATTTGACAAAGGAGATGCTCTTTACTGGCATCCAGCTGTGCAACCCACTCCCAGTCTAGCAGGGAAGTGTGGAAATCCCCAGGCCTAATTAAAGGCATTTCCCATGAAATATGGCATTCTAGGAAACACTTCAGATGCTCTTGGCCACCACACTAATTGCATCCCTGCCTCCTTCTGAGGTTGCTGGCAGATGCCACATCTCAGATCCCTCCTCGTTGCCTTCCTCGTGCTGATCCAATCAAACTCACTGCTTAATTGAGTTGAAATGTGTAATTAAATTGGAGCAGTGGGTCCTGAGCAGCCCTTGAGCTGAGGAGCTCAGACACACTTCCCATTGGCGTTTTTGGGGCCACAGGAGGCCAGGCACCATCGACAAAGACGCTGAGGAAGCCTGTCCCAGGTATTCCACCTGAAACATTCTATTTTGTTCTGGTCTGCAGCCTCCCTCGTGCTATTAATCCATCCTTGCCTCCATAGATGCAGCCCCAAATCCTCACACCCCCTCACCAGCAGGCATTATGTTTTTAAAAACACATCCGTTTCTTTCTAACCCAGCGCAGATTTCTGTGTTTTGTTCTATTCATTAGCTGCGAACGAAGGGAGAGCTCCTATAGTCACACACAGATTTTTTTAAAAACAACAATGCCTGACATCTGGAGGCTTTGGCCTTAATTCCATTGATGGGAACAGCTGATGTCATTTTCTTTTTTGTTCTGGGAACATCCATCCATCAATTCCAACTGCACAGAACTTTTCAGGAAGAGCCACGCAGAGATGAGAAAACACCAGGCACGAGAAGGACTCAGGCCCTTCCAGGTCTTGGGGGAGATGCCCCGGAGGGATTTCCAAGCTATTCTACCATAGAATTTACACAGCAGGTCCAATTCCCATCTTGTCTACACACCAGGTGTGTGACTGGAGACTCCCAGACCCTCACAGCTTCCCGAGGAGAAATCCACACAGCGCTGAGCCATCATTCCCCATCCCTCCATTCCCACTCTTCCTTCCCCCCAAAAACCAGCTCCATCCTTGGGAATTCCCCACTTTAATAAATCAAACAAGAACGAAACAGACCTGTGAACTCACTTTTAATAACAAACAGGAGGATGTGGCTTGTTTTTCCAGCGAACCAACAGTCTGAGGTCTCATGAGAACACCTCCCTCCGCTTTTACCCAGACAGGTCACAGATAGCCCAGACCAGAGGCTAGTAAGGGTTTCTCACTCTTATCCCATAAAACAAAACGTCCTGTCCCATTTTGCCCCAAACTGATGTCAAGGTACCTCACCCCAGTCCAAGGGACAACACCAAAGGTGTCAAGTGAACACCAGGAAACAAAAAAGAATAGTCCCAAGCACTGTTTGCATGTGATGGGAATCCCTCCTCTGTATTACAGCTGGAGTTCATCCCACCCCATTCCCACTCATTTGGTAGCACAGACAAGGAGCTTCCCAACACCCACCCTTGGTTTTGCCAGGGAAAATCCTCTCCTGGGTTTCTCCAGAAAGTTTCTCCTTTCTCCAGAAAGTCATTGAGAATCCAGCTTCACTTTCCCCCCCACTCCATTCTGCTGATGGGGCTTGAGATTAAAGATTCCCACTTCCCCAGAAATATTATTTGCAGAAGTATTGGAATGAGCCATCTGGATCTGGTGGACCCCAAATGCCTTTGGGGCAGCCACTCCTATTAAATACAGTTAAGATTGGGTTAAATAATGGAAGATTGGGGGTTTGGCCTTTTGGGAGTGGATGATAGAGGACAATCAGGGGTGGAAGCTGAAGAAAAAGCAGGCAATGCACAGGCCTTGGACCATCAAGGGATTTTTTTAAGGCAGAGGTTCAAATCTGGTCTGTTTTTAAGGAAAACCTTTGCAGGAGAGCTCTGCTCCCGGACACCCTCCAACACCAGAACCTGTGAAGGTCGGGGTTGAAAAGCACCCTTTATCCAAGGCTTCTGCAGGAAACGGAGCCCAGCTGGGCACATTTAACGAGAAGATTCCCAACCACGATTTCCCTGAAGGGAGCTCCTCCCTCACAGCCGATTTATGGAAGGAAAAGGTGTCTTTGCTGCTCCCTTGGGGGCCTCACCTGAGTTCCATCCTCCCAAAATGTGGGGATGGACACAGGAGATATTCATGGGCAGGGAAGAAGGCCCTCGGCAGGGAGACAGCTCAGTATTCTGGGTCAGTTCCACAGCTCCTCAGCAATTTAGTTACTGCTTTAAAGATTAAATTGTGGGCAGATTCAGTGCCATGTTTTCTCCCAGGCCATGCAGAGAGAGGTTTTGCAGCTCCTGGGGGGAGGACAAGGGCACTTTGCTCCCTTAAAGCTTTTCCCCAGCTAGAGCAGAGGACACAGGGACAGGTCAAGGTGCCCGGGAAGGAT
The DNA here is from genome assembly GCA_013397895.1 of Origma solitaria. Taxonomy (NCBI): domain Eukaryota; kingdom Metazoa; phylum Chordata; class Aves; order Passeriformes; family Acanthizidae; genus Origma; species Origma solitaria. The sequence goes on from VZRL01001869.1 coordinate 130,458, forward strand.
TTCAGGGGCCTCTTTTCAAGAATTAAGTCCTAAGCAGCAGATCTGAGTTTTGGTTGGATGGTTTGCAGAACTGATCTGAGCTCCAGAGCAAGAGAGACACACAAGTGGGTGCAGGGATAACTCAACTCCTGATTCCTAATAAAACACACCTGAACCTCCCCCTGAGAGCATTCCACACCTCCTTTTAGATGGGAAAGCACTCCAAGGAGCTGGGGCTATTTTCCCAGACCTGCCAGGGAAGTTTTTTCCATAGAGTTCATCTCAGTCCGTGCCCCAGACTGAACCCACTGATTGAAAAAAGGAATAAATACTCAATCCCCTTCTACTTAAAAGTTCCCACATGGTGATTTCCCACCTCACTCATTCTTTCCCTTTGAGAGCAACCTGGTCCATCAAGATCCATGCAGGAGAAACAGGACGTAAAGTGTAGCGGTGGGTCAAGCCCAAAGGCTTCCATCCCCCCTGCAGAAATTGTGGAATCCCAGGGACTGAAACCCCCCCTGGGGTGGGGTCCAGGGTGGACTGCCCCAGGAAAGGGCTGAGTTCTGACTCCTGTCCCTCAGTCCATAAATGCATATCATATCTCCCTCTCTCCTGCCTTCCTCCTCCCCAATTGGTCCCTGACGCTTGTCCCTCCCTGACCCTTCCCCGTGCCATCCCCAGATTGGTCGTTACCCTCAGAATAAAGTCTGATGCCCCGCTGGCCTCCAGGGTCTCTTGTCCCGAGCCCAGGCAGATTGTCACTGCGTGCCTGTGTGTCTGATTGCTCTGGGCGAGGAAACCTCCCTCTGCCCCCCCCAGCTTGTGGATACAGAGTGGCTGCTAAGAAGGACGGCGCGGCCTCTGGCCAGGGGACCCTAACCACGCCTGCGGTGAACCCAAACTCTGGGGACACCGACAGAACCCACCAGAAGGTGGCCGCCTGGCCCAGCCCAAACCAACGGCGATAGTAAAGAAGAGAAATCTGTCCTAAAACAACATATTTCACCATTTCTCACCATCAGCCCTCACTTGAAGGGGCCATTCAGCCAGCGGGAGCAGGCACAAGCCACAGGGAGTGGATGGAGGAATAATCATCGCACAGGGTCCATTCCCATCCTCCCTTCATCTCTCCCCATCTCCTGTTAGAGGTTTTACACAGGTTGTGGCCTCATCCCTGCCGAGGAGGAGATCACAGCTCCTTTCATCCCTTCCAGCCCAGGTTCTCATTGGGAATGACATGGAATCCATACCCTTGGCTCCTCCTGGGGAGGGAAATCGGGCTCCCTTCGCTCATCCCTCGCCCTGTCCACAAAGTGCTGCTCTCTCAGCAGGCACGAGGAGCTCTCTTGGCCATTCCTCTGAACGGCAGCAAGGAAATCTCTTCCCAGGAGCTCCTGCCAGCAGCTTCCCTTTCTCCCAAGGAGCACGGCTGGAGATGCCAACAGCTCCACAACCTTTCACCACCTTGGCTTACCCCTGCCCGTGGCCCTTTATTAATTAAAAATACACGTTGGGTGTGGGATGCACGGTAGGGTGGGGGGATCTTTAACAGCAGCTCCAGACTGGAAGACCTTTCAAGAAACACACACCCTCTACCTCACCTTCTGTGCTCCAGGGGAATAAATTTGTGTCTCACCTCTGTCCCTTTCATTGTCTCACACCATCACACAGCTTTGCTCCTTCACCCTCCTCCCTTTATGGCAAAGTCTCCACAGACAGCAGCCCTGAGCGGTGCTTTTACTTAAAAAAGGCACAACAGGCAAACAAAACTTCTCAGGAACAGATTTAAAAACTCCTCCATCCTTAAAAATCAAAATGAATAAATCAAACCCAAACAGAATCCTTCAACCGAGCTGCTCGACAGCTTTCAGCTTCACTTGATCATCTCCCTTTGTTTCAAACAGCCACAAAGAGACAAAAATAGTCAGCAAAAGACAAAAACAATCAGCCAAAGGCAAAAATCAGAACTTACCTTGCTGGACAGAGAGCCCATTTCCATTAGGTAGAACCTCCTTTAACTCAGTTCTCACCTTCCCATGGCTCAGGGGGTAGAGGGTACAGCCTCTCCTCCTTTTCTGCTGGCTCCCAGAGGGGTCACCCCATCCCTCACCCGCACCCCAAACCCTGCACAAACAGCTCCTCTCCACCCCTGGAGAAGAGGGCACAGAAGGAGGAGGTCGGGGCCTCTAATGTGGGTGGGGAGCTTGTTTTCCTCCCCATCCACCCTCAGCCATTTCCTAGAAACTCATTTACACTTCGGGGTGGGGGAAGCTCCTCGGTGGTCCAACAGCCCAGGAATGACCTGCCTGGGGAGGTTAATATTCAATTATTTAGTATTTAGGCAGCGTTTCCCCTCCAGGCAGGGAAAAGGATCCATGAGGAGCAGCTGGAGATGTTCAGCTGCTGCTTCCTGAAATCCTCATGGGTTTTGAAAAGAGCCCTGGAGCAGGGTGGGACAGGGCACTGGGGTGGCAGGGGGTGCCCGGGTGAGGCTGGGCAGCCTGACGGGGACAATGGGTTCCCTTGGGCAGAAAAGGGCTCTTTTGGCCAAAAATTCCTTCCCTGGTGATTGGAGTTGCTGAGAAAAACCACAGAGAGTGGTAAGTGAGGTGAACAATCTCCAAAAGGACTGGGATTTTTGACTGTGAGGTGTTTTGAGGACTTCCTGATAAGGAGAGATTAAAACATATGTTTAGGTTTGCTTTTAGTTCTTCTTTCCCTGTTTTTTTCAGCGTTGTCCCCTTGTGGATCGTAACGAGGATGTCCGATCCAGGCCCACGCTCCTGATACTTCCCAAGAATAAATCCTTGCCCTGATATTCTTTACACTTTGTCTTCTGGTAAATAAAATGGAAAATTTCAAGGAATCGTATTAAAAATAACTGGTCATTGTCATTACAGACTCCATATTCCAGGCAGAGGCTTTAATCCCAGATTTTGAGGAGATGAGGGGAAAAAATACACACCCAAGGACCTCTTTGGGTGACATTAAATGACACAGGACCTCATTCTCTTGGGTTATGTGACCTAAGGATGTGCTCCCAGGTGCAAATGCTCATCACCTGCTCCTTATCCTGAAAAAAATATTCAGGAAACTTCCTTACAGTTGCAAACCTTTACCACAACTGTTTTAACCTCTCTTTGCTTCGATCTGCCCAATTACAGATATCAGAGCCTTCCACGAGGAGAAAAGTCATTTGTTTTCTCGTTGTAAGGTTTTTATCGTCCCAATTTTGCTTCCTGCAGGTGATTTAGGTTTCTGCAGGCTGGCACCTCCCTGGCTGAGCATCTGTGCCCAGGGGCGGGGAGGGCACATCCTCTGACCCCTTGGCTTGGCAGGACAAGTCCTAATTAGCAAAATGCAAGAATTCTGCTGTGAAAATAGTTTCCACCCAGCATGGAAATGAGCTCAGCTCTGGAGCACGCTGGCCCTGATGTCTGGGGTGTGCTTTCAGTGCTGGGGCTGGGCTCAAATCACAGATCGGGTCACCCATCAAGGGGGATTTCCTCTGGCTGCTCTCAATTCCAGTCCCTGATTGGGGTCTAGCTTGCAGTTTTCAATAATAATGTTAATATAATATAATATAATTTAATACAATATAACATAATATAACATAACAAAACATAACATAATATAATACAGTATAACATACCATAGTATAATATAATGTAATGTAATGNTATCTTTTATCTATTTTTATATTACATAATATATATACTATAATCTATATATAAAATATATATATATAAATATAATAACGTCACGGGGGTGTTCTCAGTGTGAAAGGTGGAACATCTTTCCTTCAGGACACTCTCTGATGGTGACCCCACACATCTCAGCAGCTCTGCTGGGATCACTTCCATCCATCCAGAGCAGAATTCTTCCATATTTAACCCCTCCCATGTAAAACCAGATTGAAAAGCAAATAGCTCTGTCAATCACTGCACATGAATTTCTGCTTTCCTATAGGTTTGGGGTCAGGTGTTGCTATCCACATGGGCATTCCATGCGACCCATAGGAGATTTCTGAGGTGTCTCACCTCTGGTCAGGTGTCTTTTTTGGTGAAAATTTCAGAAAATCAGTAGTTCTGTGGCTCTGGAATTGGATGAAGGGGTAAAAAGTCACACCGGGGAGGAGCGGGATAGGAATAACATCTACATCCACACATGACGCCCTGTTGTGTTAGAAAAATACTCTGATGTTTCCTGTTTTCTCCTTTTTGCACCACCAACACCACTGCTTCCTGCTGGGGATGCCTGGAAATGGCTATTATTTACCCCTGTAGTGCTGAAAAAAAAAATTTTTTCAGAGAAATGAGAATTGGGTGAGAGCACATTTAGTGCCTTCAGCAGGACAGGAGGGACCCACGGCCATGAAACACATTCTGCTGGGGCTGATATTTGCAGGGATTTCATCCCAAAGTACAGCAGACTTTACATTTATTATTCTTTTTACTTTGGGTACTCCAATGGATTCTTTCGGTTCATCTCAACTCTGCCATCAGGGAAATAATTCACCAATTTTTTATTACCAAGGAATGAGGGGAACAGGTAGAGGATCTTTTTTTTTCCCCCTCAAAGCCAGTTTCCTAAGGAAATGAGGCGTGTTCCATTAGGCTGTGTGGAGGGGAGGTCAAACAGTCACAGCCTCGGGGGTGCTGAATGTGCCACATTTTTGGGGTGAGATCTGGGAACTCACAGTCCGAGGGTGGGCACAGCCAGGGGCTCCTCTTCTGTCCTCTGCAGCTGTGGGACAGAGCCTGAGGTGTGGAGCCAGCATCAACTGAGCCTTGGAGGTTTCAAAAATATAACATTTCTTATGGCCAGATGGGATTGACCATGAGTGAAATCCACATTTTTGAGGATCTCAAGCCTTTTATAGACCCTCGGGAAGCCACACAGAGCGAGGTCATTGTCAGTCATGAGGAGAACTTCCGATGGATCTCCTGTGTGAGAAATTTCAATGGATCCATGAGAACTCAGCCCAGCTTATCCATGTGATAAGGACAAGAGTTAAGCTTTCTGTTGTTCCCTGAACTCCTCATTCCCTTTTCGGTTTCACCACTCTGCCCTGGAGTGGATAAATCTCCCTGAAGGAGAGGCACTCGAGCACATTTGCGAAACCTGGATCCTGTAATAGCTCCCCGTGCATCCAGGGCCATCATCTCAAATGGCGACAGCGCAAGACAAGTTAATAATAGTCATTGTTCCGAGATTAAATTAGGTAGACAGGAATGATTTTTGCAAGATTCATAATGGTTTTAATGATACTATTTAGTTCCCAAGAACAATATATCTTGTCTATTCATGAGTTCCTGGAAACCGAGGATGTGGGGTTGTAAAATACAATTTTAAAGGCAGAGTTGTGAGCTGCAGCCTCTCTTGAAGTTGGTTGTATATTATCTTGAATTGTCTTTATCCAGTAAGTGGGAGCAGTGGATAAAGATGGCATCTTGGGGGAATTTGGCTTTTGAGCAAGGAGCCAGACTCTCTAAAGGCCAGGTGAAATCCCAGAGAACAATGGGATGGAGCACTTGCTCTCCTTGCTTTAGAGGAATTGGTGCTATCATGACACACTTTGATATTGAGGTATGGCTGCAGCGCATCCTCGACCCATCCAGCAGCTGGCCAGCCCCACATGGACCTCCCAGTGTGGCCCTCAGGACACCCCGAGGGTGACATTTCCCCTCAGATGTGGCAGCAAGAAGGGCCCAAGGCTGGGAGTAAGAGAGGAGCGTGATGCTCTCAAGCTGGACTTGCTTCGGGCCGTGAAGACCAGGACATGCTGAGTGCCCTGCACCAGAGAAAACACTTCTTTCTCATGAATTGTCAACAGAGGCATTTTCCTAGAAATTCTGCCCAGTTCTGTGCTGTGCATTCTCTCTGAGCCCATAAAGCACACAGAAGATCTCCAGCTGCAGTGACGCCGCTCGGTCACAGCGCTGGCGTTTGGCAGCGTCCTCGCTCTGCTGGGAATTATTTCACAAGGCACTTTGCCATGGAAATGCTCACTGGAGTGGCCCACAGCAACAACAGATGGACGTGGAATCGCACCAAGCCGGGCCTGATGGCTTTTTCCTCGCACTGGTCCCAGCTGGAGCCACCTGAATTCACGGCTGGATGGAGCAGCAGAGACACAGGGGTTGGCTGCTCCACCAGAACGAGCCCAGTTGGCTGAGAGCTGAGCAAAAATATCTGGGAAGTGTTGGGTGAGGAACGCACTACAGCACACCAATATGATGCTCTGATAGCCAAATTTTATTATTACAAAAGCTTATTTTTTATAACATAATTTGTTCTGCATACGTGATCATACCATAATCATGCGTACCTATGATTGGCTGCGCTACTTTGTTCACACGGATAATTTCTCTAATGATCGGATAATTATTATTCGCAAACTATTCACAAGCTATTCATAAGCAACACTACTGCTTGCTACAATATCCCAAAATTTTGTTCCTTGCTTCCACATTCTCTTGTCCCTTCAGCGGATTTTTCTTATTGCTTCAGCAGTTTGCAACTGTCCCTTCATTGCTCTTTTATACCTTCTACAGTTCCTTCATTGTTCTTTCATACTCTTCACAGTGCTCTCTGTTATTCTTTCATACCTTTTACAGTTCCTCCACTGCCCAGGCCCAACAGGGAAGCACAGCAGGATTTGTGGGAGAGCAGCTCACCATGTCCCCACAATGTCACATCGACCTGCATCCCTCGATAGGACAGCCAGGCCAGCACTGAGAGCCAGCTTTGCCAAAATCGCGGGACCGCGATGACATTTGTGCTGAAAGACTGGAATTGTGCAGGTGGATTTGCCAAGGTAGGTGTTTTTGGGGAACTGAATATCCACTGAATATCCAAAATATCTCCTAATACTTTGGGAGAAAAGCAGCAGGAGGGAAGAAAAAGCGACGAGACTGAGGCTGGTGAGGAGCACGGGAGACACGAGCCCTGAATTTGGAGTGGGGAAACAATCTCTGTGTGGTTTGGAGACAACAGGGAATGACAGAGAAACATTTGTGACTCCCAAACTCTCCCTTTCATCACCTTTTAGCACATTTTGCCAAGATTTTGACAACATTTGTCCCAGTTCGCAGCATGGTCATGGCTGCGAGTGAAGACACCCAGCTTTCAGCTCCTTATGGGAATTCACACCTTCTCCCGAGAGAAAAACCGAGTTTTTTGTGTTACAGGAACCCAAATAAACATTCTGAATGGCTGAGTGTGTCAGTGGGGACAGCTCCTCACGCCACCCTTCCCTGGCAGAATCAGAGGACGTTGTATAAGGCTGTGTGTAGATTTGTCAGCAGCTTTTAATGAGGGTAACTCCTTTTCTAATTTCATGATTGGATTTAAGCATATAATTGCAACGCTGCTTACAATAGGAAAGAAGGAATTAAAGAGAGGAAGTCACAATAAAAATGTTCCTGACAGCATGCACAGGAGGGTGGAACCCTCTCATGGTGGGGGTTTTGGGGTTGTCCTGTGGAGGGTTTGGACTTTTTGATTCTTGTGGGTCCCTTCCAACGCAGGGTTTTCAATGATTCTACTAAATACTTTACTTTTTCTCCACAGCCAAGAGATTTTTTTTTAATTTAATGAGAAAAAGAGAAGTTGATTCAACCATCAGCTGCTGAGCCCTTGCAGCAGAGTCCAAACTGAGCAATTTCAGCTATTTTTCCTTTTGACTGAATACCATTGCTTGTGTATTTTAAGATCTCCCTCTTTTCCCAATGAGGGCTAAGCCCAACTTTTAGCAGCTAATATGCAATTTCATTTTAGAGAAGACAAGAAGGCAACCTTCCATAAATGCTGGTGGGAACAGCCCTGTGCTGACTCTGTCCCCAAATTCACTGGGGCTGTTTGAAATATCAGTAATGGAGGAGATGCTGGAAAAGGTGAAGGATCTTATCTCAGAGAGTGCCCACAGGGTAGATTTGCAGGAAAAATTGGGGAAATTTTCCTGAAAGTCACGTGCATCTTGTCTCTCCCCACCTGCCCCGTGCTGGAGAGAAATGGGGACACAACTGGAGTGGAACTTCCAATCCCAAACTCTGCAGCTCCGAGCTCTGTGTGTCTGAATCCCTCTCCTTGTTGTGTGAGTGCTATCCTGCAGTGGGTTAATTAAATGTTTTTAAAAGAAACCATTTCATCCCTAGCGGGAAAAAGAAGAAAAGCAGAATGAAGAATTTGTCAGACCTATTTGAATCCGTCATTGCAGTCCCTACTTGGGAAAAGTTTGAGGAAGCAGCTGGAAATCCTTCAGGTGTTGATGACAAGAGCTCATTTGTGATGTCCCAGAAAGCAATAACCACAAAAAATCAGGTTTTTTTTCAAGAAGGCTTGGGAACCCTCAGCGTTTCTGTTTGATGGTGTGTTAATCTCCTTGGGAACAATAATCACATTCCATTTCTCCCCACTGCTTTTTGGTTCATGTTAAGGCTCCCTCTATGATCTTTTTATCTTTCTTATCAATTTGTGAAATCATATCTACCAATCTAGTAAGCAAATAAAAGCAAGTGTAGTCCTGGCAGGGGTAAAAGGAAACACGGAACAATTCCAAGATGTGCTCAGCAGTTTGGCACAGCCACGTCTGACATCTCCTGGCCCTCCCAGACTTTGGTGAGCTTTGGATGAGGCTCTGCCCTCGAGAGAATGAAATTTCTCTGCTCAGTGATCACTCAGGTACATTGGGGCAGAGGAGTGCAAGCATTTTTTCAGGGGGAAAAAAAGCACAAGAAATAAGATTTTCTTTGCTTTAAACAATCAATCAAGGTGGCAGTAAATGCTGTTCTGCCTTCTGGGCTGTGTTTTGAATTCCCATCTGAGGTGGAGCAGCAAACCCTGGTGACCTGCTGTCCATCCACACATTGCCCAGCCTGTGTCCCTGCTCAGGATGGCCCTGAGGGGGGAGGATTTTGGAAATGCCATGGAAGAGCATCATCACCTCTTGTGTCTTTCCACAGGAAACCTCTTTGCAAGGGAGCCTGAGCTCAGCACCTGCAGTTTTCCCAGTATTCCCAGTTAAACCAGGCTGGGAATACTGGAACAGATTCCTGATATTCCCAGTGAAACCAAGCCAGGAGTACTGGAACAGATTCCTGATATTCCCAGTTAAACCCAGCCGGGAATACTGGAACAGATTCCCAGTATTCCCAGTAAAACCAAGCCGGGAATACTGGAACAGATTGCTGATATTCCCAGTGAAACCAAGCCGGGAATACTGGAACAGATTCCCAGTATTCCCAGTGAAACCAAGCCGGGAATACAGGAACAAAATATCAGGATCAGCACTCATTTCACCGTGGTGGTCAGACTAATTCCCGGGTGGGCGGTGGAGCCTGCCCTCCTCCGGGAGGTTTCCTCAGCCCCGGGGTCATCCGCGATGGCATTTGCGATTTTCCGTCTGAGCTGGCCTCGGGATCAGGGCTGGGGATTCCATTTCCTAGAGGAAAGAGGGGAGGGGTGGGAATGGCAGCAGACACTGTGACCTACAGCTGTGGTGGGACAGAAATTGTGGTCCTGTCCCCAGAGCAGAGCTCGGCCCCGCACGGAAGAGCTCCCGAGGGCTGTGGAGCGGTTTGTGAAACAACCTAAGTTGTTTGATGATTTCCTCCATCGCAGAGGAGCAGAGTGACCTGGGAAGGTCAGCAGGGCAGGACAGATTAAAAGACACAAACGTTAGGGTCTGTGTGAGGGAGACACTGGCGGGCAGGAGCTGTGGCAGCCACGAGGACACGCGAAGGTCTCTCTGCATCGCTCAGTACAGTGCGTTGTGGAATTGCTGTCCACAGTTCCCTGCCAGGACCCAGGCTCTGCTCCCAGGGGACAGTGAAGGGACAAGAGGGAACAGCCTCAGGCTGTGCCAGGGGAGCTCCAGGTGGGAGTTCAGGAGGAATTTCCTCATGGAAAGGGTGATCACGGCTGCCCAGAGAGGTTTGGAGTGCCCATCCCTGGAGGCGTCCAAGGAGCACCTGGATGTGGCACAAAGTGCTCTGCTCCCGAGGGCCGTGGAGCAGTTGTGAAGGGGTGGGGAGGCACAGGAGAATGTTTTTGTGGGTTGGTGTCGAACTCCAACCTGTCCTTGGCTCTTCTTGAGCACCAGGAAGAAGGGGAGATGCACCCACAGACAGCAGGGAAGCCCCTTTTAGAAGGGACAGAAACAAAACAGTTTCCTTTCGGCTTAAATTGCCTCTGCTCTTCTCAAGCCCAGTTATGGAGAGGGAAGGGAATCCCCTCTTTTCTCCTGGGTGTTTCCTGCCACTGGAGATCGATTTGATCAGGGCACTGGAGCTCTTGGAGATGGGCTGAGAGCGCTGGGGCTGCTCAGCACATTCCAGGGTCTGAAGGGAAGCCAGAGAGGGACTCTTGGTCAGGAACTGGAGCAGCAGGACAAGGGGAATGGGTTCAAACTGAAAGAGGAGAAATTTAGGTTGGAAATATGGAGGAAATTCCTCCCTGTGAGGGTGGTGAGGCCCTGGCACAGGTGCCCAGAGAAGCTGTGGCTGCCCCTGGATCCCTGGCAGTGCCCAAGGCCAGGCTGGACAGGGCTTGGAGCAACCTGGGACAGTGGAAGGTGTCCCTGCCCACGGCAGGCGCTGAAAATGGTTGAAGTTCCCATTCCCATTCCACTCTGGATGATCTTTCAGGTCCCAATTTCCATTCCCTTTTCAGCCCAAACCATTCCATCATTCTGTGATTTTTTCCTAGTGAGGTTGGCAAGAGCCAGTGGAGCAGGGATGTCAGCCCAGGACATCCTCACCTGCACAAGAAAAACAGAGCAAGGGAGATTTTCTGGATTGTGGGGGCACTTTGGTGTCCTCTCCGCAGTAATTGAAGCCAGATGAAGTGGAATGGGAAATGAAGTCTCTTTCTTTTCCACAGTGGAAGTGAAATCCTCCGAGGCCCATGGAGTTCTCTTCATATCTGGAGTTCAAAGCGAAATGTCTTTCTGCCGGAGAGGCCCTGGACAAACACAAGCTCTCAGTCTCCTTAAAGGGCTAACAGGGTGAGATGAAAAGGTCTCTTCCATACAGGACTTCAGGTCTTCTTTATTTCATACTCTTGTCCAGCCTTAACAGTCACCATTTTATTGATTTAAGGGAAGTGGGAAAGAACACGTGGGCAGCTTGTGTATTTCCTGACACTGCCTCACACATCAGTCAAAAGGTTAATTTTCATTCAGGAAAAATGGCGTCTTTAAACCGAAATTAAATAATTTTTAAAAGGAAAAGAAAATCAAGGATGGAATAATACCAGGAAAGGCCCCCTTTTTTTTTTTTTTTTTTTCATTAAAAATTGGATTCTAGAGAGATGCTTGTTGCCTTTCAGATCTTATTTGTAAAGATTTGGACAAGGTTTCGTGGTGTCCACAGAGCTCAGGGCCAAGGCTGGAGGCAAGAGGCTCTGGAAAACAAAGCAATGAGTTCTGTCAGGAGGTGCCTGACCTCTTCCAACCCCACAGGAATTGTCCATTAGAATGTTGGAGCTACAGTTCCTCCCAAGATAAACGAGAGAAGGGAGAAAGTGAAGAGATGACGAAAGTTGCCCTCAGGCTCAGAGGGGAGAGTTGGTGAAGGAGTTTTTCCTAAGTTGTTTGATTATTTCCTCTGTCACAGAGGAGCAGAGTGACCTGCAAAGGTCAGCAGGGCAGGACAGATTAAAAGACACAAACGTTAGGGTCTGTGTGAGGGAGACACTGGCGGGCAGGAGCTGTGGCAGCCACGAGGACACGCGAAGGTCTCTCTGCATCGCTCAGTGAAGTGTGGTGTGGATTCGCTGTCCACAGCGCCCTGACAGGATCCAGGCTCTGCTCTCCGGGGACAGCGAAGGGACAAGAGGGAACAGCCTCAGGCTGTGCCAGGGGAGCTCCAGGTGGGAGATCAGGAGGAATTTCCTCATGGAAAGGGTGATCACGGCTGCCCAGAGAGGTTTGGAGTGCCCATCCCTGGAGGCGTCCAAGGAGCATCTGTGGCCTACAGTGCTCTGTGTTGGGTGACAAAGTAGGGATTGGTCACAGGTTGGATTCAATGATCTTGGACATCTTTTCCAACCTAAATTATTCTGTGATTCTGCAATTTTGTGACTCGACATGGAGAAACCAGCCTGGATTCGGAGCAGCCTGGTGTTCCATCCCACAGCTCCCAGCAGGAGCTCCAGGGCAGGCTCAGCTCCCCGTGCTGGGGCTGGGTCTGCGAGCAGCAAACTCAGGAGCCTCAGCACTCCTGGGAACACCTCTGTGGAGGACGTGTGGCAGCCCAGTGCCCATGGCCTCGGTCCTGGGGCCAGCAGGCACTGCCAGGCAGAGCTCCACACTCCGGGGTAGGATCTCACTGTCCTCTGCACCTGTGATTTCCGAAATTCCATGGGGAATTCCCAGAGGGATCCTGCCTTTGAGCTTGGAGCTGTGAGCTCGGCCCACAAGAAACCAAACTGTCTGTAAGGCATTTCTCCCTTCCACGAATTCTCCCATGGCTCTTCCAGCTTTTCCAGCTTCCAACACTTCCCACCGGCGGTGTGTCCCTGAACTCGAAAACTCTGGGAATCGTAGGCACAGAGTAAGAGTCACTTTACCGTGTGAGAGCACCTTGTTCTCAATTCTCACAGGGGCTCTATGGTTCTAAACAAGCAGGAATTCATAAACAGAGATAGCTGGGCTCATGCAGGTGGTGTTTTTCCAAGATGTTGTTCTGGCTGTAGGTAGCCAACGACATTGTGGGGTGGTGAATTGAGAGCCAATGGATGTGTGACATGAAAGTTAGAAAATAGTATAAAAAGGTTTTGGAAAATAAAGAGTTACTTTTTCCTTTCTTCTGACCAAGAAGCTGTTGTGGTGAACATTTTCGCATCGTGACCGTCTCGACAGCGACACAAAACCACGGGCTGTGTGTCCCTGAACTTCAAAACCACACCCCAGTGCTGGTTTCAGGGCTGAGCCCCATCCTCCCACCGCTCCTTTATGTTCCCATTCCATGTTCACATCCATCCTTCGTCCCCAAAGAGCGGTGGCAGCCCAGATCCAGATGGTTCCCACCACACCCCAAATTCCTGAAGCCCTTGCCCGTGGGTTGCTGCTCTCTTCCCTCATACCTGGCCACATCCAGCTTCGTCCTCATCGCGTGCCAGTGAATGAATAAAAATTTTTCTGCATTGCACAGTTCCTTCCTCGATCATTTATGGCTTCCCTGATCTTTGGGTCACCTGGAAGGTTTTGTCAGCAGCCAGTGTGTGTTGTCTTCAGGTCATTAATTCAAAAGTTAAAGAGCATGGAAATGCTTTCTGCCCTACCCCAGTGGGAACAGGGTTGCTGCTTTAATTACTGCCTTTACAATTACACTTTGAATCCATTAATTAGCTGCTTTGAGGGCTATTTAATGTCTTCCGCATGTCTTGCTCACCATTGTTACTCAAACTAAACCCAGGACTAACGTAAAGCACCACTTTCTGTAGCTTTTTGACAAGACCTTTGAGATCAAGCCTGTTACAATTCTGTAAAACTTCATAATCTTATTTTTATAAGGCACCAAATTCACTTGACAGCATTACTACTCAGTCTTACTTTTGTTACCCTCCTTTAATTTCCTTCCTCTATTAATTATTTCCCCTTAATTTATTGCATCCTGTGCGAGACTCTGTATTTTTCAGCCTGGGACTGATGCCAGACTAACGGATATCCACTTTCCTAGGATATCCCATTTACCTTTTGGAAAACATAGTTACGACTTTGGTGCGGCTCTCATCATTCAGAACCACCCAAACCATGTGAAAAAAAAATCATTTCTGTTCCAGAGACCTCCTCAGGCGGCTCTTTAAAAACTTTTGGGTGCAGTTAGACCTCTGTGTGTCAGGAATTCATGGGCTGCTGGAACGGAAAGCGTTTCACCATCGAGGCTGGGATTCCATCCTCTGGCTATTCCCAATGGCAGAGCAGAAATATTTAGGGAACTTCTCTGTCTTCATCATTATCAACACTTGGGTTTTTTTCCCTCCCATTTCGGTCTGGTAGTGGCTCAATACCACTGTGAAAAGAAATCTTGTGCTTTCAGTGTCGTTCAGTGCCATTGTGCTCAGCTGATGACCTCTCCTCAAATCCTTTCCCTCTGTGGCTTCCTCAGTTTACCTTGACTTTTTCAACCACAAGAAGGACGTGAAGTGGCATCAGTGACAGAGAATGTCACTCAAAAGCTGAGTTTTTCACCTCTGATCGGGCTGGATTTGGTTCTCACTCACGCTCCATTCCACCCTCAGGTGTGCTGCAAGGAAACAAAAAGACCAAAGAGGAAGAGTTTCTATGTATTCAAGTAACGTTTGACCAAGACAGAAATTTATTTCAAGGATATTGAAAGTATTTAAAATAAAAATATTTTCTATATGTGACACTGTCCTTAAAGAATAATTGTTGAGAATAAATAACAGAATTTAGTCTATCTATTTTTTTTTTTTTTAAATAATGAAATAGTTCAAATAAAATGTGGAAAGTCCAATTCTTCATTTATATCAGAACTCCTTAAAACTCTCACGGTATTGTTGCAAAAGGGAAAAAAAGCACTACAGGCTCTGGTTCCAGATCCTCTTTCATCTTTGTGGGGTTTTTTCTGAGCCCTTTAAAGCTCAGGTGGAGCTGCCTCACCTCTCGCACAACCCTCAGCCTGCTACTCCCCTCTCCTGCCGGAATTAAAACCTCCTCCTGCAGCTTCCCTCACCCAAAGGAAAGAGAGGCTGAATAAAAGGAGAGCGAAATAATGGCCAAAGTCATGCATCTCACTAAGAGCTCTGGAGAGGTCACTTGGCCTCTGCCAAAATATTCTCCACATCCCTGGATTTAAAAATTCATCTGTGTGAGAAATCAACCCTGCAGAGTTTAGGAAAATAAAAAATATAGGCATTTTTAAATTTCTTTTCTAATGAACTTGGATGAATATAATTTATTGTAGGTTTTTAAAAGATTTTCTACCTTTTGTTGCACTTGTTGCCCTTGCTATTACTGATGTGCAGTACAGGGTTTTTTGCCATTGATTCTTATGAGGATGGCTGTGAAATCAAGACTAAAGCAGGAGGGAAATTGTGATAAAAAGAAATGAGAAACAGTCACTGTTCAGAATATTCATACATCCTTGCTTCAGCTAATGCTTCATCTGCTTGAGAAGCTCCTTTAGGAGAAAGAAGAGTTTTTTAGGAACAGAACGTGGCTCTTTCACCTGAGAGCCTGGAAAACCTTTTGTTCGGGTGAAAGGGATAATGGGAGTGGAAATGTACCTGCTCGTGTTCCAGAGCTAAACAACAAACAAAGGGAAAAGAAGAGCTGCAAAACCAACAGAGATCAACCACAGCTCTGATACAGCAAAAATACAGAACCATACAGACTGCCAAATGTTGGTCTCTGGCTAAATAAACACCAGGGGAAATGTGGGACGGGAGGGGAGGGTTCAGCTCGCCTCTCCCTGGGTCTTTTCAGGCTCTTTTTAGGTCCTTGCAGCAGCACGGAGCACACAGGAGCAGCCCCAGCAGCTCCTGTCCGAGCTCAGGGAATCCTCAGGGGTTCAGGGCTGTGTGCCCCAGCAGAGCTGCTGAGAGCTGTGCCAGTCTCCATCTGCCCTCGCTGCCTGGCACAGCCTGGGGGCCCTGCAGGCTCAGCAGGACAGGGGAAGGTGAGGAAATTCCTCCTGTGCTTCTTCTCCTAAAGGGAGATGGGGCACGGAATCATTTAGGGTGGAAAAGACCTCTGAGATCATCGAGTCCAAGCTGGGCTTGCTTAGAGCAACATGCAAACTCTGAGACCTCACTCACACATGTGGCTACCAGCCCGAAGAGCCAAAAAACCCAGATAAAATACAGATAAAATACAGATGAAATACAGATGTAGGTAAAATAAAGATGCAGGTAAAATACAGATGCAGATAAAATAAGATTCAGATAAAATATAGATGCAGATAAAATACAGATAAAAACACAGATAAAATACAGATGCAGATAAAACAGATGCAGATAAAATACAGATAAAATCCAGATGCAGGTAAAATACAAATGCAGGTAAAATAAAGGTGCAGGTAAAATACAGGTGCAGGTGAAATACAGATGCAGGTGAAATACANATGCAGGTGAAATACAGGTGCAGGTAAAATACAGATGCAGATTAAATACAGAGGCAGGTAAAAAACAGATGCAGATAAAATACAGATAAAATCCAGATGCAGGTAAAATACAGGTGCAGGTGAAATACAGGTGCTGGTAAAATACGGATTCAGAAAAAATACAGATTCAGATTAAATACAGATGCAGGTAAAATCCAGATATAATACAGATGCAGGTAAAATACA